>JBBGZY010001688.1:0-260000 GCA_037952925.1 Lithobates clamitans
AAGGAAGGAAGAGGAGGAGAGACTAAGAGGGAGATTTACTAAAACTGGTGCACATAGAATCTGGTGCAGCTGTACATAGTAACCAATCAGCTTCCAGGTTTTATTGTCAAAGCTTAATTGAATAAGCTGAAGTTAGAAGCTGATTGATTACTTCGCACAGCTACACCAGATTCTGTGTGTACCAGTTTTAGTAAATCTCCCCCTAAATGTAGGAGGGAAAACAAAGAAAGAAAAAGAGGGAAGGAAGGAAGGAAGGAAGGAAGGAAGGAAGGAAGGAAGGAAGGAAGGAAGGAAGGAAGGAAGGAAGGAAGGAAGGAAGGAAGGAAGGAAGGAAGGAAGGAGAAAAGAAATGAAAGGAAGAAATGGAGGGGGAATAGGTACCTAGTTTTGACAGGTACTTCCTGTCTACTTCCTTCTTCCGTCCTCTTGCCGCCTAGGCGACTCCCTCTAGGCGGCTCCTCCCTCTCTGCAATCTTCTGGGACACGTCACAGGTCCCAGAAGATTGCCTGGCCACTGAGCGAGTGCAGCGCAACTGGCGCATGAGCAGTGCAGTGCAGTTAAGCCGCAAGGTGTCACAGCTGGGTGCTCACACTTGCAATGAAGGTGCCACGAAGAGGAGGGGGAGAGGAGCGAGGCTTCAGGCGGCCGCATCGCTGGATCATGGGACAGGTGGGTGTCTGTTTATTAAAAGTCAGCTGCTGACTTTTAATAAACTGAAAAACGAGTGGAACTCCGCTTTAAAGTAAAATTCCAGTTTAGACCTAACTAGCCTTAAAACTGCCCCCTTCCTCCTCCTAACACCTATGCTAACTAGTGTGCCCCCTTCTTATATCAGTGCCTCCCCCCCTTTGTTATATCAGTGCCCTCCCTTTGTTATATCAGTGCCCCTCTTTGTTATATCAGTGTGCCCCCTTCTTATATCAGTGAAACCCCCTCCTTCTCATATCAGTGCCCCCCTTCTTATATCAGTGTAACCCCCTCCTTCTTAAATCAGTGTCCCCCCCACTCCTTATATCAGTGCCACCCTTCTTATATCAGTGGTCTACTTTTTATATCAGTGTAAACCCCTCATTCCCCCACTCCTTATATCAGTGCCCCCCTTCTTATATCAGTGTAAACCCCCCCCCCCCCTTTTTATATCAACGTAACCCCTTTTTATATCAGTGTGCCCCTTTCTTATATCAGTACCCCCATTTGTTATATCAGTGTGCCTCCTCCATATATCAGTGTAACCCCCCTTCTTATATCAGTGTAACCCCCTCCTCCTTGTATCATTGCCCCCTCCTTCTTTTTATTATTATTTTATTATTATACAGGGTTTATATAGCGCCAACAGTTTGCGCAACACTTTACAATGTTAGGGCAGACAGTACAATAACAATATAATTCAATACAGGAGGAATCAGAGGGCCTTGCTCGCTAAACTTACAATCTGGGGGCCCACCTAACCACCTGTCCCCTGGACCCTATTCCCTCTCAAATACTACGGTAACCCTCTGACTCTATCCTACACTCTCTAACCCAGTGTTTCTCAACTCCAGTCCTCAAGGCGCCCCAACAGGGTCATGTTTTCTGACTTTCCATTATTTTGCACAGGTGATTTGATCAGTTTCCCTGCCTTAGTAATTCCCACAGCTGTTTCATCTGAGGGAAATCCTAAAAACATGATCTGTTGGGGCGCCTTAAGGACTGAGTTGAGAAACACTGCTCTAACCCACATCTTCAATCTCTCCCTCTCTTCTGGCATCTTCCCAATGCTCTAAAACATGTACTGGTCACACCCAAACTTAAAAAGCCATCCTTGGACCCTACCAATCTTAACAATCTGCGCCCTATATCCTTGCTCCCCCTTTTCCTTTAAACTCCTTGAACATCTGGTCTACAACCAACTGAGTAACCACCTTATTAAGAATAACTTTCTTGATCCCTTTCAATCTGGATTTCACCCTCAACACTCCACAGAAACTGCTCTTCTAAAACTCACAAATGACTTACTAACAGCACAAACCAATGGACACTATTCTGTACTCTTACTTCTGGAACTTTGGGCTGCCTTTGATGCGGTTGACCATCCCCTCCTCCTCAAAAAACGTTACTCCCCCGGTCTCCACGACTGTACTCTTCGCTGGCTCTCATCCTTGTAGTAATATGACCAAACAACAGTGACTCCATCTTGGTAGCTGTAAGTCTATATACCTTTAAATTAGGTCTAGGATTTAGTTTTAGCCTATTCTAAGATTTTCAGCTTATAGCTACATGTTGCAAGAGCATGCATACACCTGCTTGCATAAGCATTACTGAGCATCTTATGATGTATAAATACAGTGTGGTTTAGTCTACCTTCCTGTCTACCATGGGACAGGAAGATGACTTGTTAGTCATCAACAGATGGCGTTTTCCCTCTAGTAACCTTGTGGCAGCCATGTTTTTAGAGGTTATAGGTGTGTATAACTATATCATGATGAACTGTTTAATTATTAATGACATTCAATATATCCTCCTACTAACCACTCCCCCCTCCCCTATTGTGATTGGTGAAGTTTAACCAAATATAAGCTGTATACCCACCCAATAAAGCTCAGACATTTCTTTGAACTCACTCCTTGTCTTATTCTGTTCATTGAAATTGTCTCCTGGAACCGGGGCTCTTTGTAGTGTGCACTATAAACCCATGGCTGGTCTGTCATGTACCTGTAAATTCTCTTCAATCCTACCTATCCCACTGCACCTTCAGTGTCACTTACAATTCTACTTCCTCCTCTCCTCTTCCTTTCTCCATCGGGATCCCCCAAGGTTTTGTTCTTGGACCTCTCCTATTTTCAATCTACACCTCCTCCTTGGGTCAGCTGATAGCCTCTCATGGAGAGGAGACAGTTTTAAGGCTAGACAGGGGTAAGCTGGAATTCCAATTTAACAAAGTCTTGGGTTCTTTGGGTTCTGGCAAGGTTCAGTCAATGAGCATGGAGCTGACCAAAAATTGGCTTCGGAAAATAAGTCTTTTGGCAGAGGTTCTTTATTTGATGCTTAAGGAGAGCTCCAGAATGTTGATGCAGCCCCTCTTTTCTGGTCCCAGAGGAAGGTGTGGACAGAAACCTGACCAATCAAAAGGTCTAAAAAGTGGCAGAGGGGATGTCAGAATTTTAATGATACAGTTTTCTTAACGCATTATTTTAATGTGTTCAACAGTCTTACACTAATAAATATATTATTGTGCCGAACAGAATTAACATTTGAATGAATTTAAATAGGATATGTATCAGATGCCTATATCACCTAGGAGATGGAATATGCCTGCACCTCATAAAGCAGGGTGTTTTGTCTTACAATTATGCTAATTATTTAATATGTGTGGATATGTGCTGCTTCTTGATGTAATGTTATCAGCTCAGGAGTTATGAAACACGTTTTTAAATTTTGCTGCATATTCAGGCACAAAATGTTGGTTCCACATTCCAGTGCTTGTTAATTTACAATGGGTCGTAACGCTGATTCTGCAATGAGTGTTTCTGGCTCAGTTTTGGGGTGCCCAGACCTTATTACTGTCACAGGAAGGAAGAAGAGAAGGAAGGAAGGAAGGAAGGAAGGAAAGGAAAGGAAAGGAAAGGAAAGGAAAGGAAAGGAAAGGAAAGGAAAGGAAAGGAAAGGAAAAGGAAAGGAAAGGAAAGGAAAGGAAAGGAAAGGAAAGGAAAGGAAAGGAAAGGAAAGGAAAGGAAAGGAAAGGAAAGGAAAGGAAAGGAAAGGAAAGGAAAGGAAAGGAAAGGAAAGGAAAGGAAAGGAAAGGAAAGGAAAGGAAAGGAAAGGAAAGGAAAGGAAAGGAAAGGAAAGGAAAGGAAAGGAAAGGAAAGGAAAGGAAAGGAAAGGAAAGACATGGATTAGGGAATAAATGTATGGAGGTGAAAGAAAAACAAGTAAGGAATAGAAAACTGGAGGAGAAATAAATAGGGAATAAGGGAGAGAGAGCATCAAAGCACAAACAAACCAGCCTATTTCACTGAAGTTGAAAGCCCCTCTTAACCTATTTTTCCCCAAAGGGTATATTTCAGGCCATAATGACTTATTATATAAGTTAAAACTAAAAGAAGGCTCTCAGTGCACATTTCTGACCCAAACCAAGCAACCCTCTCTTCCCATAACTGGGTATTTAAAGCGAAGTACCACCCAAAAGTGGAACTTCCGCTAATATGGTTCCTCCCCCCTCAATATGGCTAATATGGTTCCTCCCCGAGCCACATTTTGCACTTTTCGGGGGGGGGGGGGGCTATTTTTGACAGGTCCCCTTCCCCACTTCTGAGGACAGGGCCGTGGCCTGATCTACCGGAAGTTTGCCCCCCTCCTCCTTCCCCCGCTGCCGGGGTCAATAAGAAAGCGCATTGCGCTTCGCGCTTGCACTGTTGGGGACCAGCTGTGAAGCCGAAAGGCTTCACTGCCAGGTTCCCTTACCAGGAATGGTGGCAGCAGCACCCGGGAGTGCTGGGGTGCCGACATCGCGGCCTCCCTGGACAGGTAAGTGCCCTAATATTAAAAGTCAGCAACTACAGTATTTGTAGCTGCTGACTTTTGTTTTTTTTTACCCAGGCTGGACCTCCTCTTTAAGAGTCAGCTCCATCTAGGACTTGTCGGAAATAACCCAAATGATTAAACATGAAAAAACATTTTCAGAATTAGATTTTTGATTACATGGCTAATATTATAACCAGACATACACATAAAAAGGATTCATTTGTTAGAAAAACAAACTGACCTTTTCCGTTGTCTATTGCAGAACACTTTCATTTGGTATTTCTTTAATACCAGTTGTGTAATATTCTGCATAATAATATCATCCTGATACATTGTATTATACTTTTAACTATTCATTATAAAAAATAATATTGTTATATATTTTTTGTCTGATTATACAGAGGGGGAAATAATTATTTGATACCCTGCAGATTTTGTATGTTTGCCCACTTACAAAGAAATGAAGGGTCTATAATTTTTTTCATAGGTGTATTTTAAATGATAGAGACTATCAACCAAAAATCCAGAAAAAAACATGATACAAATGTTATAAATTGATTTGCAGTTCAGTGAGTAAAATAAGTATTTGATCCCCTACCAACCAACAATAATTCTGGCTCCCACAGACTGGCTACAGTATGTTCTCATGTGATACACAGACTAGTCCTGTCAATTCAAGAAGGTGTTCCTAACCACAACTTGTTATGTATATAAAAGACACCTGTCCACAGAACCTCTTTCTTCCATTCAAACCACCAACATGGGCAAGACCAAAGAGCTGTCAAAGGACGTCAGGGACAAAATTGTAGATCTGCACAAGGCTGCATTGGGCTACAAAACCATCAGCAAGAAGCTTGGTGAGAAGGAGAGAACTATTGGAGCGATTATTCGCAAATGGAAGAAATACAAAATAACCATCATCGCCCTCAGTCTGAAGCTCCATGCAAGATTTCACCTCTTGGAGTAAGGATGATCATGAGAAAAGTGAGGGATTAGCCCAGAACTACACAGGAGGAGCCTGTGAATGATCCCAAGGCAGTTGGAACCACAGTCACCAAAAAAACTATTTGTAACACAATACAGATTGAAATCCTGCAGCACCCACAAGGTCCCCCTCCTCTAGGAGGCACATTTACAGGCCTATCTGAAGTTTGTCAATGAATATCTAAATGATTCAGAGAAGCATTGGAAGAAAATGCTGTGGTAAGATGAGACCAAAATTTAGCTATTCGGCATTAACTCGACTCACCATGTTTGGGAGGAAGAAAAATGCTGACTATGACCCTAAGGACACCATCCTACAGTCAAGCACGGAGGTGGAAACATTATGCTTTGGGGCTGCTTCTCTGCTAACGGTATAGACCAACTTTGCCGCATTGAGCGGCCAATGAACCTTCTTTCCTCAGCCAAAGCACTGAAGATGGGTTGTGGATGGGTCTTCCAGCATGACAATGACCCAAAACATACTGAAGCATAAGAAGAAGCACATTAAAGCAGAGTTCCACCCAAAAGTGGAAGCTCCGCTTATCTGTTTCCTCCCCCCCTCCGGTGCCACATTTGGCACCTTTCAGCGGGGAGGGGGGAATGGGTACCTGTCCCTGCTTCCGGGAGACTGTGCCAAGGTGACGTCCCTCAGAATTTCGGCCCCCCTCTTCCTTCTTCCGCCGCCGAGCCAGTTAGAAAGCACAGCGTGTTTCACGAATTCGCAGCAGGGAACCAGCTGTGAAGCCAAAAGGCTTCACTGCCAGTTTTTCTTACCACAAATGGCAGCGGCAGCACCAGAGAGCGGATCCGAAAATCGGCTGGGGTGCCCACATCATTGGATACCTGGGCAGTTAAGTGTCCTAATATTAAAAGTCAGCAGCAACAGTATTTGTAGCTGCTGACTTTAAATGTTTTCGGGGGGGGCGGAACTCCGCTTTAAGGTCATGGAGTGGCCTAGCCAGTCTCCAGACTTTAATCTTATAGAGAATTTATGGAGGGAGCTGAAACTTCGAGTTGCCAAGCGACAGCCAAAAAACCTTTAGGACTTAGAGAAGATCTGTAAAGAAGACTGGATCAAAATCAAACGTCTTATCTCTGTGCTTGCCAACAAGGGTTTCTACAACAAGTACTAAGTGATGTTTTGCTTGGGGATTAAATACTTGTTTTACTCACTGAAACTGCAACTCAATGTAAAACATTTGTATTGTGTATTTGGAGCTCCGGCCTGAGAGCGATTTATGGTTATTTTGTATTTCTTCCATTTGCAAATAATCTCTCCAACAGTTGTCTCCTTCTCACCAAGCTTCTTGCTGATGGTCTTGTAACCCATTCCAACCTTTTGCAGGTCTACAATCTTGTCCCTGACGTCCTTTGACAGCTCTTTGGTCTTGCCCATGATGGTGAGGTATGAATGGAAGAAAGAGATTCTGTGGACAGGTGTCCTTTATACACATAACGAGTTGTCGTTAGGAGCACCTTCCTAAATTGATAGGACTAATCTGTGTACCATATGAGCACATACTGGAGCCAGAATTATTGCTGGTTGGGAGCAGATACAATTCTTATTTTTATTAACTGAACTGAAACTCAATTTATAACATTTGCATCATATTTATTTTTCTGGATTTTTGACATTTTGTCTCTATCAGTTAAAATACACCTATGATACAAAATATAGACCCTTCATTTCTTTGTAAGTGGGCAATGTTACAAAATCTGCAGGGGATCAAATAATTATTTCCCCCACTGTATGCTTAAACAAGAAAGTAGACTATAAAAATGTTCGTACAATGTCTGCCTGAATACATATAGATTTCTGTGAATGTAGTTGCATATGCCAAATACTTCCCTGAGCACTATGGGTTAGCTATAGACAGGGCAGCAGATGGAGAAGCTCACTCAGAAGCCTATTGCATTGTCATTACAGGCTGGCTTTCCCAGGTAGGCTTTGTCCCATTAAAGATGGCAATAAGAATAATAGTACATACACTTAGCTGCTTGAATTGTTGAATCATTTTTATGATATGTTTTCACAAAAGACAGCCTTGGCCTCTGTTTTCTTTTTTTGATCATATGCTCAGTGTGATATGGCAAGGTTTGTGATGCGTGTGTATTTTTCACATATAAAAAAATAAGACAGCATTTGTAAATTTCAAACTGGTTTAAAATGGACCTTTCACCCCATCATTAAAAATCACATCAGCATACACCTCTGCATGCTGCTTTGCAATTATTCTATTAGTTAAACAAACATTTTTGCTTTTACTTACAAGTACTGTTTTTCTACTTCCTGACAGAGTGAAGCACTGGTGGTGCTAGGGTCTCACAGATGCATCCTGGGAAGGCTACATCACTATAGCCCCCCCCCCCCCCCCCGATGTGTATTGTCACATGTTTCGGGAGGCAGTCCCAGCATTCCAGTCAAAGTTCCAGGAAGTAAAGGGAGATTGGGTCATCTTCCTTAGTGAAAATGGCAACCATGAAAAGAATGGAAAGGAAAAGAGAAATAAGGAAAAAAACAACTGCAATTATCTATAAGTATTTGTTTGTAGATTGCCATTACTAAACATTTCTAAAGGTGCCTTTGTAGTAATTTTTAAGATAAGGGGGAAGTACCTGTTTAAGATGTATAAATGGCCTTCTGAATAATGATAATTGTGACAATAATCAGGTCTAACAACCCAAAACTGTGTACAGAGAATGGAGAAGTCACATTGCGCAAGGTGCCACCCTCATTTTATTCAAAGTGTGCAAGTTGTAACAGTACGGTCAGATTTAAGGCTGGGTTCACGCAGCGGCTTTGGAGTCCAGTGTGTCCTCGTTCAACGTTTTAGGTCTGATTGCAGCCCGAATCTTTGGCTGAATTCGGACTAAAACAGGCCAAAAGATGCACAGGAGTCCTGTGCAAATCGCACTAGATGGAAGGTTAATGAGTGGGTGTGGCGCTGTCCTGGGTAATAAGACTAATGGATACCATATGAATCGCATATAAACCAAATAACCATATGAAAGGTGATCCACTTTGAGTGAGGGGGGGAGGGGGAAAGGAAGATAGGAAAAGGGTATTCAGTTGGTGACGTCCAAAGTGACTGTGCTACATATAAAGTTTCAAAACCACATATAATACGTGACTTGTTCTCAGTGCAAATGAATTATTTGACATAGAAAAATTGTTTAAAATTATCAAACATTGGTAATGAACTGAATAAGATAAATCAAATCGTGACTGGTGCTCAGTGCAACATAAGTGGTATTAAACAATCTTAGTAAAGTTCTTGGTGTTTCTGTAGACCTAGGCAGGTGTATCCATACATGCATCCACTGCCTGTGTTAGTTTTGGTGACCGGGTGCTCGTGTCTTGTCTTGTGATCATGCAGACACTCACCAGCTTCTTTAACCCCTACGGGGGTAACACGCAGTCACAGTGTATGCCACTGTGCGGCAGTCCACAAGCAGTTTCTGGATCAAGGTGAACTTTACTAAGATTGTTTAATACCACTTATGTTGCACTGAGCACCAGTCACGATTTGATTTATCTTTTTCAGTTCGTTACCAATGTTTGATAATTTTAAACAATTTTTCTATGTCAAATAATTCATTTGCACTGAGAACAAGTCACGTATTATATGTGGTTTTGAAACTTTATATGTAGCACAGTCACTTTGGACGTCATCAACTGAATACTTTCCCTATCCATTTTCTAATCTTCCCACCCCCCGCCCCCCCTTTCCCACCCTTTCCCACCCTCACTCAAAGTGGATCACCTTCTTTCATATGGTTATTTGGTTTATATGCGATTCATATGGTATCCATTAGTCTTATTACCCAGGACAGCGCCACACCCACTCATTAACCTTCCATTTACCATTTCGTTTTCTCCACTTTGGTGGAAATTACGTCTGTGGAGGCAGCAGTCCAGTACTTTATTTTAATCTCTTTCATTTCAATCTCTTTTTCCGTGGCGCGGATACACCACCTAAATTCTGTTACAAATCGCACTAGAGCCACTGTGGAGATATGTGAACTTGCTCCATAGAGAGCCGGTCACAATCTCCTGCTGTGCGAATTGGATGCAGGGAAATCCGCATCAAATTTGCACTAGTGTGAACCCAGCCTAAAACATATATTCGTGCTAGCCAACCAGAAAGGTAGACATTGAGAAATGTAAATGTCCAACCTATGTACTGACATAATAAACCGTTCAAAGTTAACAAAGATGCCTATATTACAAGGTGCAGAAAGCTGATATGACACATTACACCTACTAAGAGAAACCTGCATAGTATTCATATCACATTTGGTGTCTATCAAAACATAATTTCATTTTGCTCAGCAATATGTTGGTTGACAAATTGTGAAAGCTGATATGAATCAGATGGATCAGAGATATGGTTAAAATTGGCATTAAAACAGTGTCCGCTGGAGCATAATAAAACACTTCAACACCGTTTCAGCACACCCCTCGACCTATTGATTGATTGTGTACATTTTGTAATCAGCCTCTTTACCAATCAAAAAAAAAATGGCTGCAATTGGCACCCGGGGCTCTTGTTTGACCCTGAAAATGACTAAGGCTCCATTCACACTTGTATGACTCCAAAGTTGCGCTGACCTTGGAGTGCAACTTTGATGCAACTTTGACTCAACTTTGGTTGGGTGCAACTTGGATACAACTTTGGCTTTGACAAGTGATAATGGCACACAAGTTTCATTGTATAACATTCAGGTATGACTTTCATGCAACTTCTGAAGGTTAACCTTGAAGTCTATGCCCTTCAAGGTCCATGAAAGTCAGGCCAAAGTAGTGCATGAACTACTTTGAAGTCACTGCAATTTTAAGTCACGCATATATGAATGGTTATCATTGGAAAAGATGGGGAACGACTTGTCATGCAACTTTGATGTCCAAAGTTGCATGACAAGTCGCACAAATGTGAATGGAGCCTAAGGGTACTGAGAGATTCATATTTCTGAGAGCAAACAAATTTGAAGGAACCAATGACCAGGTAAACCTTTCCTAAGTATTATTCACTTTGATATTATTTTTGCTTTATTGTTCCTTATTGTCCGTTGGGCAAGATTGCTTTTCTTGAAGTATTTTCTTGCCCCTTTTTTCATATCTTTCATCAAAACGATATTTAAAAAGTGTTAAGCTGAATCTCTGAATACTCTAAACAGAAATTAAAGAACTTATTGTCTCTTTGAAGAAAGTGACTGCATTGAAAAATCTGTTACATTCATATCTGGATATAGAACCAGATGATACAGACATTTCTTTTAAATTTTAGAATTGCTGCTGCAAATGTTGCAAAACGCGCATTTTTCCATTAAAACATGTGATGGCGACTACTGTGTGTGTACAGAGTTAGCCTGTCAATCCCTCTCAGTCTGCTGGCACTTAGATTGTTGTCTTGAGAGCTGGAAAATCTCTACACAAGGTGAGGATGAGAGCGCAAACATCACAATAATAGTTCCACCATTTTGTAAAACCAGGAGTGTCCAACCTGCTGCCCTAGGCAGCTATGAAAATGTGTTTACACTTTGCAAACACATTCGGGCAAAGAAAAATTTGACAGTGTCTCTTTACTGGACTTTTATCAGTTTTATCTTCCCAATGAAAAATATTCCGCTCTTCACAATTACACCTTATTCAGCACCTATATTTGTGAGCGACTATTTTCAAGGCTGAAGCACACGAAGGGCAAAATTAGAACCAAAATATCTGATGAGTACCTTGAGAATTGCTACTAAATCCATCACTACATCCCTCCAACCAGATATTGATGCGTGAGTTTAAGAACAGTGTGAAATATCGTACTCGTTTTTCTTTTACTTTTATAATCAAAAATGTTACAAAAGCAAATTAAGGTTTATTAGGTAAAAATTAGAAAAAATTCATAAATGGCGAGCTTATTAAAATAAACATTCAGTGTCAATGTATGCACAGTGATCAATCCAACATATAAAGTCATCAAACTGCAAATATATAACATAAAAATTGTGACTAATTGAAAAGTCCTCCACTGGTGTAAAAAAGATAATTAAATAAAGTCCATATTGTGATATCCAACATAACTAGTAAAAACTAGTAAAGAAAAAATATTTCCAAGGTGTATCCAGTGATTAAAAGATGTATTGCATCCACTGCCCCCAATAGATGAAATGGACGCTCACCTTAAGGGCTGACCGTAAAGGTCAAACAAAGTTTTAATTCTCCAAAGGAATGACTGCTGGACACCACACTAACAGCTTCATGATAGTCCATGACATTTTGAGATGGGAATGAGGGACACCTACTAACAAACATATGTAGGCATAGGACATGCCCCCTGCCCCTTATAGGAGAATTAACCAAAAAGAAGGTTAATTAAATCCACAAGGGCTTTTCTTTTACCACTACTATTCCTTTATATTGGCTTTTAAAATTTACAAATGCAGCAATTTAGACATTGGATGAAAGGTTTAGCACTGGGAAACACTTTTTGAAAGATAAAAAGTGCATTTTATATAAAACTATATAGATCATACCAACATGAGGGGCAAGGAGGAATGAGGGACAGAAGGACATTGCTCCAAATCAGGGACAGTTCCTTTGAAATCAGGGACAGTTGGGCGCTATGTTACAGTAAAAATCCTTCTGCGGTAAATATTAAATTTACTACTTTTTATTAGCTATATTACGCTATGGTGTCTTTTTTGAGCTCTCTCTGAGTACCTGCAATCAAATCCAATGACGCTGTTATCAATTTATCCAATCAGGACCCGAGACACCAGCTGGAGTGGGTGTGCTCATCCCTTATGCAGGAACGATCAGACTCGGGTAAGTATAAGGGGGGGGGGGGTTTGGGGGGCTGGGGAGCTACAAGAGGTTTTTCACCTCAATGCATAGAATGCATTGAGGGGAAAAACCACAAGGGTTTACAACCCCTTTAAGAGAAAAGAGACATGTCCTATGTTTTTCCAGCATCATAGGATGGATGGAACCTACTGTATATTTATTTATTTATTACAGGTTCTTATATAGCGCCACCAATTTACACATACGTATATATTGTACTGTATGTCAATATACTGTAAATCTACCATATACCTTCTGAGAAATTCTGGTCTGAGACCTGGGAGTCTGGAGAGAGACCTGGGAAAATGCTAAAGAGAAGGACTGGGTCTGAAAGCCTCTTGTTTGTTATTATCTCAGACAAGTATTACTTTCATAATCTGATTAAATAACATACCAATTCTGTAGCAGATGGCACTATGGATGATCACCAATGGTATGGTATTACTGCATAGACTGCTGCAAGAAATATTGCAAACAAGGTTTATTTTCTGAAAGCAGTCCAGCCCTTTGCTACATAGGGCATAATAGTTCACTATCTACACACATGGCAAATTGAGATAACGTTGTTCAGAAAGGCTTTTATGACTTTTCATTACCACCAGATGTAACAAACTGTGCTTCTACCCTAACATGCATACTGAATCCTCTTTTAATAATTTCTATTTTAATTACATTTAAAATAATTCAAAATATTAGATTTTGATAACTGTTTTGAGATAGTATATGTAATGATAAAATTCTGTTTTTTAAATCTCCTTTGGCTTTATTTACACTAATAAGTGTTTGCCCATACATAAAGAAATTTTGGGAGTGGGCTCAGGTTTCTTTGTAACCCCATCATGACTCCTAAAGTCTATCTAAACCTAAAATTAAAAATGTACTATACTGCAAATTACCAGTCCTTACAGTATATGTGATGAGTGTATACATTTTTTTTCATCTGGGGATATTGCAAATAACACATCTCCTGGCCAGGGTGGCTATGCTCTCTCCTCCACTGTATGGAGGGGGCCATATTTGTTACCCAAGTTGCACTTTAAATGTATCTGCCTTTGTTTATTTCGATTAGATGGGGGTAAAGGAATTCCTAATTTAGACAAGAAGTATGTTATTTGTTTTTCTAGTTCAGATCATGTGAAGTCAAAGGGACATTGCATTTCTGGTAAGATCAACAGGCATTCTAAGCGCTTGCTGAAAATGTTCTTAGCCTAAAAACATTAAAACGAATGCAGCCACTCTAATGACTGGTAAACTACACTACTGTATGTCACTGTTTTATTCTTAGGTTTAATTATACTTTAAAGGCTAAGTTCACCTTTGTTTGACCAGCTGAAGGTAGATGATGCAGGCTGTGTGCTAATGAGATCAGCTGGTCAACTCCTTCCTGTGTCATGACCTAAAGACTGACCAGGAAGTAAGGCAGAAGTAATCGAGCAGTGTGTTTAACCACTTCCCACCCGGCCTATAGCAGAATGATGGCCGGGTGGTGATTCAGTTATCCTGACTGGGTGCCATATGAAGTCCAGCACAGTGGTGCTGTGTGTCACTCTGACACACCGCATCTCTGATCGTAGTAAAGAGCCTCTGACAGAGGCTCCTTACCACGTAATCAGCTGTGACCAATCACAGCTGGTCACAGCGTGAACCAGGAAGCGCCGGTAAACGGAGGGGGGGGTCTGTGTTCATAATCAGCACATTGATTATCAGCACAGCCCCATCAGATGTGCCACCAGCAATGCCAATCAGTGCCCATCAGCTGCCAGTCAGTGCCCCATCAGAAACACTTGTCAGTGCCCATCAAAGTGCCAATCAGTGCCCACCACAGTGCCAATCAGTGCCCATCACATTGCAAATCAGTGCCTATCAGTAACAACTGTCAGTACCTCATCATCAGTGCTGCCCATCAGTGCAATCTATTAGTGTCCATCAGTGCCACCTGTCAGTGCCAAGCAGTGCCACCCGCCAGTGCCCATCAGTGCCACCTGTCAGTGCCCATCAGTGCTGCCTATCAGTGTCCATCAGTGCTGCATATCAGTGCCACATATCGGTGCCCATATGTGCTGCATATCAGTGCCGCTTATCACTGCCCATCAATTCTACATTGATCTACAGTGCCTCCTCATCAGTGCCCACCAGTGCCGCCTCATTAGTGCCCATCAGTCCCGCCTCATCAGTGCCTGACAGTGAAGGAGAAAACAAAATTATATACCAGAAACAAAGTATAACTTATTTTTTTCCAAAATTTTGATCTTTTTTCGTTTGTTTAGCAAAAGATAAAAACCCCAGTGGTGATCAAATACCACCAAAAGAAAGCTCTATTTGTGGAAAGAAAATGATAAAAAAAAAATTTGGCTACAGTGTTGTATGACCGCACAATTGTCATTCAAAGTGCGACAGCGCTGAAAGCTGAAAATTGTCCCGAGCAGGAAGGGGGGAAAGTGCCAGTATTGAAGTGGTTAATCGCTTGCCGCCCGCCCACCATCAAATGATGGAGGGACGGTGTGGTTCTCGTTCTGGGTGGACATCATATAACGTCGCCCCAGAACGGCTGCTCTCACGCGCCCTCAGGGGCCAACACGTCATGTTGCTAGGACACAGCACATCCCTGAGCTCTGTAAAGAGCCGATCACACAGGTCTTTAACAATGTGATTGGATGTGTCCAATCACAGTCGGTCACATGTAAACACGGAAGTGCCAGTGATCGTCTCTCATCGTCTCACACTGACAAAGTGTGTGGCAAGGAGAGCCGATCAGCGGCATCTCCTCGCAAGGAACAGCCAGACGTAATCAGTGCACTGGTCATCAGTGCCCTTATTACAGTATAGCGCCCCAGTGCCACCAATCAGTGCCCAGCAGTGGTACCAATCAGTGCCCATCAGTGCCACCAATCAGTGCCCATCAGGGATGCCAGTCACTGCTGCCTTTCAGTGTCCATCCGTGCCTGCTCATCAGTGCTGCCCATCAATGCCCATCAGTGTCTCCCATCAGTGCCACCTATCAATGCCCATCAGTGCCGTCCATCAGTGCCCATCAGTGCCGACTATCTATGCCCATCAGGGCCACCTATCAGTGCCCAACAGTTCAGCCTATCAGTGCCTATCAGTGAGCATCAGTGCCCACCAGTGGTGCCCATCAGTGCTGCCTATCAGTGCTCATCAGTGTCACATATCAGCGCCACATATTAGTGCCCATCAGTGCGGCATATTAGTGCCTCCTCATCAGTGCCACCTAATCAGTGCCCATACGTGCCACTTCATCAGTGCCCATAAGTGCCACCTCATTAGTGCCCATCAGTGCAGAATATCCATGCCCATCAGTGCAGCCTCATCAGCGTCCATCAGTGAAGGAGAAAAATGACTTATTTAAAAAATTAACTCATAGAAACTAAGAAAAACGTTTTTTTTAAAAAAAATTTTGGTCTTTTTAATTTTTTTTAATAAAAAATAAAAAAAAACAGCAGTGATTAAATACCACCAAAAGAAAGCTCTATTTGTGTGAAGAAAATGATAAAAAAATTAATCTGAGTACAGTGTTGCATGACCGTGCAGATGTCATTCAAAATGTGACAGCGCTGTAAGCTGAAAATTGGCCTGGGCAGGAAGGGGGTATAAGTGCCCTGTGGTTAAACAGCTATGAGGGAGTTAGGTAATCTTGTGTAGAATTGATGGAAAGTTGTTTTATTTTTGCAAAATAAGTACATTAATGCTATATTGGTACACAGGCGAGCTGGAATTTAGAAGAAAAAAAAAGGTGAACAAAGGTGAACTTAGACTTTAAAGTGTTACTAAACATAAAAATGTTTTTTACCTGCATGCATTGTTTGCATGAAGGTAAAAAACTCTTCAATGTCCCTGTGCCCCCCTTCCCCTGTGTGAAAAGTAAGAGAGGGGAGAAGAGATTAGCACTGTGCATGGCTGCATCTTTTCTCCCATTACTTCCTCTTAGCATTTGAGAAGCAGCAGGAGCCATTGGCTCTTGCTGCTGTCAATCAAATGCAGTGAAGAGAAATTTGGGGGCTGGCCTAAGTCCCGCTGTGTAACTCTATGGAGCACTGCTCCATAGACACACAGGTCGGGAGCGCTCAGACATTTCTCTCCATAGCAAGCGGCTGGCTATGGTGGTCATCTAAAGAAGAGGAGGAGCCAAGATCGCCGCCGGGGACCCGAGAAGAGGAGGATGGGGGCCACTCTGTGCAATACCACTGCACAGAGCAGGTAAATATAACATTTTTGTTATTTTAATTAAAAAAATAAGACTTTACTAACACTTTAAGATCCATATCAGATTGTATCCTTCTTATATAATAAAAACCCTACCTATTCCATCTTCAGTAAAAAATATATTAAAAGCTTTTAGAAAAGAGAGGGTAAGAACTATAATTCCTGTCAATAGCTACTATGACATAAGAATCATGACATTGGTAAGTGAAAAGTGACATTCTAGTACAATTTTTTGATATCAAAAGTTGGATCTAGCATGAAGTCCACAAAAGCAGAACTTAGCACAGAGTCTTAATTCCAAATTTTGGCAATTTTCGAGACTAATAGGAAAGTGATTGTCAAAAAACACAGGGAACTGAGGACTGCCATAAGGGTTAGGTACCGTATATACTCGACTATAAGTCGAATTTTTCAGCACATTTTTTTGTGCTGAAAGTGCCCCCCTCAACTTATACTGGAGTCAAGCACTTTTCTGCAGCAAAAAATGTCATTTTCCGAACCGACTTTGGGGCCCCGTATCTCAGGGCCACTTAGTGCTAGAAACCCCAAATTTGGTATGCAAACCCAGTGGACCTAGTACCACAACATATCCGAAGATGAAGTTCCTAGCACTAAGTGGCCCTGAGATACGGGGCCCCAAAATCGGTTCGGAAAATGTCATTCTCTGCTGCAGAAAAGTGCTTGACATTTTCTGAACCGATTTTGGGGCTCCATATCTCAGGGCCACTTGGTGCTAGGAACCCCAAATTTGGTGTGCAAACCCAGTGGAACCCCAAATTTGGTATGCAAACCCAGTGGACCTAGTACCACAACATATCCAAAGCTGGGGTTCCTAGCCCCAAGTGGCCCTGAGATACAAGGCCCCAAAATTGGTTCGGAAAATGTCATTCTCTGCTGCAGAAAAGTGCTTGACATTTCCTGAACTGATGTTTGGGGCCCTGTATCTCGGGGCCACTTGGTGCTAGAAACCCCAGCTTTGGAAATTTTATGGTGTTAGTTCCACTGGGTTTGTACACAAAATTTGGGGTTCTTAGCACTAAGTGGCCCCGAGATATGGGGCCCCAAATTCGGTCAACTGTGTCTATCTGCAGCAATGTCATTTCAGGACCCTTTGGGTTCAGAGACCCCAAATTTTGGCTGCAGCTAGGGGGCATCTAGGAACCCTTAACTACTGAGTTTGAAGTTCAAGGGACCTATGGCTGCAAATGGGCACAGTGAGGCATGCAAATGGGCACAGTGATGCTGCAAATGGGCATTGTTGACCCTCTTTTCCACTTACAGTAGCTGTGCATTTCTCACCCTCGTCTTATACTCGGGTCAATAAGTTTTCCCCATTTTTTTGTGGTAAATTAGGGCCTCGACTTATACTCGGAACGACTTATACTCGAGTATATACGGTAATCATGCAAAAAATAAATGTAAAAATACTGTAAAGCAGGGAGAGTGTTTTTTTTATTTCATGCATATTTCAGGGCAACATTGAAAATACACAAATCATTTAAATAACTTGCTTGGGTGGGTGCTTTAAAGCTACATGCAGTGTTTCGGAATAGTATTGATTTTTACAGAGTAGATGGGCAGCACAAATTTGGTTGTAGAATGGATTTTTAGATGTACCTTGGCTTACGTACAGCAGCACAATATGATTCATTAGAAAAAAAAACAGCGTGGCTTCCCCCTTTAACATTACAACCAGACTTTTATACAGACATGCAGCCTGGGTGGCCAGGAATGGGAGGCATCTTTAATTACATTTAAATAATTTACATTTCCAGACCCCATGATTGACATGGACATTTTGGATGAAATGTACTAGAGACAAAGAGCACAGTAGAGACAAAGCGTACACGCCGGTGGATACTTTCTGACTTGAAATTTATGAGATGTGGACAATTCTATGAGCAATGGGGTGGTTTGCATTTATGTGAGTAATATTTTGTTAAGATGTTTGGTTGTTGTCATGACTAATCGTAAAAAAACACACTGAATTTGTACTTAGTTTTGTGTTTAACAAAGATCTTATCAATACAATAAAACCAATATACCTCCAAAATAAATGAAAACCCCAAAATAAGACCCTACTAAAAAAAAAAAAAAAAAAAAAACAGCAATTAAAATGAATCTACAGTTCCTAACTGACCTTAATCTATCCCTACGCAGTTTGTCAGCTTTATTGGTCCTTCTAAGCTAGCTGGTCAAGTTCCAAATCCCTTGCAGTGCTTTATGTTTAAAAAGAATTTGGGCAGGCAAATTCCTGCATTAGGCCCGTAAACCTCAAACATACTGGTTCACCTAAAACCCATGGTAGATCCAAACCTGAACCTCTTTCTTAATGTTGACACTAGGGATGAGCTTCATGTTCGAGTCGAACCCATGTTCGACTCGAACATCGGCTGTTCGATCTTTCGCCGAATTGCAAAGGATATGGGCCGTTCGCGCCAAATTCGTGTGGCGCGTCACGGCCCATAATTCACTGCGGCATCGCAGTGCATTGCTGGCTGATGATTGGCCAAGCATGCACTATGACCCGCATGCTTGGCCAATCACAGCGCCGTCGGTAGAGAGAGCTGTAATTGGCCAAAGCCAGGGTGGCTTTGGCCAATTATGGCTCAGGGGGTTTAGAACATGCCCCACACTATATAAGGCCGCCTGCATGGCGGCCCTGTGTAGTGTGTTCCGGGGTGCTTAGATAGAGAGAGAGAGACAGTGTCATTTCATTTGAGTTAGCTAGATTTGGCAGGACAGTCAGTGAGTTAGCTGCACTTATATCATCCCAGGTGTTGCATATATATACCGTATATATATATATATATATATATATATATATATATATATATATACACTGTATTCAGTTTAGCTAGATCCGTTCCTGTTATCTTCCTACTGACAGGCAGGCTTGTCTTGTTACAGTATTTACAGTATTTACAGCTACCTGAAGAAAATTGCTGGTGTTCTTTTGATCCTATTAGTACCACAGTCAGGCAGCTAGACTATTTACAGTCAGTGTAGTGCGTCCTCTTCACAGTGTTCAGTTAAAGCTACAAGTTAGTTTAGTGTGACCTCTGCACCGTGTTCAGCTAAAACTTTAAGTTAGTGTAGTGCACAGTGTTCAGCTAAAGCTACAAGTTAGGGTAGTGTGTCCTCCTCACAGTGTTCAGCTAAAACTACAAGTTAGTGTAGTGAGACCTCTGCACAGTGTTCAGCTAAAGCTACAAGTTAGTGTAGTGCATCCTCTGCACAGTGTTCAGCTAAAGCTACAAGTTAGTGTAGTGAGACCTCTGCACAGTGTTCAGCTAAAGCTACAAGTTAGTGTAGTGAGACCTCAGCACAGTGTTCAGCTAAAGCTACAGGTTAGTGTAGTGCGTCCTGCTCACAGTGTTCAGCTAAAACTACAAGTTAGTGTAGTGAGACCTCTGCACAGTGTTCAGCTAAAGCTACAAGTTAGTGTAGTGCATCCTGCTCACAGTGTTCAGCTAAAACTACAAGTTAGTGTAGTGAGACCTCAGCACAGTGTTTAGCTAAAGCTACAAGTTAGTGTAGTGCATCCTGCTCACAGTGTTCAGCTAAAACTACAAGTTAGTGTAGTGAGACCTCTGCACAGTGTTCAGCTAAAGCTACAAGTTAGTGTAGTGCATCCTGCTCACAGTGTTTAGCTAAAACTACAAGTTAGTGTAGTGAGACCTCTGCACAGTGTTCAGCTAAAGCTACAAGTTAGTGTAGTGCGTCCTGCTCACAGTGTTCAGCTAAAACTATGAGTTAGTGTAGTGTGTCCTCTGCACAGTGTTCAGCTAAAACTACAAGTTAGTGTAGTGAGACCTCAGCACAGCGTTCAGCTAAAGCTACAAGTTACTGTAGTGAGACCTCTGCACAGTGTTCAGCTAAAGCTACAAGTTAGTGTAGTGCGTCCTGCTCACAGTGTTCAGCTAAAATTACAAGTTAGTGTAGTGAGACCTCTGCACAGTGTTCAGCTAAAGCTACAAGTTAGTGTAGTGCGTCCTGCTCACAGTGTTCAGCTAAAACTACAAGTTAGTGTAGTGCGACCTCTGCACAGTGTTTAACAGGGGCGTGTAATTACAATTTTTGATGCAATACTTTGCAGCAAGGCTCGTTTCTGCGTTCCAACTAGAGTATCTGTGAGGGGTTGCAGCGTTGTGGCACCAACACCAGTGCCTAAGGCCCAATTTTTCAGCCCCTGTTCAACAGGGGCATGTAATTACAATTCTTGATCTAATATTTCACAGCAGGGCCCGTTTCTGCGCCCACCAAGAGCGAGTGAGGACTTGCAGTGTTGTGGCACCAGCACCACCACCAAAGGCCCAATTTTTCTGCCCCTGTTCAACAGGGGCATGTAATTATAATTCTTGATCTAATATTTCACAGCAGGGCCCTGTGAGGGCTTACAGTGTTGTGGCCACAACAACACCTAAGGCCCAAATTTCTGCTGAGTATATAGGGCAGGCCCCTACTTTAAAACATCCAACTTACAAACGACTCCTACTTGCAAACGGAAGGAGACAACAGGAAGTGAGATGAAATCTACCCCTAGGAAGGGAAATTCTCTCCTGTAAGAGTTAATATGGGAAAAACATTTCTCCTTTCCACTGATGCTTTATCACCAATCCTTGTTTCACAAAAAAAACCAAATTTTCAAAAAACATTTGTCTTTGGGACAAAAAATGAGGTGAAATCTTCTGAAGAGGAGCACAGACTGCAAAACAAATGTCACAGGGGTGATAACCCTTCCCTATGTTTTCCAAAAAGCTTAAAATAGATTTTTTGGCTGGAGCTAAACACGTTAAAAATGTACCAGTTCAAAATTACAAACAGATTCTACTTAACAACAAACCTACAGTCCCTGTCTTGTTTGCACCGCCTGTATACTGCTGTTCAGAGTATATAGGGCCTGGTGGCCCCACACCTTTCCTTATTTTAATTTGGATGCGGGGTTCCCCTTAATATCCATACAAGACCCAAAGGGCCTGGTAATGGATGATGATGTACACCGGACTAAAATAAGGAAGTTGATAGCCAGTAGCCAATAGTTGCCCTAGCGTCAGTTTTTGTCCGTCGGACTAGCATACAGGCGATTTCTGGATCCGGCAGAGTTACGACGTAAAGATTTGAAGCATGTTCCAAATATAAAGTCTGTCAGATTTGCGACTGGAAAAGTCCGCTGAAGGTCCTGTGAAGCCCACACACGATCGGATTGTCCGCCAGATTTGGTCCGTCAGCGTCCGTTGGACAAGTCCGGTCGAAAAGTCCGACCGTGTGTACGCGGAATTAGGCTTGTATCTAGACTAGACTTTTTGGCTTGCATGTGAGCATGTGGTCACTATGGCATAGCTGTCAAAGTGATCACATGATTCAGAATCACATTGATTAGTTCCCAATCATTAGCACAGTCCAAAGTTGTCAGACACAGCGTAGCCTCATTCACCTTTTTGCAGAGTTACTAGCACACAAAATAATTGTTCTGACACCATTATAGTATTTAAAGCGCAAGCGCCCATGTCAGGACTTGCTTCTACTATATTACATATATGTCAGCTTTTCATATTTTGAAATGATAATGTAAAAAGTTACAGTTTGATATAAGAACATAATGTACTAAAAGTTTTGTTTGTGAATCTAACCTTTCTCCCTGGCCATGGATGGATTGCTTGATTATAGAATTCTAAAGTGCATTTTGCAGCAGTTCTAAAACATTTTGAAAATGTCTTTCAAAATGTCCAGGTTATAATGATTATGGCCATTACCGGACTAGAGCACACGAGCTGAAGACTTGCTGTGCCCATTTTGCATGGCAGAATTGTTTCTAGCCTCTAACACATAATATAACTGGAAAACCCTGTCATTTTCAGGCACTGAACACTCTATCATATTAGTTTACCTAACAGAACTTGAAAGCATTAACATAACTGAAACATTGAAAACATAGGTTCTCTGGGATAAAGTTGTGCTCTAGTTTCTAAATGTTTTCTATGGTTTCCTCTGCGCTTGCTAATGATAAACGGTTGGGTTGGCAGCTTAGGCTCCATTCACACTTGTAGGACTCCAAAGTTGCACATACTTTGGAGTTCAACTTTGGTGCAACTTTGACACAACTTTGGATGAGTGCAACTTGGATACAAAATTTGGCTTTGACCAGTGATAATAGACAACTGTTGTGCAACTGTTGCATTGCATAACATTCAGGTACGACTTTCATGCAACTTTTCAGGGTTAACATTGAAGTCTATGGCCCTTAAGTTGCATGAAAGTCGGACCAAAGTAGTGCATGAACTACTTTGAAGTTGCTGCAACTTTAAGTCGCACATTTATGAATGGTTATCATTGGAAAACATGGGGAACGACTTGTCATGCGACTTTAATGTCCAAAGTTGCATGACAATTCGCACAAGTGTGAATAGAACCTTATTGGGGTTTTTTTTTTCTGACAATTGTTAAAAAATTGGAAATAGCTGAAATTATTGGCACCCTTGTTTGAATAATATGCAGCACACATCAACACAACCTTAAATGGAAACAATGATTGTCCTACAGTAGCCTCAGTATACAGTAGCCTCCTACTTGTTTCATGATGTTCTTCTTTTTTTTCTTTTTTTAATGCAAAACTAAAAAAAAAAACACCTGTAAAAATTGCTATTGTTCATAAGAGGTATTCTGGTGTGAGAGTGTTACTGGTTAAACTATAAGTCATGTTTTTTATTAGCTTTAAATAAAGTGTGGAAGAACTGTAACCATAGGGCATTGCAAGGGTAGGTGGACTCCAACTGGTTTTGCATAGACTTACAAAGCCTATTTCTGCATGTCAGATTCCTATTTGTCTGACTAATGTTTCCCTTTAAAGCTATACATGTCATACATACAGAATACAGGTGGGAATGTTATTTCCATGCTTTTTCATTAATACATTTTCTCAGCAGGGTAGTTGGTGGTGATTTCCCAAGAGAAGGTGCCTTTGAGGGTTACTCTGCACTGCAAATATGTGTAGCCACCCTTGAATCAGTGCGTAGCCCCGGCCTTGTTCATTTACAGCCTTTATCCTCATGGGAAAGCCGAACCCTGATTGATGTTGATGAGATCACGCTACATTGGAGGTGTTCACAGTACTCTGAACATTCTACATTTATTGGCTTCCCAGGAGTCAGAGGTTCCATCACAACCCGTTAAACACAGAAAAATAATAAAGCATAGACAGATGTCCTAGGAGAGTTTGTCATTTACTTCCCCATTCCCACACTATACAAATGATGAAAATAACATGCCAACTGTATAACAAGAAGGAAAGCTTAATTAAAAACAATTACATACTTGTATTTGTAGGATTTCCTCACTATTGCAAATTACGTTTATTAGATCTCGATACTGCCAGGTTATTTATGTTTATTGTGTAGAAGTTTGTTTAAATTATGTTTTATTTTTACCACTCCTTCTCTAAAACTATAGCAACAGCCTTGAGAGATGAAAGAAACAGGTAGGAGAATCAACTCAACTTTTTAAACAAAATCAGTTGGACTTAAAGTAGGACCTTAGCAGATATTAAAGCTGAACTCTAAGTAGATATAAAACACAGAAATACATTCTAGCTGTAAAATCATTAATACACCAGTAAGTGTATTTTCCTCAATTGTCCTTTTCATCTACAATATGTTGTACCCCCTTGGAAGAAGTGGATGACCTGCTCTTTTCGGTTTGCATTCGAAGAGCAGTGAAGGGATATCTTTCAGTGGTGATATACTGGAGCGCTTTATAGTGCATTTTTATGGGCCGCACAGCTAAGCTGTTCCTGGTTGTTTCAAATTCCAGGTGGATCGACAACCGGCCTGCGAGTCTGGGCATGTGCTATGTGTTAAGCACATTCCTCCCTACCGGCATCTCTGGATTACCAAACAACTAAAAAATGCTAATGGATGAGGACTTGAGCTGTAAATAGGCAGGCCTCTTAATATCATAGTGTATAAATTCTCTGGGTTTCACCATTGGTATACCAAGGAGGAGGAAGTGTGCAGCACTAGCACCTCCCAATCTGCTATGTAGGGTGACAGTAGCTCCCAGATAGGCAGGGATTCCAACATTTCGATTCCTCCCTACATTTATATCACACGCATGGCTGTGGAAGGGTACTGGTTGTTATTTATTCCATTTACCCTCAAATATACCAATCTTTTGGATCAAAAAAAAGAGAGGTGACAGTCTAGGGCAGGGATATGCAATTAGCAGACCTCCAGCTGTTACAAAACTACAAGTCCCATCATGCCTTTCCCTCTGGGTGTCATGCTTGTGGCTGTCAGAGTCTTGCTATGCCTCATGGGACTTGTAGTTCTGCAACAGCTGGAGCTCCGCTAATTGCATATCCCTGGTCTAGGGGATGTCTAATGTGGTTGCATCAGTGCTCTTTTGTTCTATATTTTAGGCATATGCCCCAAAATATGGATCCTGCAACATTTGACTGAAAGGCTCCTGTACTAAACTTCTATGCAAACACTGCATAAACAAACCTGTGTTTAATGAATGCTCATTAACACATATTGGTATTAAACTTCTGATTTCATGGCCCCCAGGTTCTTCTTTCAGTGTCAGCATTGTTCATTTACCACTAGGTCTGGACTCGTTAAGAGCCCTTTACACAAGCGTTCAATCTGGATTCATCTACCAGTTTTTTTGATGGATCCAAACTGAACCATAATGTGTGTCTATGGGCGGGTGGATGTATGAGTGTATGTCCAGTTCCATCTACTCATATCCAAGTTCATTTATGTCTGCAGAAAACAAAATGGAAAAGGTTTGTGTTCTTTTACGTTTTTGTTTACAAAAATGAATATAAGTGGATGAAGTACATTTAGGTCCATTTTTAGGTATTTTTTGTTTATACTTTTGTGACCTGTGACTACTTTCTAAGGTCCTGTTCACCCCTGAGCATTTTTCAGCTTGTAAAACACTCAGCTCTGAAGTTCCAAAATGCCCAACAAGCAAAATACCATTCATTTCAATGGCCCCTGTTCACATATCAGCATTTTGTCACCTGAAGCAAAACGCCTTAAGCTCAAAAAAGTAGCTTCTTTTTGGCAGATCACAAGTTTTTGCCCCATAGACTTCAATAGAAGCCACTGACTTGAGCAGAAAAATGTTTAAAAAACGCTTGTAAAACGCTCAAATAGCAGCTCTCCACCTCTACTTTCCTCTCCCTCTCCTCCCCCTAATGCTTTCTATTGGCTAAACATAAACGCCTGAAGCTGTAAAATGCTTGTAATGCACTTCTAAAACACTTTAACCATTTGCCGACCGCCTCACGACGATATACGTTGGCAGAATGGCACGGGCAGGCAGAATCACGTACCTGTACGTGATCTGCCTCCCACGGGCGGGGGGTCCGATCAGACCCCCCCTCGTGCCCGAGGCGGTCGGCTTCTGTCCAGGAGCGATCAGACGTGAGGGGGAGGCCATCCATTCCCAGCCAATGAGAATCTTCCTCTGCCTCTATATAGTAGACAGAGGCAGAGGAAGTGATGTCATCGCTCCTCGGATCGGTATTTCCGTTCCGGTGTCTTGTCAAATACAGTCCCCTATCATATAGTGTCCTCCCTGTACTGCGCAGGCGCAGTACGGAGGACAAATGAGACGCCGAAAGTCTCCGAAGTTTAACAGCTGATCATCAGCTGTACACGGCGCCTGCGCTTTTATTCTCACCCTGTGTCCAGGTTCATTCCCTACTATCCAAGTGGACATAGAGTGAGAATAAATAGTTGCCAAGCGCAGCGAGGCCGTGCCCG
The DNA here is from genome assembly GCA_037952925.1 of Lithobates clamitans. NCBI lineage: Eukaryota > Metazoa > Chordata > Amphibia > Anura > Ranidae > Lithobates > Lithobates clamitans. The sequence continues at coordinate 26,318 of JBBGZY010001688.1, forward strand.
AAGCGTGGCGAGCGAAGCGAGCCCGCGAGGGGCCCTCTTACACAGCCATCGCTAAGAAGTGCCGAAGCGCCGTGTACAGCTGATGGTCAGCTGATCAACTTCGGACACTTTCGGCATCTCCTTCTGCTCCGTACTGCGCAAGCGCTGCGCCTGCGCAGTACGGAGCGGACACTATCCGATAGGAGGACAGTATATGTCAGAACACCGGCGCCGAGGAGAGAAGACATCCGAGTGAGTGTAAAACACACACACAGTAGAACATGCCAGGCATACATTACACCCCCCATCACCCCCTGATCCCCCCCTGATCACCCCCCCCCTGTCACACTGACACCAAGCAGTTTTTTTTTTTCTGATTACTGCATTGGTGTCAGTTTGTGACAGTTAGTGTGGTAGGGCAGTTAGTGTTAGCCCCCTTTAGGTCTAGGATACCCCCCTAACCCCCCCTAATAAAGTTTTAACCCCTTGATCACCCCCTGTCGCCAGTGTCACTAAGCGATCATTTTTCTGATCGCTGTATTAGTGTCACTGGTGATGCTAGTTAGGGAGGTAAATATATAGGTTCGCCGTCAGTGTTTTATAGCCTCAGGGACCTCCATATACTACCTAATAAAGGTTTTAACCCCTTGATTGCCCCCTAATTAACCCTTTCACCACTGATCACCGTATAACTGTTACGGGTGACGCTGGTTAGGTCGTTTATTTTTTATAGTGTCAGGGCACCCGTCGTTTATTACCGAATAAAGGTTTAGCCCCCTGATCGCCCGGCGGTGATATAACTTAGGTTTTAGGGTCAGATAGGGTCTGCGTCGCCCCAGGCAGCGTCAGGTTAGCGCCAGTACCGCTAACACCCACGCACGCAGCATACGCCTCCCTTAGTGGTATAGTATCTGTACGGATCAATATCTGATCCGATCAGATCTATACTAGCGTCCCCAGCAGTTTAGGGTTCCCAAAAACGCAGTGTTAGTGGGATCAGCCCAGATACCTGCTAGCACCTGCGCTTTGCCCCTCAGCCCAGCCCACCCAAGTGCAGTATCGATCAATCACTGTCACTTACAAAACACTAAACGCATAACTGCAGCGTTCGCAGAGTCAGGCCTGATCCCTGCGATCGCTAACAGTTTTTTATGGTAGCGTTTTGGTGAACTGGCAAGCATCAGCGGCCTAGTACACCCCGGTCGTAGTCAAACCAACACTGCAGTAACACTTGGTGACGTGGCGAGTCCCATAAGTGCAGTTCAAGCTGGTGAGGTGGCAAGCACAAGTAGTGTCCCGCTGCCACCAAGAAGAAGACAAACACAGGCCCATCGTGCCCATAGTGCCCTTCCTGCTGCATTCGCCAATCCTAATTGGGAACCCACCACTTCTGCAGCACCTGTACTCCCCCCATTCACATCCCCAACCAAATGCAGCCAGCTGCATGAGAGGAATTTTCTTTATGTCCTCCCGAGTACCCCTAACCAACGAACCGAAAGATGTCGTGTCTGCAGCAAGTGCGGATATAGGCGTGACACCCGCTATTATTGTCCCTCCTGTCCCGACAATCCTGGTCTTTGCATTGGTGAATGTTTTGAACGCTGCCATACACTAGTTGAGTATTAGAGTAGGGTGCAGCATTGCACAGACTAGGCACACTTTCACAGGGTCTCCTGATGCCATCACATTTTGAGAGACCCGAACCTGGAACCGGCTACAGTTACAAAAGTTACAGGTGATATATGCCGAAGCATGGGGGCAGCAGGGGTGGAGGAGCAATTTGCAGGAGAGTGCCTTCTTGCTTCGGCATATATAAATGGTGCATGCATGCCCATCATTAGAAGTGGGTGGATGAAGGGAGGTATTCTAATGGTGGGCATACCCACCGAACAATCTCTTTTTTTCGTTCAGCCCACAGGCTGCATGAAAAAAAAAGATTACAATATATGCCCAACAAGGACCAGCAACGTACTGGTATGTTGCTGGACTTTGAGTGGTTATACCAGAATGATGCCTGCAGGTTTAGGTATCATCTTGGTATAATTTTTTCAGCCACCGGTCGCCTTTCATGTAAAAGCAATCCTAGCGGCTAATTAGCCTCTAGACTGCTTTTACAAGCAGTGGGAGGGAATGCCCCCCCACCGTCTTCCATGTTTTTCTCTGGCTCTCCTGTCCCAACAGGGAACCTGAGAATGCAGCCGGTGATTCAGCCAGCTGACCATAGAGCTGATCAGAGACCAGAGTGGCTCCAAACGTGTCTATGGCCTAAGAAGCCGGAAGCTACGAGCATTTCATGACTTAAATTTCGCCGGATGTAAACAGCGCTATTGGGAAATTGGGAAAGCATTTTATCACACCGATCTTGGTGTGGTCAGATGCTTTGAGGGCAGAGGGGAGATCTAGGGTCTAATAGACCCCAAATTTTTCAAAAAAGAGTACCTGTCACTACCTATTGCTATCATAGGGGATAGTTACATTCCCTGAGATAACAATAAAAATGATAAAAAAAAAAAATGAAAGGAACAGTTTAAAAATGAGATAAAAAAGCAAAAAAATAATAAAGAAAAAAAAAAGAATAAATAAAGAAAAAAAACACCCCTGTCCACCCCTGCTCTCGTGCAAAGGCGAACGCAAGCCTCGGTCTGGCGTCAAATGTAAACAGCAATTGCACCATGCATGTGAGGTATCACCGCGAAGGTCAGATAGAGGGCAGTAATTTTAGCAGTAAACCTCCTCTGTAAATCTAAAGTTGTAACCTGTAAAGGCTTTTAAAGGATTTAAAAAATGTATTCAGTTTGTCACCACTGCACGTTTGTGCGCAATTTTAAAGCATGTCATGTTTGGTATCCATGTACTTGGCCTAAGATCATCTTTTTTATTTCATCAAACATTTGGGCAATATAGTGTGTTTTAGTGCATTAAAATTTAAAAAAGTGTGTTTTTTCCCAAAAAAATGCATTTGAAAAATCGCTGCGCAAATACTGTGTGAAAAAAAAATGAAACACCCACCATTTCAATCTGTAGGGCATTTGCTTTAAAAAAATATATAATGTTTGGGGGTTCAAAGTCATTTTCTTGCAAAAAAAAATAATTTTTTCATGTAAACAAAAAGTGTCAGAAAGGGCTTTGTCTTCAAGTGGTTAGAAGAGTGGGTGATGTGTGACATAGGCTTCTAAATGTTGTGCATAAAATGCCAAGACAGTTCAAAACCCCCCCAAATGACCCAATTTTGGAAAGTAGACACCCCAAGCTATTTGCTGAGAGGCATGTCGAGTCCATGGAATATTTTATATTCTGACACAAGTTTAGCTTAGCAAATAGCTTGGGGGTGCCAATACTTTCCAAAATGGGGTCATTTGGGGGGGGGGGGGGGTTGTGCCACCTGGGCATTCCATTGCCTCCAAAACTGTGATAGGCAGTGAAGAGTGCAATCAAAAATTACGCCCTTAGAAAGCCTGAAGGCGGTGATTGGTTTTCGGGGCCCAGTACGTGGCTAGGCTCCCAAAAAGTCCCACACATGTGGTATCCCTGTACTCAGGAGAAGCAGCTGAATGTATTTTGGGGTGCAATTCCACATATGCCCATGGCCTGTGTGAGCAATATATCATTTAGTGACAACTGTTTGTAATTTTTTTTTTTTTTGTCATTATTCAATCACTTGGGACAAAAAAAAAATAATATTCAATGGGCTCAACATGCCTCTCAGCAATTTCCTTGGGGTGTCTACTTTCCAAAATGGGGTCATTTGGGGGGGTTTTTTACTGCCCTGTCATTTTAGCACCTCAAGAAATTACATAGGCAGTCATAAATTAAAGGCTGTGTAAATTCCAGAAAATGTACCCTAGTTTGTAGGCGCTATAACTTTTGCGCAAACCAATAAATATACACTTATTAACATTTTTTTTACCAAAGACATGTGGTTGAATACATTTTGGCCTAAATGTATGACTAAAATTGAGTTTATTGGATTTTTTTTATAATAAAAATTAGAAAATATCATTTTTTTTCAAAATTTTCGGTCTTTTTCCGTTTATAGCACAAAAAATAAAAACGGCAGAGGTGATCAAATACCATCAAAAGAAAGCTCTATTTGTGGGAAGAAAAGGACGCAAATTTTGTGTGGGTACAGCATTGCATGACCGCGCAATTAGCAGTTAAAGCGACACAGTGCCAAATTGTAAAAAGTGCTCTGGTCAGGAAGGGGGTAAATCCTTCCGGGGCTGGAGTGGTTAAAAAAGCTCATAAAAAGCTGCAAAAAAAGCTTTAAAAAACACCCGAAAACAGCCAGTAAATCGATACGCTCAAGTGTGAATGGAGCCTAAAACAACTAATACAAATTAACAGCAGATGCAAAAACGGGTTTAAACCGAACTGAACACAGATGTTCAAACATAAATCAGCATTTATCTTTTTTTTTTGGCACAAAACATGACTGAACTGATGACCCTCATTTGAAGGAACCCTAAAACTGAAAGAGGTTGTAAACCTCCAAAAAACAAAACAAAAAAAACCCCAACAACCTGCAAGACAAAGGCATAATGAGCTAGTATATATTGCATACTAGCTCATTATGAAATACTTACCTTAGAACGATGACCAGGATCGACGCCGGCACACCGCTGACAGGGCCGACATCTTTCCCGGAGTTACTTCCGGGTTTGCGGGCTCTGGTGCTGTGAATGGCCGGAGCAGCGAAGACGTCACTCCCGCGCATGTGCGCAGGAATCGCCCATCACAGCACGGATACTGAGGGGACGGCACGAGCGGCCTGTTCCTTCGGTGCGCATGCGCTGATGATGTCGTCGGCAGCGTATATAGTAGATATCTCCTAAACGTTTCAAGTTTAGGAGATATTTACAGTACCTACAGGTAAGCCTTATTCTAGGCTTACCTGTAGGTACAATTAAAGAGGAAGACTTTACTTCCTGTAAGCGTGGGCTAGGTAAAGCTACTAATATGTACTGCAGTGCATTGGAGAGTGACTGTGTACATGTATTGTTTAAATATGTAAAATGTACGTACTCGTATTTGCTATTTTTCCAACTAAGACCTTTAGTTATGTTCATGTCCAGGCCTGTACTGTCCATCGGGACTACAGGGAGTTTCCCGGTGGGCCGATGGCTCAGTGGGCTGGTTTCAGTGACAGCCTGTCAAAGTAATGGCTTTCTTGGTTCGCCCTCAACTTCACACAGTGATGTGAGAAAGATGAGAAAAATACAGAGGAGAATAAGTGAAATAGTAAAAGAGGTTAGTGAGGACTCCTTATGTTATGCTACTTATGTTTTTTTGCACAATTGCGTATAGTTTATATACTGTTTTTGTGCTTGTTTGCACAAATAAAGTGGGCCGGTCTGGATGAAGTCCAGGGCCAAATTTTTATCCCAGTCCAGCCCTGTTCATGTCTGTCTATATACACCCCCATTGGTGTGCTTACCTAAACCTATTATCACCTGGAGCCTCCGGAGTTCCTTCATGGGATAAATTTGTAACAGATAGGTAGTGTGACAGACTCACCCGGGACAGAAGCTTTTGGAGGGAACTGAATGCTAGCCTCTTGCTTACCGACTATGGGCCCTGGCATTTAAGGGAGCTACAAGCATTTATTAAGAAATTATGTTATGTAATGCATAAGGACATTATTAAGGAGGCCATGATGGTCTTTGCCAGCTTGGGACTCAGTGGAAAGATGTATGTGAAAGAAAGCCTGATTAATGAGATCTGGAAAGCCTGGGTCTTTCACCCAATAGTTTATTGTGCTCATTAACACACCTTTGTCTCCTAGCAAACTATTGGGGATGTGTTTATACTTATGTGTATTGTAAGTTGAGTGAGTAGACGGCAAGTCTATCCTGAAAGGTCATATCTCTGAGTCTCCAAGTCTGGGTAAATGATTAGATAACTAGCTCATGTTAATTTGGTTTCTGGTTACAGGTGTATTTATATAGTTACATAGTTACATAGTAGGTGAGGTTGAAAAAATACACAAGTCCATCAAGTCCAACCTATGTGTGTGATTATGTGTCAGTATTACATTGTATATCCCTGTATGTTGCGGTCATTCAGGTGATTATCTAATAGCTTCTTGAAGCTATCAATGCTCCCCGCTGAGACCACCGCCTGTGGAAGGGAATTCCACATCCTTGCCGCTCTTACAGTAAAGAACCCTCTACGTAGTTTAAGGTTAAACCTCTTTTCTTCTAATTATAATGAGTGGCCACGAGTCTTTTTAAACTCTCTTCTGCGAAAAAGTTTTATCCCTATTGTGGGGTCACCAGTACAGTATTTGTAAATTGAAATCATATCCCCTCTCAAGCGTCTCTTCTCCAGAGAGAATAAGTTCAGTGCTTGCAACCTTTCCTCATAACTAAGATCCTCCAGACCCTTTATTAGCTTTGTTGCCCTTCTTTGTACTCCCTCCATTTCCAGTACATCCTTCCTGAGGACTGGCGCCCAGAACTGGACAGCATACTCCAGGTGCAGCCGGACCAGAGCCTTCTAGAGTGGGAGAATTATCATTTTATCTCTGGAGTTGATCCCCCTTTTAATGCATGCCAATATTCTGTTTGTTTTATTAGCAGCAGCTTGGCATTGCATGCCATTGCTGAGCCTATCATCTACTAGGACCCCTAGGTCCTTTTCCATCCTAGATTCCCCCAGAGGTTCTCCCCCCAGTGTGTAGATTGCATTCATATTTTTGCCACCCAAATGCATTATTTTACATTTTTCTACATTGAACCTCATTTGCCATGTAGTCGCCCACTCCATTAATTTGTTCAGGTCTTTTTGCAAGGTTTCCACATCCTGCGGAGAAGTTATTGCCCTGCTTAGCTTAGTATCATCTGCAAATACAGAGATTGAACTGTTTATCCCATCCTCCAGGTCATTTATAAACAAATTAAATAGGATTGGTCCCAGCACAGAACCCTGGGGAACCCCACTACCCACCCCTGACCATTCTGAGTACTCCCCATTTATCACCACCCTCTGAACTCGCCCTTGTAGCCAGTTTTCAATCCATGTACTCACCCTATGGTCCATGCCAACGGACCTTATTTTGTACAGTAAACGTTTATGGGGAACTGTGTCAAATGCTTTTGCAAAATCCAGATACACCACGTCTACGGGCCTTCCTTTATCTAGATGGCAACTCACCTCCTCATAGAAGGTTAATAGATTGGTTTGGCAAGAACGATTCTTCATGAATCCATGCTGATTACTGCTAATGATATCGTTCTTATTATTAAAAAAAAGTATATAGTCCCTTATCATCCCCTCCAAGAGTTTACATACTATTGATGTTAGGCTAACTGGTCTGTAATTCCCAGGGATGTATTTTGGGCCCTTTTTAAATATTGGTGCTACATTGGCTTTTCTCCAATCAGCTGGTACCATTCCAGTCAACAGACTGTCTGTAAAAATTAGGAACAACTGTCTGGCAATCACTTGACCGAGTTCCCTAAGTACCCTCGGATGCAAGCCACCTGGTCCCGGTGATTTATTAATGTTAAGTTTCTCAAGTCTGATTTTAATTCTGTCCTCTGTTAACCATGGAGGTGCTTCCTGTGTTGTGTCATGAGGATAAACACTGCAGCTTTGGTTACTGAAGCCCCCCGATTCACTCGTGAAGACTAAGGAGAAGAATAAATTCAATACCTTCGCCATCTCCCCATCCTTTGTAACCAGATGTCCTTCCTCATTCTTTATGGGGCCAATATGGTCTGTCCTCCCTTTTTTACTGTTTACATACTTAAAGAATTTCTTGGGATTTTTTTGCTCTCCTCCGCTATGTGTCTTTCATGTTCTATCTTAGCCGTTCTAATTGCACCCTTACATTTCTTGTTGCATTCTTTATAAAGTCTGAATGCTGAGGATGATCCCTCAACCTTGTATTTTTTGAAGGCCTTCTCCTTTGCTTTTATATGCATTTTTACATTGGAGTTAAGCCATCCAGGATTATTGTTCGCTCTTTTAAATTTATTACCCAATGGGATACATTGGCTAATGCCCTTATTTAATATGCTCTTAAAGCAAACCCATCTCTCCTCCGTATTCTTTGTTCCTAATATTTTATCCCAATTTATGCCTTTTAGCAAGGTTTGTAGTTTAAGGAAGTTGGCTCTTTTGAAATTCAGTGTCTTTGTGTTCCCTTCATGTTTCCTATTTGTGTGATTTATACTGAAACTGATTGACCTGTGATCGCTGTTACCTAAATTGCCCCGTATTTCCACATCCGTAATCAGGTCTGTATTGTTGGTAATCAGTAGATCCAGTAATGTATTATTTCTAGTTGGTGCGTCTACCACCTGACCCATAAAATTGTCCTGCAAGACATTAAGGAACTGGCGAGCCTTAAATGAATGCGCGGTTCCCTCCACCCAGTCTATGTCTGGATAATTAAAATCCCCCATTATGATAACACTTCCCATCCTTGCTGCTAATCCAATTTGTGATAGGAGATCCGTCTCCACTTCCTCCCTCATGTTAGGGGGCCTATAGCATACTCCCAGTATTATTTTCCCCTTAGCTTCATCCCTTTGGAGCTCTACCCATAAGGATTCCACCTCCTCTCTAGCTCCCTCAGTGATGTCATCTCTCACATTCGCTTGTACATTATTCTTGATATATAGGCATACCCCTCCCCCTTTTTTACCCTCTCTATCCTTGCGGTATAGGGTATACCCTTGAATGTGTGCCAGCCAATCATGAGAGCTGTTGAACCAGGTCTCTGAAATTCCCACAAAATCCAAATCCTCCTTGTACAACAGGATCTCTAGTTTACCCATCTTGTCCGCCATGCTCCTGGCATTGGTGAACATGCCACATAGTTTAGACCGGTCGCATATTGTCCTCGTATTGGGTGTTTCGAGATTGCAACTAGAACTTGCTACTATACTCACCTTGTGTTTTTGTGCTTTGGTTAACCTACCACTAATGCCCTCAATACTACCCTCTGTAATATCTTCCGCGCTGGCTATCTCTGTCTCTGGACCCTCCCCCCATCGCCTAGTTTAAAAACCCCTCTAACTTTTTGGCCATCTTCATTACCAACAGCTTTGATCCCTCCTCATTTAGGTGCAGTCCGTCCCTTCTATAGTACCGGTTACCGACTAAGAAGTCGGCCCAGTCCTCCAGGAACCCAAACCCCTCCTTACTACACCAGCTCTTCAGCCACTTGTTTACTTCCCTAATCTCCTTCTGCCTTTCTGGTGTGGCTCGATGTACCGGTAGTAATCCTGAGAATACTACCTTGGAGGTCCTTTTCCTCAATTTAGCTCCTAAATCCCTAAAATCGTTCTTTAGGACACTCCATCTGCCTCTGACTTTGTCATTGGTGCCAACGTGCACCATGACAGCCGGGTCTTCCCCCGCCCCTCCCAGTAATCTGTCCACAAGATCCGTGATGTGCTGAACCCGAGCGCCCGGTAGACAACATACTGTTCGGCGCTTCAGGTCTTGGTTACAGATTGCCCTCTCTGTCCTTTTAAGAATTGAGTCTCCTATCACCAGAATCTGTCTTTCCTTTCTCTTTGCTGCCCCCCCACTCTCACTGGAGGAGTTCTTCCCCTGGCAGCTAGGAGAGTCCCTCAGCTCCAGCAGTGCTGGTCCCTGACTGGTTTTACCAATGTCACTCAATGGAGCGTACTTATTGGGATGCTCCAGTCCTGGATCGGCCTCTGTGGCACTTCCCCCTCTACCCTTCCTGACTGTCACCCATCTACTCTTTGCTAGTGCCTGCACCTCTTTGTCTCCACCCGCCTCTGTGCTGGCCCCTGCCGGCACCTGCCGTGTACGTTCCTGGCTCTCCTTTAGTATGGAGGGACTTCTCAGTGCTGACAGTTGCTTCCCCAGATTCAGAACCTGGGCTTCCAGGGAAACAATGTGCTTACATCTTGCACAGCAGTATTCGCCCTCGATTGGATGATCAAGGAACACATACATGCATGTATTGTTAGAGTAATATGAGCAGGAGGGGGGAACCTCCTTCTCAACTGTATATAAGACTGTATTCTTGTTCTAATAAACAGTTCTTGTTCAGCAGCCAAACGAGTTTTGTCTTGTTTGTTGTTGTCAGTGGTTGGAATATCTGATATCTCTATTCAGACTGGGAGGAAGCGGTATATGACAAAAGCACTCAAGCGGAGTGTGGGACGTTTCGTTACAGGTAGCCAGTGACTAAGTTACATCTTAATGAGAAAAGTCTAAATGTCTGCTTTGTGGCATAGGCTTCATTTTCTAATAGGGCTGGGCGAACGGTTCAGCCTGAGCATAAGTTCGGGCCGAAGGTTCGCTGTTCGGACATTCGGCGAACAGCGTTTGTTTGGCCCCCCGAACCGACCACAATGCATTGTGGCGCTGTACAGTGCATTGCAAGCCTTAAATTGGCTGAAGCAGTGAAAGCTTCAGCCAATCAGGGCACAGAACACTGTCAGAGTCATGATTGGACACTGTCAAAATGACTTTATCCAATCATGGCTGATTCCCACCCCACAGTATAAAAGTATTCTTTCAATGGTAGCCATTTTCAGTGTGATTTTGGCGTGGAGAGAGATAGGACAGGGCTCTGTTCAGTGCTATTAGTTTGTTAGTGTGCTATACTGTGCTATTTGGCTTCAATTGTCAGAGAAGATTATTAGTTTAGTGTCAGTCCAGGGATAGTGTGAGTGTAGTGAGGAGGACCATCATTCAGCTTTGCATAGTGTGCAGCTAGAGTAGGGCCAGCTCAGATAGATTCACTGTACTGTAGTGAGACAGTGTCATTCATACATACATTAGTATAGAGTATGGACAGCTCAGATAGTTTCAGTGTAGTGTAGTGAGACCGTGTCAGTAATCTTTACATTAGTGTATAGCTAGAGTAGGGACAGTTCAGATAGTGTCAGTGTAGTGACGGCTGAACACCGTCTATTTGATTGCGTTACTGCCAGTTTATTGCCATTTATTTCTGTGTCCGTTACTGCCAGTTTAATGCCATATAGTACTGTGTGCGTTACTGCCAATTTAACGATATATAGTTTTTTTGTGTGTTACTGCTAGTTTAACGCCATATAGTTCTGTGTGCGTTACTGCCAGTTTAACGCCATTTACTTCTGTGTGCGTTACTGCCAGTTTAATGCCATTTACTTCTGTGTGCGTTACTGCCAGTTTAATGCCATATAGTTCTGTGTGTCACTGTACATTTGGCACATTATATTGCAGTATATTATAGTGTATCCCCAGAATGTGTCTGTGTAGCGTGAGTACTAAAATTAAAGTGCACCAAACACCTCTTTACATTGATTAAAGTGCATCTACGTACAGATTTCAACTTCTTCTTTAAATTTGCTTGTAAGCACCGCCCCATCCGTCCCAATAATGTCTGGGAGGACAACAAGGAGTGGCAGACGTTCCCTTGGCGCTATAAGGGGGCCAGCAACAAATGTGTCCACAAGCAAAGGTGGACGTGGTGGTCAGTTCTCAGGCAGGGCATCACTTCCTCTGTTTAGTGAGTTTGCCTGTGCTATCCAGCCACCGCATGCAGAGGAGGTGGTGGACTGGCTTACAAACCTTCCTCATCCTCTGTCACGCAAGCAGAGACAAGTGTGCAGTCCCCTGCAGAGTGGATAAACCTGCCTCCTTGTCCACAGCGTCAGCCACTTGCTCCTTGATGATGCCCAGCCATTACTGGATTCAGATGTTGGTTCTGAGGTTGAGGATGACAGGAACATGAGCCTAGAGAGAGGGAGTAACACTGGTAGACATATTGACATTCATGTTCGCCAAGCTGCAGCGTATTGAAAAGTTGTCTTCAGTGGTAATTATGAAGATGGAGGAGATGGAGATGATGATGGTGATAATGAGGTCACTGATGCGACTTGGGTGCCAGATAGAGCAGAGGAGAAAACTGAAGGTCAGGCGGCACAGCCCCAAGGAGGCCGACATCAAGAAAGAATAGAGAGCAGCCACCCTATTCCATCACATTCTGCAGCTGTTATCTCCCAGTGCACTCCCCAAAGCTCAGCTGTCTGGGCCTTTTTCACCACATCTGCAGCAGATCGCACTGTTGCTATCTGCAAACTGTATCTCAGGCACATCAAACACAAAACACTAACCATATGCATATCATTGCAATTTTTTTTTGCCTTCATCAAGAGCACCTCTATAGGGTTACAGTGGGAAGGCGCCACCGACACCCAAAGACCAATTTTTCTGCACCTGTTTGACAGGTGCATATCATTGCAATTTTTTACAGCAAGGCCAATTCTTGCTTTCATCAAGATTACCTCTGTAGGGTTACAGCGGGAAGGCACCACGACACCAACTTTTACGCACCCGTTAATTCTATACAAAGTCAAAGTGACACCAGAATGTATCCAGAAAATCTCTAATCTTGTTCCCAGTGCACTATATTGTGGCCTCATCATACACACTGGCTCTCCAGCTGTTGCTGAGCAAAATAAAGGCTGCTTGCGGGGAAAATGTAATTTTATTTGGCTTTATAAATGCAATTATTGCTGCAGAAGATTCCGTAGAAGATTCCGAACTTTCGCGGTGTTCGAAAGTTCAAGTGCGAACCGAACAGGGATCCGTTCTGCCCATTCCTATTTGCTAAGCATTGCTAGTTCTTGGATCTTTCTTTGATTAATACACCATAAACATTGATCTCATATTTTTTCAGTATGCTCACTGTATGTATTACAGGGACTTGCGGTGAGGTCAGTGGCTGATGAGGCACTGTTGTAAATGGCGTTCAAACCACACATGTGAGGTATCGCGGTGATCCTTAGAGCGAGAACAATAATTCTAGCACTAGACCTCCTCTGTAACTCTAAACATGTAACCTGTAAACATGTTGCAACAACCACCATTTTATTCCCTAGGGTGTCTGCTAATATATATATATATATATAGATATATATATATATATATATATATATCTATATATATATATATATATAATGTTTGGGGGTTCTGAGTAATTTTCTAGCAAAAAAAATATGATTTGGAGAGAAGTGTCAGAATTGGCCTGGGTGGCATGTGGTTAATTACCATAAGTATGTAATATACAAATAATTATTATATATTGTTTTTAAGGTAATGACTTAACAGACAAATTACTGACGTTTGAAGTTATAACTTCAAGCCAGTAATGTCACAGTAAATACATAAATAATAAATTATTATGTTATAGCATATAGCATAATAATATATTATTTAGCTTGATTAAAACAGTACCTTTTCAGCAGCAGCAGATTCTCCCTCTTAACTGTGTGAGAAAAACATGGGATTATGTGTAAACCTTATACCCATAAACCCATGTTTTTTCCTTGTAGTTAAGAGGGCTGGGCTGGAAGGGAGCATGTGTCTTTTAGACATATGCCCCCTTCTATGGCACTGCAGTGAGACGAGAGCCTCCACTGCAGCATTTTTATTGGACAGCTTGGACCAATGATGCTTTACCTTTGGTCCAAGGCTCCAAGCTGTCCACTGAGCTCAGTGCTTCTGACTAAGGATGGTCTGGATGTTTTAGTCGAACGTAAGGTCGACTTGAACATCTGCTGTTCATTTGTTCGCAGAACAAACGAACATATGGGGCATTTGCGGCAAATTCAAGCGCCCCATAATGCACTGTGAGATCGCAGTGCATTGACGGCTGCTGATTGGCTAAAGCATGCACCTGACCTGCATGCTTAACCATTCACTGCGCAATCTGCTGTGAGAGCCATGATTGGCCAAAGGCAGGCCAATCCAGGCTGAGGGGGCTAAGTACATGCCCCACACTATATAAGGCTGCTATATAAGGTTAAGCTAGATTAGGCAGGTTAGTTAGTGACATGCAGGCAGTTTAATATATATATATATATATATATATATATATATATATATATATATATATATACAGTGTAGTATATATACAGTGCATTCAGTGTAGACTATACATACAGTGCAGGCAGTCTAGTATATAAATATATATATATATATATACATACATACACAGTGCAGGCAGTGTACAGTATATTACAGTATATAATACAGTGCAGTTGGTGTAGGCAGTTTAATATATATATATATATATATATATATATATATATATATATATATATATATACAGTGCAGTATATATACATATATACACAGTACATTCAGTGTAGACTATACATACAGTGCAGGTAGTCTAGTATATATATAAATATATATATATATATATATATATATATATATATATATATATATATATATATATATATATATATATATATATATATATATATATATACACAGTGCAGGCAGTGTACAGTATAAAATACAGTGCAGTCAGTGTACAGTATATATTACAGTGCAGTCAGTGTACAGTATATAATACAGTGCAGTTGGTGTACAGTATAAAAGTGCAGGCAGAGTACAGTATATAATACAGTGCAGTTGGTGTACAATATATAATACAATGTATTGAAGTGGTTATGGGGAACCCTATGACAGAATTAAGAAAAAAAAACGGCATGGGCCCCCCCCCCCCCCAAAAATCCAGACCCTTTGGGTCTGGCATAGATTTTAAGGGGAACTTCATGCCAAAATGTAAAAAAATCCATACCAGACCCTTATCCAAGCAAGCAGGAAAGGGGGGGGGGGAGCGAACACCTTCTCCACCTGAATCATACCAGGCCGCTTGCCCTCAACATGGGGAGGGCGTTTTGGGGTGCACCCCAAAGCACCTTGTCCCCATGCTGATGGGGACAAGAGCCTCTTCCCGACAACCCGGGCCATTGGTTTTAGGAGTCTGTGGGCAGGGGGCTTATCGGAATCTGTAAGCCTCCAGATTCCGCCCCCCTATGTAAAAGGGTATCGGGTACATTGTACCCCTACCCATTCACCAAAAAATGTGTCAAAAAGTAAAAACCACAACAGACAGTTTTTGCCAATTCCTTCATTAAAAAAGAAAAAAAGTAAGTGTCCCGCGATGTCCATCCATCTTCAATCATGCTGCCCGATGGACCCAAAAAATGCAAGAAAATAAAAAAGCGTGGTCTCAATGGGAGGCCTCCCACCGACTGCTGTCTCTTGGCTGTGACAGCTGTTATTTAGGCAAGGGTGGAGCCACCCGGTGACTTAACCGAGTGACCCCCCTTCTGACATCATGTGACGTAAGATGGGGCGGGGTCATCCAGTTACATCAGTGGGTGGCCCCGCCCTTGCCTATATAAGAGCCGTCAAAGGGAAAAGACAGCAGTCACAGGAGCCCTCCCATGGAGGCGGAGTTTTTCCAGGTTTTTTTTCTATTTTTTGGGTCCGTCGGGCTGTGTGACTGATGATGGATTTACATCTCTGGACACTTTTTTTCTTTTTTAATAAAGGAATTGTCAAAAACTGTCTATTGTGGTTTTTACATGTGACACGTTTTTTTGGTGAATTGGTAGGGGTACAATGTACCAGATACCCATTCACTTCACATGGGGGGCTGGGATCTGGGGGTCCCCTTTGGTAAAGGGGGCTTCCAGATTCTGATAAACCCCCCACAGCAGACCCTGACAACCAATGGCCAGGGTTGTCGTGAAGAGGCTCTTCTCCCCATCAACAAGGGGAGGGTGCTTTGAGGCCCCCCTCAAACATTTTAGCCTGGTATGGTTCAAGAGGGGAAGGGTGCTCACTCGTCCCCCCCCCTCCATATCCTGACCTCTAGGCTGTATACTAGGATAAGGGTCTGGTATGGGTTTAGAAGGCACTCCCATGCAAATTTTTTAAAAAATTTGGTTTGGAGTTCACCTTAAAATTCATACCAGACCTGAAGGGCCTGGTATGGACTGGGGTGGGGGGGGGCGGCGCACACCATTTTTTTCCTTCATTTTTTATCTATATTGCCTTTAGCTGGCAATACATTACAGCCATGAGCAAGTTTAAATATAATTTTTTCCTTTAGAAATGTAATCTTGCTGCGGCATGTTCTACACATGGCACAAATGTCCCACTTTACAGGCAGACTAAGGGGACCCCCCAGGCATGATATTTAAAGGAATATTTCATTTTTATTATTTCACTTTAAGCATTTTTAAAATCACTGCTCCTGAAAAAACGGTTGTTTTAAAACCTATTTTTTTGCATTGATACATGTCCCCTGGGGCAGTACCCAGATCCCCATACACTTTTTATAGCAATAACTTGCATATAAGCCTTTAAAATGAGCACTTTTGATTTTTAATGTTCGTGTCCCATAGACTTTAATAGGGTTTGCATGTTCGTTAGAACTTTTTGCCTGTTCGCGTGTCCTGGTATGGACCGAACCGGGATGGTGTTCGGCCCATCCCTACCTCTGACAAGAAGTGAGAGGCACTGTCAGCTCATCCTCTCAGTCTACTGCAAACAGCGTGTGCCAGCCTGTATTTAAACTGGCCACTCTGTATGTACCTTCTGACAGGCTGCGCAAGGAGCCCAGTATCTCTGGGACCATAGATCGTAGAAGCCCAAAATTTTGACCAGTGATGGGGTAGGACTTCGGCTACCTGGTCTCTATGGCCCCAGGTCGCTGAGCTAGGAACCTCGAAGCGCAATATTCATTTTTTTTTTTTTTTAAGGTTCATGGCAGGTGAGGCTCTGCTTTACCTGCCTCCCCTGACTGCACGTCCCCGGTGTATTATTTAAATGCATGATGTCTGCATAAGTTTTTCTTATGTATGAAGATTTTGTCTATCTTCATGTTGTATTGTTTAATTATAAGAATGAACATCAAGTAGATAATTCAGGAGCATGACCTCTAGCTGCTGAGGTTCAACTAGGTTATCTATAAAATTAGGAATGGTATATGAAATTCACTGTCCGTAAGTCTATATATCCAATTTTTATTAGGTTTATTAGGTTTATGGTGTTACTGAGTCCCTGTGGAAAAAATGGGTCATGCTCCTGATTGGTTTGACAAATGGGCTGAGCCCCGAAACGTGTAACCACGCCCCAACTGACGTCATTCTCTTCACCTCTGTTTGCAGCCAATCTAAGCTAAGTGGGCAGAGGACTTCAGGAAGCTGGAAGCACAATGTGACAGCTTGCGCTTCATCTCTAAGCATCTCTTGCCTGACTGTCACGTACCTGGTCCTAAAGCCAAAATGCTGAGAGGGCTCTTCTTGCGGCTGAGTGCTCTGTGTCTTTGAAGGTAGTAACAGGAAACACAAAGCCCAAAGTAGCAGGGATTGTCAGCTGTGCCACAGATGAGGGTTGGTGGTATGGAGATCTCACTGCAGGTGGACACCAGAGGAGGTGAACAGTAGGACCCAGGAGCGCTGATGATGGTAAAGATTGCACACGGCTGGAATTTTTTTGCAATGGTAAGTGCGGCAAGCAAGATCAACAGGTGAGTACTGAAGGTAGGTACTGCAGGCTGGGTATACCTGAGAGGCACCAAGGTGGATCACAGCAGACAGGGCACAGCAGAAGGCGTAGTCGGGGACAGAAGCAGAGGTCAGTAAGCCAGTGGTCAGCAGATTGGGTAGCAGAGTCGTGGTTAGACAAATCAGGGTCATTCACAGGGCAGAAGACAAGAGAAGATCCGTGAAAAATCCGAGGTCAGAGCTGGGAGCAAGAAAAGAGGAATCCAAGGGCAAGCCGGGTCGATAACAGGTGATCAGAAGCAAAAGCAAACACAGGAACAGGAAGCAGGAAACTGAAGACCAGTCAGCAATGTCTATGTGCCACAGTCATCCTTTTAAAGGACTGAGGGCGCCGGGATCTGACGTGCATTGCATGCGCCTGCACGCACACGTCTACACCATGGCGAACGTATGTTCGCAATACGTGTGCGCGTATTCGTGCGGCCGCAGCCATATTGAGA
This sequence comes from Lithobates clamitans, assembly GCA_037952925.1. Classification (NCBI taxonomy): domain Eukaryota; kingdom Metazoa; phylum Chordata; class Amphibia; order Anura; family Ranidae; genus Lithobates; species Lithobates clamitans. Next base: position 44,088 of record JBBGZY010001688.1, read on the forward strand.
ATTGGCTAATGTGCCAGGTCTGCGGGCGACTATCCTTCAGCTAGTTCCCGGACACTGACGATCTCTGCATCTCATAGAGGGCTACATTTACATGCCGATCCTGACCCATAAAAGTGAGCGCATTTACCATACTCTTTTTTAAATATGAATACAGGTTACATTTAGATGGTGGGCCCCTTTTCCTTTCATTTCTTTGCATATACAGATATATCCAATATTGTCTGCTTTGTTGCTAATTGATGGTTCTTTCTTAATACTGAATTCTGATTACACCACAAATCTATCATTTTGTCTATATTCATGTTGTATTGGGGCTGTGGATCAGGCCTCATATAAGAAATTAACTATCTGCGAGTCTATAGGTGATATTTTCTGCAACTGTCTGCTTTGTTGCATAGGCCTAATTTGCATAAGATGCTTCATAATCTGTTGGGTTTTCTTATATGAATACACCTCAACAATGTCTTGTGTGCATTATGTAGTATGTTTTGTCCCTATGTATTAATTTACATACACTGTATTAATTTACATACCATTATTTTACTTGTGCATGTATTGTTTTGATTATATTTCTGTTGTTTTGTTTGGTCATGCATGTGTACAAGGAATAGACGGCGCAAGGGTAAGACCTCTGGTCGCTGGGACTTGACTACGTTATCTTTATGCTGCAGCTCAGACTCTGTATATTTAATTTACAATCTATATATGTGTTATTTATGATGGTCGTCTTTGGGGCATAAGCCTTGTTGTAGACATTTTGGCATGATTTGTTGTTTTTGTCTTATATGAATGCACCTCAACACTGGCCTCATGCATTTTACAGCATACGATGACATTATGCATTTACATACACATAACATGTGTATACGTGTATACATAAAATTTGTTATTACATAAAATTTGTCATGCATGTGTCATTTTTGATTATATTCAGGTTGTATTTGTCCTTGACTATATACATAGAAAAGATGGTTCAGGGGTTCTAGCTGCTGAGGTTTCATCCAGCAGAGGATCAAATACTTGTCCTCTCATATTTGGGAACAATCAGATGCACTTGTAGCCCTCTTTTGGGGAGGTATGCGAAAAATGGCCCTCCCCAAACAGGATATTGTACTAAACCTGTAGGTAAATAGATGAACCAGAAGCTTCGATAAGTGATAGAGGAGATTGATAAAAAAAAGTTGCCAGTGCCGCTGCCCAAGACAGGGCCTCTGTGATCAGGGGATTCCCTTCCTAGGAAATGAGCCAGTAATCTAATCAAACTAATTGGAAGCAGAATAACTACTGTAATCAGCATATAACATTAACCATAAGCATATAGATACACACCAGTATAGGAATAATGCAAGCTTCATATAAGTAAGGATTAATAACAGTACATACATCCAATGTACAAACCTATATTATTGGCAAAAGGCCCAATAGGAGTCCTGGTGGAATTTCAGCACATATATATGCAGTGTATATATAGATAGATATATCTAGATAGATATATCTAGATAGATAGATAGATAGATAGATATAGATAGATAGATAGATAGATAGATAGATAGATAGATAGATAGATAGATAGATAGATAGATAGATAGATAGATAGATAGATAGATAGATAGATAGATAGATAGATAGATAGATAGATAGATAGATAGATAGATAGATAGATAGATAGATAGATAGATAGATAGATCTATATATATAGTTATTATAGAGATACTTGCAGAAATTTTGCAGCAAAGGATGATTTGGCATCTGTCTTTGTGTCAGAGACGTGAAGACAAGATCTGTGGTGATGAGGAGACTCTCCAGTTGTTACCCAACCAGCCTAGAATGCAGTCCTAGTTATCTAGCTATGATCGTCAATTCTGATCTGGTATTAGTGGCATGGACAGGATATGTGGTTGAGACTTGCTCTCTCTCCACTTCCTCCTTAAGGATCTTTTCCCGACAAAACCAGAGTCAGGAAGTAACATACATAATTATACATTACAGTTTGATACTAGCAGATGACAGTAGAGGGACTCACTCCCTGTACCTGAAACTAGTATGGTTATACTTTTTGGTTTGAAGAAAACAAAAACTTTTCTCTGTAAATGAAATAACTTTTGAGTTGTCCTCATAATTTGTTATTGTATTTATGTAATTTTTACAACATTGGAGGTATAATGCAAGTCCTTAATGTTAGTACCATATACATATAGCCATATATGCTACAGTACTAGGTCCTTTACACAAGGTTGTGTGGTCATTATGATTTTTCGTAGTGTTTCTGTCCAACACCACAGTGTAAACCTCTTGAATGACTTGCTATGTAAGTGTGGTAAAAGCCTGGGTTGCTGCAGAGGCAGACAGGACATTTAAATGATTCCTACACTGCCACACATGTTCTTGTGCAGAGTGGGCAGTGTTGCAGCTCATAGATATGGCATTGTTTGCTGCAAAGAATGCCAAGAGCGCCGGTGAGGGACCCAAGATGAGAAGAGCCTGGACTGCTCTGTGCAAAACCATTGCACAGAGCAAGTAAGTATGACATGTACTCCACCAGACAGAGTGGACAAAAAGGAGGTGGTGTCAGACTTCTCCTGTCCCCACAATGCACCTTCCAGGTTCTTCCCACTCCTCCCTCTCTTTCCCCCTGCTCTTATGAAGTGCACTGCATTCGTCTTTTCTCTCCAGCTTGTCTGCGGGTCGCAGTCATTTATCAGCCTCCCGGACCAGTGTCACGCTTTCTGGATGACTTCTCTGCATGGCTACCCTACTTTCTCTCCTCTGAAGTACCTGCCATCATCCTAGGTGACTTTAACATTCTAATCAATGTTAATACTGCAGCCACTTCTCAACTGCTCAACCTAACCTCCTCTTTTAACCTAACACGGTGGACACAAACCACCACTCACTCCAACGGCAATACTCTCAACTTCGTATTCTCCCATCGCTGCACTTACTGCAACCTCTCTAATATCCCATTTTCTCTCTTTGATCACAACCTTATGCGTTTCACACTCTCCTTGTCTCCTGCCTCCCATGCTGCCAACCCAGAAACCACTACCCGCAGAAACCTTCGCAACCTCAACCCTTCCCTTCTTCATTCTACTACTGATGGTCTTTATGATAAAATCGCACCCCTGTCCTGCCCAGACCTAACGCTGTCATCCTCCCTAGATGTACTTGCTCCTCTTTCTACACGCAGAATCAGGCCCCATCTGCCACAACCCTGGCAAACAGACGATACCAGAAGTCTCAAAAGACACAGCCGTGCTCTTGAGCGAGCATGGCGTAAATCTATGTCCCTGCAAGACTTTACCCTCTACAAATCTGCCCTTCTCAAATACAACTCCTGCCTCCACACTGCTAAACAAACCTACTACAACACTCTCATCAAAACCCTCTCATTCAAACCGCGTCAACTCTTTTCTACCCTTTTGTGATTAAGATGCAAAACGGAACACGGCAAGGATGCCCGCTCTCCCCATTATTATATGTACTGGCAATGGAACCATTCTTGATGGCACTCCGAAATAATCATGACGTGAGAGGAGTGAGAATTGGAGAAAAAGAGCACAAAATCGCGGCATATGCGGATGACATCCTGATGTTTGTAACCAACCCAAGAGTGACTCTGCCAAATATAATCAAAGAGATAAAACATTATGGGGAACTCTCAAATTTCAAAATAAACCCAATAAAAACAGAAATATTAAATATTGGATTAGGAAAAAGGGAAGTCCAGACCCTCCAAAAAGAATTCCCATTTACATGGGTAAAAGGAGAACTAAAATACCTTGGAATCAAATTAACATCAACGGTCGAGGAAATCTATCCAGCAAATTATATTTCACTAATTAACGAGATCAAGGAAGATATAAAAAATTAAGTACACAACCAATATCTTGGATTGGAAGAATAAACATGTTTAAAATGATGATACTACCAAAAATAATATACAAATTTCAGATGTTGCCAATTGGGATTCCACAGAGCTTTTTCAAGATAATAAAAACAATATTGATAAAATACATCTGGCGTAATAAAAAGCCGAGAATTAAATTTACACAAATCACGAGGAAAAGGGAACACAGAGGATTAGCAACCCCAGACATAAGTCGATATTATAAAGCAATAGTTTTGTCACAAATGATTGGGTGGACAAATGGAAACAGGGAAAAAAAATGGGCGGAGATAGAAAACACGATAAGTAAGAAAACATTGCACAAAAACATATGGATACCACGAAAGTTCAGGAAAATTGATTCGGAAACTCACAAAATAACTAAAAATGTTTTTAAAATTTGGGACACAGTACACGCGAAAAATGAATGGACATATAACTCACCACTAATAGCCCTCACGGGAACAAATTTTTTTATACCAGGGAAGGAGATATTCGCTGGACATGAGATTAGAAATCCACAATTGAAAGATATCATCACAAAAGATAGGATAAGAACACAATTAGATTTCAATGTGTGGAAGATAAGTGAATGGAATTTCTATCAATTAAGACACTTATTAAACACATTACCACATCCACTTAGAGGAGAAGAGAAATTAAGCCCACTGGAAAAACTCTGTTTTACCCGAACGCCACTGAAAAATGGAATATCAAAAATTTACGAAATATTGACAGATCTAGAAGGACAGGGAAGACCTAATTTCATTGAGCAATGGGAAAAAGAACTGGATTTAAAGCTAGAAGAGCAAAAAGTTGTAAAGATGATAGGAATGGGATATAATAATGCCTGGGATATAAATACCATAGAAATGAATTATAACACCAGTGAGAATCTATAGATACCAGCAAGAGAAAACAACTTTGTGTTGGAGAAACTGCAATCAAAGAGCAACGATGACACATATATGGTGGGAGTGTCCAACAATTAAGGAATACTGGCAAGAAGTGGTAAATAATATTAGGGAGATAACTGGTGAGAGAATGGAACAAAATATTTGGACCTGCTAGTTTCATGACCATAAAGCTCCAAAGAAACAGTATATGAGAACAATGGTTCCAAATCTCCTAAATGCCACAAAGGGTCTGGTCCCAAAAAAATGGTTAAAAAGTGAAAAACCAGATATAAGAGAGTGGTATGAACAAATAGATTACTATTGTAAAATGGACCTGTTGAGTAGTAGGGAGAGAGGACAATATAATAAGCATATTAGCACCTGGGAGGGTTGGAAACAAGGACAAGAAGGGCTATAAGTTAGAAATCTAAGGGACCTGAGGAAAAAACAAATCAGATAGATGGGGGGGGGTTGGGGATGAGAGAAAGAGATATGGGGAATAGATAAGGCAGTAAGAGTAGTCTTAAATCTTTATGCTTTTTCTTTTACTTTTTACTAGAATAAATTAATATTTAAATAATTAATAAAGATAATTTTGAATAAGCCACTATGATGTGAATATGAGATGGGACAAAATTGAACTACAAAGTTAAAATAACATCTCTCAGAAAAGTTTGCTGAAGTGGAAAAAAAAACAAACCTCTTTTCTACCCTTAAATCTTTACTTCACCCCCCACTGCCCCCACCCACCAACTTGCTGCTCAACAGATTGCCAACCATTTCAAAAGCAAAATCGACACCATTTGCAAGGAGATATCCAGCATTCAACTTCCTCCCCTACCCAACACATCAGGTCCAACACCACACTCAATACTCTCCTCCTTCTGCCCAGTTACTAGACATGTGCATTAGTTTTCGTCCGAATGCATTTTCGTCCGAATTTCTGGTATTTTCGTTAACTCTATTAGTCCAAGATTATTCTACATAGGGAGAAAAGATTTGACATAGAGAGAAAAGACTCAACATAGAGAGAAAAGATCGCTGCTGGAATTGGGTGGGGGAAGTGAAATAAAAATAATGATGATGATGAATGTTAAAAGCCAACTTACTTTCACTTACGATATGCTAGCAGAGAGAGACACACACACTGAATCATTTCAGAAGACAGTCAGTCTTAGCTGGTCCGTTTGTCAGAGAACCTGAATTATTTAGCAATTAAGCATAAGCACAGCAGCAGAACAATAGTGAAGCAAGCTACAGTTCAACTTAACTTTTTCATAATAAACTGCTGCTATTGTGTTATGCCCCGTACACACGGTCGGACATTGATCGGACATTCCGACAACAAAATCCTCTGATTTTTTCCTACGGATGTTGGTTCAAACTTGTTTTGCCTACACACGGTCGCACAAAGTTGTCGGAATTTCCGATCGCCAAGAACGCGGTGACGTCAAGCACGTACAACGAGACTAGAAAAGGCCGGTTCAGAACCAAGCGCGGCACCCTTTGGGCTCCTTTTGCTAATCTCGTGTTAGTAAAAGTTTGGTGAGAGACGATTCGCGCTTTTTCAGACTCGTGGCTTTCAGAACGTTTTCTGCCGTTCAGTTTGTGCTTGTGGGTTTGTATCTGCTCTTCAGTGCGTGCAGTCAGTTCGTATCGGAGTTTTCTGTGCGATCTTGTCCGCTCGTTGCTGTTTTTCAGGTCGCTCTTCACAGGCCTTGCTGTTCTTCAGTGCGTTCTGTTACTTCGTTCTGAGCAGCCGACCGTTTTCTAGCCATGTTTCGTATGCGTACTCCTCGTAGAGTTCGTGCTGTGCGGGGGCTTGGTGTTGGGGTCCTGACCTTGACACAAGTCCAGTCCATGAACAGGGTGGGGAGGAGTTCATGGACCAAGAATTGGTTGCTTCAGCGTGACCAGTTCTGTCATATGCCTTTGCTCCGTGAGAATAATCCTGATGATTTCAGGAACCCCGTATTTCACCGTTTGTTGGCTTCGCTGACCCCCTATATCAGCAGGCAGGATACCTGCATGAGGCAAGCCATCACTCCGGAGCAGAGGTTGGTCGCTACCTTGCGGTATTTGGCCACAGGGAGAAGTCTGCAGGACCTCAAGTTCTCGACAGGCATCTCCCCCCAGGCTCTTCTTTGTGGACATTTACTGCTTGTGTTTGTTTGAGCTGACCCTGACAGAAATGTGTGGAGTCCAGAAAATGTCGTGATTGTGTAACCTTACAAAGCACTGTTGGCTGTTATTTACTAAATGCAAAGACACTTTTCACTACAAGTGCACTTGCAACTGCACTGAAACTGCACTTGTAGTGCAAAGTGGATTTGCCCTTAGGAAATTACACCCATTTTCTCATAAAACAACAATTACATCACCCCAAAAGTGTTGTAGTGTTGAGACAATAATCCACACATTCTTGATGAAGAATCTTTTTAATACCAGCACAATCACATTGCATTTACCAAAGGTTTTTCTGACAAACCGACATGTTTATTGTATAACATATTTTGTGGTGTCATTATCCAAAATCAAAATGTGCATTTTATACAAAACAGGCCTGTGTAAAACCCACAAGAAAGACACAAATCTTGATCTTACAAAGTTCACATTAGGTAGAACTGGAAGGCAATATCAGACATCAGTATTTAGGAACTGTGTTTGATATTGCGTTCAGATGGGGGGAAATCACCCCTGGAAAAGCCAAATTTGGAAGATGCACACCAATTTCCCAATGTCAACATGTGCTATCTGCCATCACGGGGGGATCAAGGGACGTGTTTTGGGGGAGAAAGCCCTTCGTCACCGCTACTTTATTATTGAGGAAGGGGTTGCACCCCCAAAACGTGTCCATTGATCTCCCGTGATGGCAGATAGCACATGTTGGCACACTGTGTGCATCCTCCAATTTTGGCTTTGGGAAAAATCACAAAAACATTTCGCACATTGTAGCAGACAAAAGAAGAAAGTGATTTGGAGGGGTTTTAAACTCGCCCCAAAACATTAATGATGTTTTTATATTTTGGAATAACATCATTGATGTTTTGCTTGATGTTTTCCAATTGTAAATTACACCCCATGATCTCCCCGATCAGGATCTGGGCACTTTCGGATGTGAAAGGATCTTCATCCACAACCTCACGATCACCTAAAAAGAGAGGAAACCCAAAATAAATTAGGTTTGCAAAAAAATGCCGCCATCCATCTCTTATCTGAGCCTGTGGTCGCAGACACTCACCTGTTGTGGTGACTACTTCCACCACGTCTTCTTCCTCCTGCTCATCTTGTGTTGGGGGGATTTTCCCTTCTTCCAGAGGGGGGGGGCTCTGGTCTCCTCGGATGAGGGGTGTCCTCCGAGTCTTTTCTCCCCTATGTAAAACAAAAATGGTATACTTAGCACACAGATATTTGATGGCAGAACTATAAAGATGAAACATTGCTTGGAAGTGGGGTACAATGATCTATTTTAGCAGAGTTCCAAGATGTAGCTTTTTTAGTGTCCTTTGTCCAGCTGCAATACTTTACCTGTTTGGTACAAGCTTCACAGATGGAGACCCCCCCTATAGTATACACTGGAGCACCTGTGTGGCCCCTTAATAAAAAGGGTGTTCTGGGGTCCCACACTAGTGCTCCAGTGTCCAGATGTGAAAACAGCTGCTCAGTGTCCTCTCCTTACACACATCTAGTTTGCATTTCATTCTAGTAACAAAGCCATCTACACAACCCAATTCTTTGAAGACAAGTATAGGGCCTCAAAATGGTGGCCAAATGCATATGGGCTAAACAATGTTATTTTATATTTGCAACGAAAAATGTTTTATCCGAACGAATAATGTGCCCATGAACATGAAAGTTGCCATTTTAAACTGTACAACAGTTCCTAAAAGCACATGGAGCAGCACGAACGTAATAAACACAAGAACAGTAGGAACACAGCACAACTACTTACTTCTTTGCAGCACTCTCCGGATCTTTCTGTACTGCTCATGTTCTCGTAATTTCAGGTCCGACCACCGCTTCCTGAGCTCATCTTTCGATCGTCGTACCCCGAATTTCCGGTGCAGACTCCTGACCACTTTCGCCATGATCTTGGCCTTTCGGACATTGTGGTTGGGCTAAGGCCCATACTTTCCATCATAGTCGGCCTTCTTCAGGATGTCCACCATTTCCAACATCTCCCCAAAGGACATATTTGAGTCCTTTAATCTCCTTCTGGATCGGGACGTTTCAGGCTCCGGCCTTTCCTCCTCCTCCTCGTTGCTGTACTTAGCACTATCCTGCTGTCTCTCCGCCATGTGCTCTTCCTCCACTGCGCCGAACGAAAAGGGGCGGGGAATAGAATAGAAAGAACGTCAGGGGCGGGCGGAGTTATACGCATGCGCAGTGTGTATAAATCGTAACGCGCGCGTCTTACGTACGATCTGTGAGCGGAGGAAGGAGCATCGGAGACGCCGATCGTGCTAACGAAGGTAGGATCTAAACTTGGGCCTATACTGCTTCGAAATTGAAGCTTATATTGTAACAAGATTAGGGGAGTTTGGCCTGACATTAGGGTTTGTCTTGTGTTGTGTCTTGCAGAGAAAATGAATGGGTTCAACGACCACAATTTCCTGCCCCTGTTTATTGACAAGTACAGAGAGCTGCCCTGTCTGTGGCAGGTCAGGCACCCCCACTATAATCACAAACAGAAGAGGCAGGCAGCGCTGGAGAAACTGCTGGAGTTGGTGAAGCCGGTGGTCCCCACAGCAACCATTCCTTATTTAAAAGCTAAAATTGGGGGCCTAAGGAGCACATATCTGAGGGAGCGCAAGAAGGTCACAGATTCCCAGAGGTCCGGAGCTGCAGCAGATGACATTTATGTCCCCAGGCTGTGGTACTATGAGAGACTGCGATTTCTGTCAGACCACACTGAAGTCAGGGAATCCCTCTCCACTCTTCCTTCCACGCTTCCTTCCACAGCAGCTGAGGCTTCCGACGTCCAACCTGGGCCTTCCAGCCAGGAAGAAGTGGAGGAGCCCAGCTGGAGTCAGGTATAGCATTCTTCTACAGATTTCTGGGCAATAAATAAATGATGTTTACTAGATGTTATTATTGATCACTAATTGCTGATTAAAAAAAGTGTTTTACATATCAATAGACAGTAGTGGGCACCCAAAATTGGGACAAGAATGAAAACTGCTGGGCTCAGAAGGATAGTCTGTTATATTTGTTAACATTCAATTTGCAGCAGTCAGGAGGTGAAAATTGTGTGTGATTGATGAAAACAATACTAAAACTATGTCCCTTTTTCATACACAGGAAGACCTCAGCCAGGAGAAGGCTGTGGAATGTGGCAGTCAGGAGGAGGCGGGGATTAGTGGCAGCCAGGAGGAGGCGGGGATTAGTGGCAGCCAGGAGGAGGCGGGGCTAAGTGTCAGCCAAGAGAAGCCTGGGACAAGTCGCAGCCTGACTGAGTCTCAGGTCCCTCCCCTCCGCCTGCCATATAAAAGGGCCAGGAAGGCCACTCCCAGTCCTGTGCAGGATTCAGTGTACAGGCTGATCCAGGAGGCTTCGGCGTCCCTCAGAGCCTTCCCCAGTCCTGCAGAGGCCTTTGCCTGCATGGCTGCCACCAAATTGCTGGGCATGCAGGAGGGCCAACGCAAGATTTCTGAGGACCTGATTTATAAAGTCCTTCGGAAGGGGGAGAGTGGGGAACTGACATACAAGACGGATGTCATGGAGAGGGACGATCCTCCTCCTCCTCCTCCTGCTGCCACAACTCCACCACCACAGCCAAAGGCTGGAAGGAAGCGTGGAAAGAAGACCTGAGAGTGATTGCCCTGGGTTCAGTCTGGTCTGACAGAAGATGCAGTCTCTCGTATGACCACAGCCTGGGGACACAGATGTCATCTGCTGCTTTCCGGATCTCTGGGACTTCTGGACCAGACTGCCCTCCCTTAGATATGGACTCCTCAGGCCACCAATTTTGCTTTTAAATAATTGATGTCTGCCCTGGGGGTCCAAGGCTTCGCCCACTTCTGCAGTTTCTCCAGCGTTGCCTCCCTCTTTGTTTATAGTTGTGACCCCTTAATAAAATATTTTTAGGTAAATTCTACTCTCCTGTGTGTGTTTTCATCCAAAAAGGACAGTTTGTTGGTGAGTATTCAGGTACATTTCTAAAGTACAATGTGAAATTAACAAGGGACAACAACACCAAACAATCTCCTCCTACAGATTAAATAGAACAACATATCAATGGTGTTGTGGGAACTTGTCACAAAAAACACACAAACATTTTCGGGAGTACAAATCAAAATCACCAAAAAAAAATAAATAAATAAAAAGAGAAACACAAAAAAAGATTCTACATTAAAGTAAAAAAAAAAAAATATGTTGTCAGATGTGAGAAATCAAAATATATTGAGGGAATCCCGATAAATAGTAACGAAAAAAGTTTGTGAGAAGTGTGTGTGAATATGAGCATCAAAACGACTTAATTCTTGTCACATTATAAAGAAGAAGAGAGTGCGCTGTATTAAACCATTTTTTACATTGCAGCGTGACGAAAGTGCTTTATCCATTACGAACGCTAAGTTTACCAGAACGAGCTGTCCCGTGTCGGAATTTCTTCTGAGCATGCGTGGCACTTTGTGCGTTGGAACAGGCCACACACGGTCGGAATTGACGCGATCGGATTTTGTTGTCGGAAAATTTTATCTCCTGCTGTCCAACTTTGTGTGTCGGAAAATCCGATGAAAAATGTCCGATGGCGCCCACACACGGTCGGAATTTCCGACAACACGCTCCGATCGGACATTTTCCATCGGAAAGTCCGACCGTGTGTATGGGGCATTAGTGTTGTGAACTTGATAGCGATACTAGTGTTGCTAGTGTTGTGATAGCCTCAGAGGCTGCCCGTGTTGTGGGGGGGGGGGGGATTTATTATTATAGATTCTATATTATAATGCCATATCAATATCTGACACAACGTCGGATGCCGTGCCCGCCATTGTACTTGGAGATTGAGAAACGAATGTGAAAGCTGGCTGACTGTTGGGATAGAGTAGAACATTCAACATGAACGACGAAGATTCGACAGAGCAACGAAAAACATACAAACGTAGAATCTTTGGCTTATGGTGTCTGTCGAAAGTTCTAAGAAGATTCGATGGAGCAGCTAAACTGTAGGACGCTGCAATCGTACATTTCCGGTCAAATGCATCCGCCCATAGGCTATAGAAAAATTCTAATGTTGGTTGACTAGTAAAATAATGAATAAATATAATTAATTATTACTAGTCATACAACATTAGAATTCTACTACAACTAGCTTGTAGGCGGAATATTCGACCGGAAATGTACGATTGTGGCGTCGTACAGTTTAGCTGCTCTGTCAAATCTTCTTTGGACATTCGACAGACACCATAAGCCTTCAATGACAGATTCGACCCTAAATAATTTGGATTTTTGGACGAATGCAATTTTTAAAGAAAAACAAAATGAATAAAAACTAATTTCGGGAGTAACTAAATAAATGTATTTTTCGGACTAAAACGAAATTTCCGAAACGAAATATTTCAGTGTGCACATGTCTATCAGTTACTACCGATGAAGTTGATAAACTCCTCTCCATGGCCCACCACACCACCTGTCCTCTCGACCCAGTCCCCTCACAATTACTGCGACCACCTTCCACTCTGTCCTAAACTCCCTAAGCCAATCTTCAACCTCTCCCTCTCCTCCAGCACCTTTCCTTTCCTGCTCAAACATGCACTGGTAACCCCCATACTTAAAAAACCCTTACTAGACCCCACCTGTTTGAATAACCTAAGACCCATCTCCTTGCTCCCATTTGCCTTCAAGCTCATCGAACGCCTTGTCCATGACCGAATGAGTCGCTACCAAACGGACAACAACCTTCTCGACCCCTTACAGTACGGCTTCCATCCACAACATTCTACTGAAACTGCCCTACTAAAACTCACCAATGACCTGCTAACTGCTAAAACCAATGGCCATTACTCCATACTCTTAGACCTCTCTGCTGCCTTCGACACAGTTGACCACCTGCTCCTCAGCAAACTACACTCCCTTGGCCTCTGTGATTCTGCTTTATCCTGGTCCTCCTCCTACCTATCTCAGCGCACTTTCAGTGTCACTTACAACTCCATCCCCTCTACTCCTCTTCCCCTCTCTGTTGGGGTACCCCAAGGCTCTGTCCTTGGTCCCCTCCTATTCTCGCTCTATACCTCTTCCCTGGGCCAGTTGATAACATCCCATGGCTTCCAATACCACCTCTACGCTGATGACACACAGATCTATCTCTCCACTCCTCAACTCACCCCCTCGATCTCCTCACAGATCTCAAACTTACTGAATGACATCTCGGTATGGATGTCACACCACTTTCTCAAACTCAATCTTTCTAAAACTGAGCTTGCAATATTTCCCCCTTCCCGGTCCCCCCCCCCCCCCCATGACTTTACCATTAAGATCAACAGCACAACCATTGGTCCCTCCACACATACCAGGGTGCTGGGTGTAATCCTTGACTCTGACCTCCCCTTCAGCCCCCACATCCAAATGCTGGCTAAATCCTGCCCCCTTAACCTCTGCAACATCTCCAGAATTAGACCCTTCCTGACTAATGACACTACAAAGCAACTTATTCACTCCTTGATTATTTCCCGCCTTAACTACTGCAACTCTCTCCTTAATGGCCTACCCTTACGCAGGCTATCCCCCCTTCAGTCTATTATGAATGCTGCTGCTAGACTAATACACCTCATTAATCGATCTGTGACTGCTGCCCCTCTCTGCCAATCCCTTCACTAGCTTCCCCTACCCCACCGTATAAAATTCAAAATGCTAACCACAACATACAAGGCCATCCACAACGTCGCCCCCAGCTACCTCACCAACCTCATCTGCAGATATCGCCCAAATCGTCCCCTCTGCTCCTCCCAGGACCTCCTGCTCTCTACCTTGTTACCTCCTCTCATGCTCATCTTCAGAACTTCTCCAGAGCCTCTCCCATCCTCTGGAATTCCCTGCCCTGGTATATCCGATCAGCCCCTAACCTGTCCACCTTTAGGAGATCCCTGAAAACTCACTTATTCAGGGAAGTCTATCCCACACCCACCTAACAACCCCATCAAATCATTCCCCGCATCATTTACCTTTTGTACCACCATCCCCTCCCTTTAGAATGTAAGCTCTATGAGCAGGGCCCTCCTGTTTCTTCTGTAATGAACTGTACTGTAATTCTGCTGTCCCCCCTCTATATTGTAAAGCGCTGCGTAAACTATTAAATTGTTAATAATAATAATAACAACCATTGATGCTGAGCAGAAAAACTAAATAAAAATTTAGTGTGGCCCCCACCAAAATCCATACCAGACCTTTATCTGAGAATGCAGCCTGGTAAGGAAGGACACCTTTCTAAAGTCTGCCATGGCAAAGAGCCCTGTTCCCAGGTTGTTAGAGACAAGGCCGACTTCCCAACATCCCTGAACAATGGTTTATGCGAAAGAGGGGGGGACGGACTTGTCGCAATCTGGATGCCCCCTATAAAATAAAGGGCCCCCTGGATATTCTCCTATGTCAATGAGTAAGTATTACATAGTACTATGGATATTTAAGAACAAACTATTTGCGTTGCCCTTTTCCCCAAAAGTTTTCAGATTTACCTCTAAAAAGGACAGATTTTTTTTGACAAGATTCAGCTCCCGTAGACTTGAATAAGGTTTGCTGCTATGCTCGGGGTTGCAGATACTGTGATCCAAAAGCTAGCATGTTGACTGGAGAGGGGTGGCTAAAAACAGTTAGCCTAAGGGCGCAGGAAGTATAAGCTTGACCCTGCATGTAGCTGTGCAGAAAAAGAACATATGGAATATAATTGAGACTCTAGAATTTTATCATTTTAGCCTGCAGTTCTGATTTTATCTTGCATTACCTACCACCGTCATTTGGCAGGACAAGGGTTAAGATGACAATGAGAGTACTACCTTGCGGCATTCAAGGCAGACCATTTCAGAAGCTGGCTTTATATGTTTCTCTTTCGACTGCTCCAATTGCTGCGATGGCACAAGAAAACATTTTATTTTATTGCAAAAAGCCGCTGCCAAAGATGTTGTTAGGAAGCCATTTGTGAAGCGACATACTGTTTTGCTTTTCCTTATTGAGACCAGGGGTGATAATCACTGTAATTCAGATATACAGCCGATGATGGTGTAAAGTTATGGATGCCTTAAACCACACTGATGAATCAGGCTTTTCATCTTCGCCTAGAAAAAATAAAAACAAAAAAACAAACAAATAAAAGAAAGGTGGAATTGTGCTGCACGTTATTGGACTACGGTATGTCTGCAGCTGCTTAGATTGTGTACCAATCAAGGCATGTGCACAATAATTAATTCCATAGGCTGATGGGGAAACAGGACCATCTCCAATATTATGGTAGGCACAGATGAAAATGTCTAATGATAAGCATCCAGCTAGCCTGTGGGGGCTCAGCACGTGGCACTCTCAAACATGACAATTCTACTTGGTTTAGATATAATGTGAAAATCTGAAAGATGAGCTAAGCCCAATAAATCAGCTATTATGCTGAGCAAGAAACACAGCAGTAATGGTGATACTTACTAATATACCATCAATAACAATTTTGCACAGTGATAATGAAGTAATAATTGTATAGTAAACTCTCTACAGATGGTAGTATGCTTCATAATTCTTTGCATTTAGTTGACAGACTGTTATCTGTCCATACAGTAAGATCTATTTGCAAAGTTTCTGTATAATCCTTTAGATGAAAATTGTGCAGTGCACGGTTTAGTAAGTAATCCATTCAAATGTATACCCAATTCAATAGGCCTTTATTATAATCTCAAGCTGTTATGATCATCACTGAGCCTATGCACCCGCACGTTGTTACTTAGCGTTGCAGCTTATTTCTCTGGAATGCACCCCTTCCTTAATCAGGGAAGCTTAAGTCGGCTGATGGACATTCAGGAAAAGCCCAATTAGCACAATAGTCTAGCTGCACTTGCCCTGGACTCGGATCTGCCTGACCAGTCTGCTGGATTATTCCCGTGATTTGTTTTGACTGCATTTGTACTTAGCTGGACTGTGTTTATCCAGACCTGTCAACTTTGTTCTGGTAAGTCTGTGTTTTGTCTACCTGTCTAAACGCAATATTCCCCATGCACATGTTCAAGAAACTGGCTATTCAGTAGTGCTGGGTGCTGTAATGACCACAGGCTGGAAACCGTGGATGACCAAAGTGAACAAATCAATCCTAAACAGAGTCTAGGTCCTAGACAGGTAGGCAGAGTGAAGAAATGTCATCAGCACACCAAGGATTCCTCGAAAGTGTCCAACGTTTTATTTTCATGGTCACATAATAAACATACAGCAATGCTTCAGAGCCACGCAGAAGCCCCTTTGTCAGGCAAGTGACTCCGAACTGTTGCTGTATGTTTTTTATGTGACCACAAATATAAATCTTTGGACCCTTTTGAGGAATCCTTGGTGTGCTGATGACATTTCTTCACTCTGTCTACCTCTCTAGGACCTAGACTCTGTTTAGGATTGATTTGTCCACACCTAATCTGGCTTGCTGATTCTGATGACCAGACATACAGTATGTAGCTACACACAGAAAATGGGACCAGACAATGTCTTTAACCACTGCAATACCAGGCACTTATACACCTTCCTGCCCATACCAATTTTCAGCTTTCAGCGCTATCACATTTCAATGACAATTGCGCGGTCATGCTACACTGTACTCAAACAAAATTTTTATCATTTTTTTCCCCATAAATAGAGCTTTCTTTTGGTGGTATTTGATCACCTCTGGGGTTTTTATTTTTTGTGCTACAAATTGAAAAAGACCGAAAATTTTGAAAAAAAAAATGTTTTTCTTTGTTTCTGTTACAAAACTTTGTAAATAAGTACATTTTCTTCTTCACTGACAGGCATTGTTGAGGCAGTACTGATTGGCAATGATGAGGTGGCACTTTCTCAGTACAGTTGCAACCACCATAAAACAGCGCAATCTAGATTCTGAGCTCTTGGTACCCTAATGCCGCGTACACACGATCGCACATTCCGACAACAAAATCCATGTTTTTTTTCCGACGGATGTTGGCTCAAACTTGTCTTGCATACACACAGTCACACAAATCTTGTTGGAAATTCCGATCGCCAAGAACGCGGTGACGTACAACACGTACAACGAGCTGAGCAAAATGAAGTTCAATAGCCAGTGCGACTCTTCTGCTTGATTCCGAGCATGCGTGGAACTTTGTGCATCGGAATTGTGTACATACGATCGGAATTAACAACAACGGATTTTGTTGTCAGAAAATTTGAGATGCAGAACTCATATTTTGTTTGTCGGAAATTCCGACGGAAAATGTCCGATGGAGCCTACACACGGTCGGAATTTCCGACAACAAGCCCCCATCGAACATTTCCCGCCGGAAAATCCGACTGTGTGTACGCGGCATTAGTGTTATGATGTTCTCACCTGACTGTGTATTGCACTCATTAAAGAAATCTAAACACTTGACCCAATCTCACTAACTACTTGGGAGCACTGGAACCTTGACCAGGACCAAAGTCCCCAAATCAAGTTTTTGAAGTTTAGATGCCCAGACCAAGTTTAGCAGTGTCAGTAACTTGACAATAACTCTGGGAATAATTTTTTAGTTTGACATTAGGCCTGAGAACACGGAATACACACAGTTGCACTGTTGCAAAGAGCATTTTTCATAAGGAGTTAAAAAGATGTATTTAATTTCTGAAACGTAAGATCAGGAAGCACAAAGCCTTGCCTCTGCTCAGTGCAATCCACTGCACTTCTTATCAAATCTACAAAGATCCCCCTTATGTTATCTCACCCAAAATTCTGGCACTGACCCTCCCAGGTGATAAGTATGTGGGTGGGTACAGCATGGTGCGGCGGCAATAACACAAACTCAGCCCAAGTGCAAATAAAGGAACTTTTAAGTAAACAAAAACATTTATTTTATTTTAGCATTTAAGTAAACGAAAAACAGTTCACAGCAAGCCAGGTGGAAGGAGGCCCAACCAAGAACACTCATGGATGCCAAGAGCATGTAGAGAGGAGGTTACAGCCGAATTGACAGCATCTGTCTGGAGGGGCATAATATAGCCTGGCCGGTCCGAGTGCAAATGTCCAAGGAGAGTGGCGGAGCCCGAAGCTTTCCCTACTCATTTCAAACCTTTCCCTGCCGCATATACTGTCCCTAACAAATGTCTGACCTGTCCCTACACTAATCACACACTGATTGCACACCAAACTCAGGAGCCAGGGTCTTAAATAGACTCTGCCACAACTAAGATAGCCACCAGAGTCACATGAGTTGCTAGCATCCAACCAGATCGCTGCCCCAATGACTCAGGAAACCATAAAAGAACCATGTTCCTCTTGACTTCCTCTCCCTCTGCACTGCCTCTGTGCGCCACCTGCAGTAGAGAAAGCAGACTGCTCCCGCCTACAAGTATCCCTCACAATATATTAATAATAGTAGTATTGTCATCCTAGTAATAAAACGGCAGCAATTTTATTACTTAGCTTTCTGTATATGAATGAAATAATCTTATGTTCTGTACAAGTTGTTGACTGCAATGCAATGTTTTACAAACAAGCTATAGAAATGTGTACTTATTTATCTATCATCACAGACCAACATCCAGGCACCTTCCCCTGTATCTGCGAGTGACCCAACGTCATGAATGTGAAGATTATGAATTACTGCTATTAATTTCCCCCAAGGAATATCATATCTCACTGGAAAGAATTGTGCAGCTATAGAAAAGCTTTATAAGACCACTAAAGGGTTTTTATATCTGCCATCATGGTGAAAATTAGCCGTGAAATATGGATTTATCTTAGGCAATAGAATTTAATAGAATAATAAGCAGATTTCTGCGGTAGAAGGGAGCATATTATCTTTTCTTGTTATTCTTTAGGGCAGGGGTCTCCAAACTATGGCCCTCCAGTTGTTCAGGAACTACAATTCCCATCATGCCTAGTCATGTCTGTGAATGTCAGAGGTTTACAATGCCTCATGACACATGTAGTTCTGCAACAGCTGGAGGACAGTAGTTTGGAGATCCCTGGTTTAGGGGAACATGCGACTAGACTATACCATTTAACCATTTCCCGCCTGTAAGATGTACCAGTACATCCTAGTGTTTCAGTGGTTATACAGCTGCAGTGTTTTTTTTTCAGCGGCGATGCTGAATAATGAAAAATCTATTTGAGCAGCCATAGAATCATTAAATTGCTTCTACAAGTGGCGGAAGGGGGTCCCCCCTCCCTCCAGCTTCCCGGGGCTCTCCTGTGCCCCCAGAGAGCTCAGGACTGAAACCGGCAGTTTTAGCCAGTTTACCATAGAGGTGAGGGAGGAACAAAAGTTCCCTGATCGTCTATGGTCTATGAAACTGGAGGCAACAAACATTTTGTCACTTAGGGTTTCAGATTGTTGTTTACAAGCTGTTAGCTGAGATCAGTTAGATCAGATGTTTTTGAGGCCAGAGGAGAGATCTGGGGCCCAATAGACCCCAGATCTCTCCTTAAAAAACACCTGTCATTGCCCATGCTTTTACAAGGGATGTTGTTCATCCCCTGTGATAGCAATAAAGTTGAAAAAAAAGAATGGAAAGAGAAAAAGTGTAAAAAAAAAAAGTAAAATAATAATGTAGTGCTGGTAGATTTATGATCTACCATCTGATAGGTAAATTTAGTGAATTGGTCGTTATAGGAAGTTAGATTTGCCTCTGTTCCAGCTTGGCTGACGTTGCGTGTGGTCCCACATTGTGCCGGTGGGTGTCCTTGTCACCATCGGCGGGTGTTGGAAAAGCAACGTGTTAAAGCGGATGAGTGCTCCTCTGTCCCGTAGACAACTCGGTGGAGGTGGTCCTCCAAGTTGCATTCTGGGAGAGGGTATTTATGGGACAGACGCCATGTTTAGGGGTTCATTTTCAGCCACCTGCTGGCCCTCCTGGCCGACAGGTATGTGTTAGAGTACCACCTCGTGGTCCTCCGTTCCGGAGGCCCGCGTCGCTGCGGCGCGTGGGTGGGCCCAGAAGCCTGTCTGGGGCCTACCACAGCAGCCGAGGAATGGTCCTGAGCTGTCTATCCAGAATGAAGAAGCTGGACAACCGAGGAGATCCCAGGGGAGGACCTGTCATGGAAGGATCATGCAGAGTGCTGGTCTGGAGAGGGGCCTGGTGACTCGGTTGGAGGACGTATCCTGAAGTAGTCTTATTGCATGGTACTGCCGGGTTGGCTTAGAGGTCCAAGTACTGTGCCTCACATTCATCGCGAACCAATACATCCTGTGGCAGAGGATCGTACGGGTTTATTTCAAGCAAGTCTGTGGCAGAGACTTTTGTTTGTGCTACGTACTGGCCTCTAGGCAAGTGAGAGAGGCCTATCCAGGCGAGCAAAGATTGTGTCCCACAAAAGGGGATTGCATTCAATTACAGTATTCAACTTTAAAGGATGTTCTAAAGAAACCTAAAGAAAGGTATTTGAGCTTCCCTGCAGTTTTCCTCCTGCCTCTTTCCTGCTACTTCCTTTGTTACTTGGTTCAATAAAGCATTGAAAACGTACTCAAGTGTTGGTGCTTATATCGTCCAGAGGTAAACTCAATGGAACCCTAGACCCGGTGCCGGTGAAACAGAGGTATCGAGAGTGAAGGTAACAAGCCCGCTTAAACCAGCAGCTCCACCGAGAGTTAGAGCTACATGTGGGGGCGACCATCAATTCTCGCAACACAGAGAGGTGTTTCACCGGGAGTTTACAGTGAGAGCTGGACTTTGTCAATTTTTCAGGAAGAGAAGAGGTTAAAAGTTGCAGGACTTTATTTCTGAATGCGTAGGATGCGGGCGCCAGTATAAGCCCGGGAGCTACGTGATCAGAAGAACAAGTGGGAGGAGCCTACCCTACTTGATACAGTGATCAGAGTGTGGCCATGTCGTTTTCAGTGATGCAGCCAATTTTGGGACCAAGAATGTTCCCTGCAAGCACTGTGTCGAGTATTGTGCTGATCGGAACCCCGCTTACGGACACTCGTGTTCGTCTGAAGCCGTAGGGGAGGTTTGTTTTGTATACCTCAGGAGATATTGAGGGACAGGGCATGATCTGCCACCGATGTGAAGGACTGACCGTACATCTCCGTTCATTTGGCCGATGTTCGCAATGTGGAGAGTATTTGTTTGTGGTGGAGCAACCTACCATGTCGCCCCGTGCTTATCGAATGGATTGGGCAACAGGTATCACCACAGTAGAAGCTGCTACTACTACGGAGAGAGAACGGCAGGCAACCACTTTGCCTGTTGTTGCCAAGAATGTTCCGGAGAGAGACACTGCTGTTGCCGTCTCATCAGCGGACATTGCTTTGAATTCTGTGTCCACCACGCCTGTCTCTGCTGTACCTGTCCAGAGGAAGGTGGGATATGTGAAGGCTTCCCGCGGCCGTGGCCGAGGCCTACCCCAGAGATTACCCGAACCGGATCCAACTAAGTCCACGACAGGAACTGGTAAGCAGCTGATGGGGAATGTATCTGGGACTGTAAATAAGTATCTGCCAGCAGAAGAACTGGGAGATTCGGAAATAGAATCCTTGTCGGATCTTTCCGGTGATGATGACCTATTTGAGACTATGTCACAAGAGATGTTATGGGCACAAGGCGAGGATGTCGCCTCTGCTATGACTTTCCCTGAATGGACAGCCCTGAGTTCTGGAAAGACGTCACCTTGTGTGGAGCCACACAGCACTGTAAATGAGATATTGTCAAAAGTTGTTAGTTCACTTCAGACACCGGCTGGGTCTATGGTGAGCAAATCATTGGATTCATGTGTGCCTCCTGGCATGGGGAAAAACAGATCCTTGCCCAAACTTGCACGTTTGCAGAGAATGTTGAACAAGTGTGTAGCTACGGAATATGGCTTGGAATTCCCTTATGTCCCCCAGGACACTTTGGTACAGTGAAGCTGTTTGGGACTATTTGTCTGTGCCTAAGCCTTTCCGATAGACTGGATGTTCTGTTAAAATGGATGAATGTTTTAGTGGATGTTTTATGCACTGGAACTTTGGTCGGCACATCTATGCTGACAAAGTAGTTATCTGCAGGCCCGGAAAAAGAGGACGTTGTGTATTTCATTACTACAGTGGACAAACTGGGAAAGACACTGACCTTGCCAGAGCCCCGGTTTTATTGGTGATTATGGACAAAAGAACTTTGTAGTTAGTTAGTTAGTGTCAGTATAAAGAGATCTTCGTGGTCAAGATCTGGATATTCATCTCAGTGTTTCAAATCCAAGGACTTCTTTTTGATAGCCGGATTTCTTTCATTTGAAGGAAAAAAAAAATGTATACAGGGATGGACTCCTAAAGATTATTTTGATATAGATTATGGGAAGAGAGTCTCATTTTTAAATGAGGCTTTGCTCCTGAAATTGTACAGGATATATGTGTGTTAATATGTTTTCCTTTTCAGGAACCATTTGATCCTCTATGAAGCTGTTAGGATTTTCAGCTAGATAGACAGTGAGGTTATGTACAGTCATAGGATGGTTTTGTTTATGGACGTGAACATATTGTTTTATAGATGTTGATCTTATAATGTCTTTCCACTGTCTTTCCTTCTTCCTTATCTAATCCAAGTTTTAAGCTCAAATATCTACTCCCAGGCTTGGGCGTTATTATCATTATTTTTGGACAGACGTTGGGGACAACGTCTATTGTAGTGGGGGGAGTATGTAGCGCTGGAAGATTTATGATCTACCATCTGAAAGGTAAATTTAGTGAATTGCTCGTTATAGGAAGTTAGATTTGCCTCCGTTCCAGCTTGGCTGACATTGCGTGTGGTTTCACATTGTGCCGGTGGGTGTCGTTGTCACCATCGGCGGGTGTTGGAAAAGCAACATGTTAAAGCGGATGAGTGCTCCTCTGTCCCGGAGACAACTCGGTGGAGGTGGTCCTCCGAGTTGCATTCTGGGAGAGGGTATTTATGGGACAGACGCCATGTTTAGGGGTTCATTTTCAGCCACCTGCTGGCCCTCCTGGCCGACAGGTATGTGTTAGAGTACCACCTCGTGGTCCTCCGTTCCGGAGGCCTGCGTCGCTGCGGCTCGTGGGTGGGCCCAGAAGCCTGTCTGGGGCCTACCAAAGCAGCCGAGGAATGGTCCTGAGCTGTCTATCCAGAGTGAAGAAGCTGGCCAACTGAGGAGATCCCAGGGGAGGACCCGTCATGGAAGGATCATGCAGAGTGCTGGTCTGGAGAGGGGCCTGGTGACTCGGTTGGAGGACGTATCCTGAAGTAGTCTTATTGCATGGTACTGCCCGCTTAAACCAGCAGCTCCACCGAGAGTTAGTGCTACAATAATAATGAAAAAATTTAAATCGCCCTTGACCCCCCCCCGCTTATGTGCAAAGGCCAATCCATATATCTGTCCCGTACGCATATGTAAACAGTGATTGCACCACACATATGACGTTTCACCGCATGCATTGCGAGAGCAATAATTCTAGCACCTCCTTGGGTGTTATTATCATTATTTTTGGACAGACGTTGGGGACAACGTCTATTGTAGTGGGGGGAGTATGTAGCGCTGGAAGATTTATGATCTACCATCTGAAAGGTAAATTTAGTGAATTGCTCGTTATAGGAAGTTAGATTTGCCTCCGTTCCAGCTTGGCTGACATTGCGTGTGGTTTCACATTGTGCCTTAAGTAGTCTTATTGCATGGTACTGCCCGCTTAAACCAGCAGCTCCACCGAGAGTTAGTGCTACAATAATAATGAAAAAATTTAAATCGTCCTTGACCCCCCCCCGCTTATGTGCAAAGGCCAATCCATATATCTGTCCCGTACGCATATGTAAACAGTGATTGCACCACACATATGACGTTTCACCGCATGCATTGCGAGAGCAATAATTCTAGCACCTCCTGTGTAACTCTAAATTGGTAAACGTAAAGGCTTTTACAGCGTCAACCAAGGAAATGTTTTTCTATCGTAGTTTGTCGCCAATATACGCAATTTTAACGCGTGACATGTTAGGTATCTATTTACTTGGGCTAACATCTTTTACATTTTACAATGTCCCTTTTTACAGGGTTCCTTTCAAGGGAGATTTCCCTAGCAAAGCACCTTGTCACAATGTTGATGAAGACAACAACCTCTTCCCCACAAAGCTGGCCCAGTGGTTGTGACGTCTGTGGGCAGAGGCTTATCAGAATCTGAAAGTGCCCTTTAAAAAGTAAAGGGGACCCAGATATCGCCTTCCTCTCTATGTGTATAAGAAAGGAGAACATAGTACCTCTGGTTACTTATTCACAAATAAACAATTGTTAAGTAAATTAATTCCCCACACATCTTTAACAAGTCTTTTAAAAAAATTGCTCACAATGTACAGTAAATCCATCGACAAGTAGGTCGTCCAGTGTTGTAGATCCAATACAGCACCCGCCAACCTATTGGAACAAAATAAACACCGACATGCCAACACTTCTGCTCCTGATGAATACTCACTACAAATTACATTTTCCCAACTGCCAACATGCATGCTGAATGTAAACAAAGGGGTGAGGATATTTCTAGTGATGTTTTTGATCAAATATGATCAATAGGTCAGTAAAATTTAAATGAGCCTCAGGCCATTGCTGAGGTTCCTGCTGAGCTCTTGGCAGAAAAGCACTGGGAACTTTTGGTGGGGGAGAGGGAACAAGACAAGCTGACCCTTTCATGGTAGGAACAGTTTCTTGTGAGCTAAATGAAGTGGCTCATACACAGTATGGCATGAGTTTTCTGTGATTGATGGGTATGGTAAAAGGTGGGTATTGTCTTAAAGGACGTGTTTTTTTGTGACAGACGTTTTCACATATACACGCTAAAAATGGGGGATTGTAAGGAATGAATTAAAACAATAAAGTACTTTACGAGCTGAACAAGATGACTTCTCCTCTGTGAGCTGACTCACCTAATTAAATGACCATCCTATTATTAAAAAATTATTTGTCACTGCAGGTTTCCACACTGAGTGAGGTCTGAATGGGGGTTGTCTTTACTTAGGGCCAACAGCTCAATGTATATTGTTTGTACTGGCACAGTAGGCAAATGACACAGTCGTCCCCTGGCTTTAGGTCCTATGTAACACTATCCAGGTACCTCTTTCTGAAGCCTCCAGTGACATGGCACTGTCAATGCAATAGTGCTGATTGGCTCAAAGCTGGCATCTCAATGGTTATTTTCTAGAAAACAGAAATTTCAAGAAAAAAACAAACTATTTTGGATAGAGTAGGGCAGGGGTCTTCAAACTATGGCCCTCCAGTTGTTCAGGAACTACAATTCCCATCATGCCTAGTCATGTCTGTGAATGTCAGAGTTTTATAATGCCTCATGGGATGTGTAGTTCCGCAAGAGCTGGAGGGCCGTAGTTTGAGGATCCCTGGAGTAGGATAATGGTTCAAACCCTGTAATTTTTTTCTTTTAATGTCTCTGTCCTTTTGAGGTGATTTTCCTTACCTTTCTGTTCTGTGTCCACAACAGGAATTGATAGAAAATCTCTCCAAAATTAGGGAAATTCCCTTGTAGACAGTTATCACTGGAACAGGTATACCCACTGGAAGATTTGCCGTTCTTTTCCTGCTCTAGTGATTACTCAAAAGTTTGAGTTTCCCTGTTTCCAGTCCTAGTGGCAGTGGTCACCGGGACAAAGAAAGATAGTCAGTCTCCCTAGTGGAACACACAGACAGCAATAAAGACCTAGGAGAAATTAGACGCTTATAGGTACTGGCTATATTTTTTTATCAAATAGACAAAGGCTGCTTGCCTGGCAATATAGAAATATCACATGTCCTTTGTGTATTATTATTATTAATATTATTATACAGGATTTATATAGCACCAACAGTTTACGCAGCACTTTACAATATCCCATAATCAAAAGTAATTTGCCATTGCAGGGTCCCACACTGATTGAGTTCGGAAGGGGGGTTGTCTCTAATCAGGACTACCATCTCAATGTTTATTGTTTGTATTGGTTCAGCAGGCAAATCCCCTCCAAATGTAGTGAAAAAAATAGGAGGAGGAGCAGTACCCTTATCTTCCTCTGGACAGGAGGTACTGCTCCTCCTGACAGAGTGGGACGCTCACATTCTTCTAGATTGTAAGCTCTAACGAGCAGGGCCCTCTGATCTCTCCTGTATTGAATTGTATTGCAATTTTACTGTCTTCCCCGATGTTGTAAAGCTCTGCGCAAACTGTTGGCGCTATATAAATCCTGTATAATAGGCAATTATACCATTAGTGTTTAAAATAAATGTAAAGGTAAGCTATAGTTTTATCAACTGTAATGCCAACTAGCTCACTCATCCATTTCAGCTGACTCATCAAATTATCTGCCCCATCACAGACCCCAGGAGGCTATCTGCCCCATCACAGACCTCAGAATATTATCTACCTCATCACAGACCTCAGAAGACTAACTGCCCCATGCCAGACCTCAATATGTCCTTTTGTTACAAACCTTTCAACCTATGCCAAACCTGCAGGCCAAATTTCAATTTTCCTAGTGCCAAACAATGCAATTTTGCTCATGTGTGCATCGCTGTGCTTTGGGATATAAAAAGAGCCCACCTATTCCTTGTGGAGACGGGCTTCTTTACAATACTAGAAGAATGAAGTTGTTTTGCTGCTCATATTCACACGAGTTCTCACAAACTGATTTCTTTATTATTTCTCGTGATCTTATGAATAATATTTATTTTGTTTTTCATCACATCTCCATAATAATGTTTTTTTTTTCTTTTTTTTTAATCAAGATCTGCATTTTTTTACTAGTGCTCTCCATAATATTATTTCTCGTTTTGTGTGTCAAGTTACCACAACACCATTATTATCTTGTATTTTTTAACCTCAAGGAGGTTGGTTAGTGTCCCTTGTTAATTTGACCTTGTATTTTTGAAATGTACCTGCCTACTCACAAACAAACTGTCCTTTTTTAACTAAAACACATAGCCAAGTATTTGTGAAAAAGGAATAGCCATTTATTCTGGGTCATAACAAAATAAAGAGGAAGGCAACGTTGGAGAAACTGCTGAAATTTGCGAAGCCTTTGTACCCCAGGGCAGACATCAATTATTTTACAATCAAAAACTGGTGGCCTGAGGAGTCCTTATAATAGTGAGCACAATCCGGTCCAGGACTACAAGAGATCAGGAACAGCAGCAGATGACATATCTGTCCACAGACTGTGGTCATACAACAGCCTGCGTCTTTTGCCAGACCAGACTGAACCCAGGCCATCACTCTCTTGTCTTCCAGGCTGTGGCTCTGGTGTTGGAGTTGTGGCAGGAGGTGGAGGAGGAGGACCTGGAGGAGGAGGAGGACCATGGTTGAACTCACAAACGTGGCTTTGGCTTGTGAGTTCGCCCCTCAACCCCTTATTTAGGGCTTGTAACATAACTTCCTCACATAAGAGGCATTGGCCCTCCTCCATTTCCAGCATTTTGCAGGCTGTCATGTAGACATAGTCTTCTTGAACACTGGGGGGGGTTTCTGAGGGCCGCAGTACCCTTTAGAAATAGGCCAATTGCTGCCTCCTTCAGGTTACTCCTCTTCCTTGCACTTTTTTGTGGAAGGCCGAGGGGATGGACCTGGGATTTGGGCAGGCTACTGGGCCCGGCCACCTCCTGGCTGCCACTTACCCCCGCCACCTCATGGCTGCCACTTTCAACGGCCTCCTCCTGGCTGAGACTTTCCTGTGTATGAAAAAGAGACATAGTTTTATTTTTTGGTTCATCAATCACACACAATTTTCAACTCATGACTGTTGCAAATTGAATGTTAATAAATAGAAAACATCTATCATTCTGACCCCAGCAATTTTCATTCTTGTCCCAATCATTTGTGGCCACTACTGTCTATTGATATGTAAAACACTTTGTGAAATTAGAAATTAGCTATCAAAACTAACATATATTTAACATCATTAATTTGACAAACAGAAATATTTTGAAGAATGCTATACCTGACTCAAGCTGGGCTCATCCACATGTTGCTGCCTGGAAGGCCCAGGTTGGTCATTGTAAGCCTCAGCTGGGGGGAAAGGAAGCCTTGAAGGAAGACTCGAGAGTGCTGGCCTGGGTTCAGTTTGGCCTGCCAGAAAATGCAGTCTGTCATAGTACCACAGCCTGGGTACATAAATGTCATCTGCTGCAGCTCCTGATCTCAGGGAATCCTGGACCTTCTTGCTCTCCCTATTAAAAGTGCTCCTCATGCCACCAATTAGGGCCTTCAAATAGGGGATGTCTGCTGTGTGGATCACCGGCTTCACAAATACCAGCAATTGATCCAGCGCTGCCTTCCTCTTTTGTTTATTGTTATAAAACGGGTGGATTACCTGCCACAGACAGGACAGCTCCCTGTACATGTCAATGAATATGGGGATAAAGTCCTCATCGTTGAATAGATCCATTTTTCCTAATCTTGACCCAATATAGGCCTCAATCTATAAGCAGTATAGGCCACTGATGCACCAACTTAAAATTGTACCTTGTAACTTAAAATTGTACCTTGTAACTTAAAATTGTACCTTCGTTATAATGATCATTGCTTCTGTTACTTCGTCCTCCGCTCACAGATCGTACGTACGACGCACGCGTGTTATGAGAGAGTACTGCAAAAATGTAAGTATTTTGTCGTGTGTTCCTATTCTTCTCCTTAACGTTCCTGTTGCCCCATGTGATCTTCTTTACTGTTGTACATTTTAATATGGCTACTTTCATGTTCATGGGCACAGTAACCGGTCATAGGAAACATCATTTGTTCGCCCACTTTAAGATGTTTTTGGCAGATACAAGTTAACTACATTTGTTCATGCCTATTTGTATTAAAATAAATTTGTTGTCTAGATGGGTTTGTAACTACAATGAAATGTAAACTTGATTCTGTGTAAGGAGAGGACACTCAGCAGCTGTTTACATATCTGGACGCAGGAGCACTAGTGTGGGACACCAGAACAAACTTTTTAGGGTGTCCCACACAGGTGCTCCAGTGGATACTAGGGGTGTCTCCATGTGTGATACTGTAACAAAAAAGGGAAGTATTCCAGCTTTAGAAAGGAAATAAAATGTTCTTCAGCTTGGAACTCTCCCAAAACAGACAATTGTACGACACTTCCAAGCAATGTTTCATATTCCTATTTCTGTCCTCCAATATCTGTGTGCTAAGTATACCTATTTTTTTTTTTTTCACATAGGGGAGAAAAGACTCGGGACATCTGAGGACACCAAGGACCCCCCACCTCCTAAAGAAGGGGAAATCCCCACACCACAAGCAGAGGATGTGGAAGGAGAGGATTATGAAGTGGGCAAAATTGTCACCACAACAGGTGAGTGTCTCAGACCACAGCTTCAGGTAAGAGATCTATGCCTGCATATTTCTAATATATGGCATGTTTTTTTTCTTTTAGGTGATGTGGATGTTGTGGAAGAAGAATCTCATTTCACCAGTGAAAGTGCCCAGATCCTCATCTGGGAGAGAATGGGGTGAAATCGCGATTTAGAAAATATAAAGGAAAACATCAATGATGTTTAAAAAAAAATGAAGAACATCATTGATGGTTTAGGCAGAATATAAAAAACAACAAAACTGTACCGTTTTATTGTGTAATTTTGAATTTAAAAAAAGTTGTAAAGTTTTTGAAAAGCCAAATTTTGAAGAAGCACACAGTGTGTCAACATGTGCTATCTGCCATCAGGGGATATCAATGTATGCGTTTTGTGGGTGCAACCTCTTCCCCCCAACTCAATTAGGTGAGAGCAAGGGGTTGCACCCCCAAAACATGTTTGAATCCCAATTTGTGTGCATCTTCAAAATTTGGCTTTTACAGGGGTGACACCCCATCTGGTGAAGACAATATCAACACATTTTGGACATACTCATGTCTGATATTGCCTTCAGTTTATCAAAGTTGAACTTTGTAAGTTCCTGAGTTGTGTATGTTATGCTTTGAAACATGCCTGTTTAACCAAAAAAAAGGATCTTTACAACGTGAAAAAGAAAATATATACACCAAAGATGTTGGTTTGTTCAAAAACCCTTTTCTAACGCACATGTGAATGTGCTTTGAGTAAAATGTTTTATACTCAACCATGTGTGGCTTCTTCTTTCAATGCTCAATAGCAATTTTTGTAGTAAGTTGGTGTTTGCAGTGGCAATGGGGGTTATTTACTAAAGGCAAATCCACTTTGCACTACAAGTGCAATTTCAGTGCAGTTTCATGTACATTTTTAAGTGTTGGAGTGCAAAGTGGATTTGCCTTTAGTAAATAACTCCCACAGTGCTTTCTAATTTGCCACAATCACGCCATTTTCATAACTCCACAAAATTCATTCATGGTGCTGAAAATGATGAATATTTTTGTCAGTAATGTATTACATACATTAACAACAAAAACAAGGTGTGTGTAGCAGACCCACAACATAATAATAGTTAGCTGAAGAAGAGATTGTCACCTCATGTATCAAATAAATTACATTTGCACTATTGAAGTGGAAATTTCCAAAAAGAAAAGCCCATTGGAGAACCTAGGAGACAGCCAAAAGAAACCCAGGCAGTAAATAAAAGGAAATCTTCTTTCAGTTTAAGTTAAAAAATTATTGATAAAATGTTTCTTAAAAAAGTTTCTGACATATCAATGGCCCCCTACCCGCAAAGTACTCGACATACTTCTGTCTTATTTTGTGGGCGCTTTGGGGGGCAGGCCACGACGGCCAGCTTCAAGCACCATCAGGGTTTCTTCTTGAAGTCCGGCCTCAGGCACAACTGAGGTCACATAGTTCATTGAATTTCTCCTTAAATAGTTGTGTAGAATGCAGCATGCAAGGATTATCTGGTTAAGTTTATATTCCGCCATGTTGATTGGAGTAGGGAATAGGCGGAACTGGCTGGCCATTATCCAGAAAACGTTCTCTACCACTCTTTTGGCTCTGGCCAGACCGTAGTTATAAACCCTCTAGTCTGGGTGAGGGTCCTCATGGCTTCAAAATAGTCAGCTGGACAGAACGAACTAACAGAAAACACTTAAAAACAGAAAGGCCGGAGCTGAAAATCAGAAACGAGCGGACAAGAACGCACTGGAAATCAAATACGTAATAGAAATACGAACCCACAAGCAAGAGCAGTAACGGAAGATCAGTAACAATCGGAAAAACAGGAGGCTGAAAAGCGCAAATCGTCTGTCACCAAACTTCTACTAACACAAGATTAGCGGAAGGAGCCCAAAAGGTGGCGTACTTGGTATTGAACTTCCTCTTTCTAGTGCCGTCGTATGTGTTGTACGTCACCGCGCTCTTGACGTTCGTAATTTCCGACCAACTTTGTGTGACCGTGTGTATGCAAGACAAGTTTGAGCCAACATCCGTTGGAAAAAAACATGGATTTTGTTGTCGGAATGTCCGATCGTGTGTACAAGGCATAAGAGTGTAATCGTGAGGCTGTCTATGTAGAGGTGCCGGCAGCTCGTCACTACATTTTTATTGGCCAGGCTGAAGACAATACAGGACACCAAAATCATCAGAGGAAGTAACCACCTGCAGTAACCACCTGCTGGGAGGCTGTTTTTTTCTTTTTGCTGAACTTGTCCTTTAAAGTTTTTTGGAAAAAAGTTTTGCTGTTGCTTTATAGAGCGATACTTCAGGAATGTATTTAGAGAGACTTGACAAGCAAAAGCTAGGCCTGCATTAAGGCTTTCGAAAAATGGCCTAGTAGGAGTATTCTAACCATTTTGCAGTCTGAAACCAGGATTGTCTAAAAAACTGATTGGCTTCTTGATCGATGGTACAATTTATGGTCCTATACATTTTTGATAACTTTCCATTCCAGAAGTATAGCATGTAATCAAGAGGTGTTGAGTATTGTGGCACAAGCATAAATCTAAAATACGAACCCACAAGATTTACGGCTAAAATGCGGTGTATTGATTTACTTTCAAGTTTGTAAAGATCAATATATGGAAGAATTACATATTTTAAGAACATGCCATGTCAGCGGCACGGACCTGAATTAACCAGTCCAAGTTTGAAGTCAGCTACATTTATCAAAAGCAAAAAAATAAAATATGTTTTTTTTTTTATGGCTATTTTATTGAAAGAGTCATAAAGTAACATGTCTCCATTTTTAACATTAATGTAAAATGACCTATATTGTTTAAATAGACCATGTCACCAGACCATTCAATTCAACAAAAGCTTTCACATAAGATCATATGTACATTTAACATATTTTAGGCATGTTATCTGAAAAACCTCTATTGTGTAGACACCCAAAATCACTGAGACTACTGCTGAGTGCTGCCATATGGTGTCAGCTGACCTAGCTGTTACTCAAATGACACATAGTATTCCCATTCCCTCCTTCAAAGACAACTACATAAAAGGTTATAGAGGGAAGTGAAGGGTGGAAGGAGGAGCTGCATCAGAACAAAGAGTAATTAACCACTTCAAAGAAGGGCACTTTCACCTTTCACTTTTCACTTTCTGCCCAGGCCAATTCTCAGCTATCAGCGCTGTTGCACTTTGAATGACAATTGTGCGTTCATGCAACACTGTACCCAAATGAATTTTTTATAATTTTTTTGAGATAGAATTTTCTTTCAGTGGCATTTAACCAACACTGTTTTTTTTTTTTACATTTAGCTAAAAAAGTGGAAAAGCCCGAAAAAAAAAAAGTTTTTGTTAGCCTCTGTTATAACATTTTGCAAATAAGTAATTTTTCTTCTTCACTGATGTACGCTAATGAGACTGCATTGATTGGTAGTGATGAGGCAGCACTGAAGAGGCATCATTGATGAGGAGGCACTGATGAGGCTGCACTGATAGGCGGCACTGATGGGCATTGATAGGCGGCACTGATGAGCACTGATAGGCGGCACTGATGAGCATTGATAGGCGGCACTGATAGGCTACCTTGATGGGCACTGATGGGCACTGCACTGATTATCAGTGTAAAAGATGTGCTGACAGGCTTGATGGGTTAATCAGCTCTCCTTTCCTCCCACAGACACATGTGGGGGGAAAGGACTGCCGATAACCAGCAAGTCTGTGCACATGAGACCAGCATGTTTACAGCTGATCACATGGTAAAGGGCCGCAATGATTGGCCCTATACCGGATCTGTGATCAGCTGTGTCCGAAAGACACAACGGTCACAGAGTACGCCCGATGCGTGACTCAGGTGCCGGGTCCTGGGAGGACATCTATGGATGCCCTCCAAGAATTGGATGACCACATCTTTCAGCTATAGCATGGGTGGGAAGTGGTTAAACATGCCAAGAAAAGGAGATGGCTTTGACATGCAAGGAGGCAGGGGGCTGCACTAGGGAATTGACTTTTCCTGAAACAGTCAAATTAGTTAGCAAATTCAGATGCACATTACAAGCCAATCATATATGGAAAGGTTTATTTAAAAAAAAAAAATGCATGTAAGCATTTTGATTTTGCTTACCTGCAAGTCAGGGACAGGATCGCTTTAAAGCTGAACTCCCAGCAAGCAGCTAAACAGGCAAATTTTATTCATATATGTGAGCTGTTTTATCTGCCATATGAGAACCAACTCTGTTTATTCCGTCTTGGTGTTCAGTCAAATCTACCAGACAGCAGACAGACACACCAGGGTTCCGCTAGTAAATGGACCCCTAAACATGTGGATAATGTCCTTGTAATATGTATGATGACAATAGTGATGGGCAAATGTCCACAGTCGTGTACAGATAATCCTAATTTATAGTTATATATCCCTAGTGGGTGTCAAAATGACAA
Source organism: Lithobates clamitans (assembly GCA_037952925.1). Lineage (NCBI taxonomy): Eukaryota > Metazoa > Chordata > Amphibia > Anura > Ranidae > Lithobates > Lithobates clamitans. The sequence continues at coordinate 77,719 of JBBGZY010001688.1, forward strand.
AGAGAGGAGTCCAAAATATTGAATAGGTTTAATTACCATCATGAAGGTAGAACAAACAGCATCATGAAACATGAAAACAATGGGGGTTATTTACGAAAGGCAAATCCAATTTGCACTACAAGTGCACTTGGAAGTGCAGTCGTTGTAAATCTGAGGGGTAGATCTGAAATGAGGGGAAGCTCTGCTGATTTTATCATCCAATCATGTGCAAGTTAAAATGCTGTTTTTTATTTTTATTTGCATGTCCCCCTTTGGATCTACAGCAACTGCACTTCCAAGTGTACTTGCAGTGCATTTGTAGTGCAAAGTGGATTTGCCTTTCGTAAATAATCCCCATTGTCTCTTATTCAAGATTGTTTAATAGGGAGAATATTCATGAGAGATTTTCACATAAATGAGTAAGTATTCCAGTTTTTTTTTTTAAATGTTTATGTAAGAAGGTTTCAGGACAATGTGTTAGAAAATCAGACAAGTCCCTTAAGTAAGCAATTAAATCATGTTGCTGAACTATACCAAAAGTTTATGCACAGTAGTAATTGCATGCTATGAAATGTGCCCAGACAACATCCAATAGTGAATGTGTTAAGCATAGGGATCCATACCTAAATGGTATTCTGCTGTTTTTAAGGCCGGATGAGGAAACTTTCAATTTTCACTTATTGGAGAGGGTACATACTGTCCTGTACAAGTGAAGATGAGCTTGCTACTGGCTATTCAGTTTACTGCTGCTTTACAGTTGACTGCCAATCCCAGAAACAATTGGGCAAAGTAGTGCATACTTACGGTAGGCCAAAAAGTTAAATTTTAGTCTCATCTGACCAGAGCACCTTCTTCCACATGTTTGCTGTGTCCCTCACAAAGCTTCTTGCAAACTGCAAATGGGACTTCTTATGGCTTTCTTCTTGCCACTCTTCCATAAAGGCCAGATTTGTGGAGAGCATGACTAATAGTTGTCCTGTGGACAGATTCTCCCACCTGAGCTGTGGATCTCTGCAGCTCCTCCAGAGTTACCATGGGCCTTCTGGCTGCTTCTCTGATTAATGCTCTCCTTTTCTGGCCTGTCAGTTTAGGTGGACGGCCATGTCTTGGTAGGTTTGCAGTTGTGCCATACTCTTTCCATTTTCAGATGATGGATTGAACAGTGCTCTGTGAGAGGTTCAAAGCATGGGCTATTTTTTTTATAACCTAACCCTGCTATAAACTTCTCCAAAACTTTATCCCTGACCTGTCTGGTGTGTTCCTTGGCCTTCATGACGCTGTTTGTTCACTAAGGTTCTTTAACAAACCTCCGAGGGCTTCACATAACAGCTGTATTTATACTGAGATTAAATTACACACCAGTGGACTCTATTTACTAATTAGGTGACTTCTGAAGGCAGTTAGTGCATTACTGGATTTGAAACAGTATATTAATTTATTTGTAATGCAATGTTTTACATAGCTATACCTGCAAATGCAGTCAGCTCGAAGTGATCTGTCAGGACTTAAAGAGTATCTACACTTTTGGTGAGAAAAAAAAACATTCCTGTTTGGACGACCTATGTACAGTGTAAGAATTTTAACATACTTTGTTCCAGATTCCTACCTTTTGTTATTCAGGAGAATAAGCTGTTTATTTCTTTGTGTCCATGTTGAAAGTAAATCTAATTGTAGTGGTTTTAGAATTATTAATCAGCTGCTGCACTTGCAGGACTCTAATGAGAAAAGTATCAGGGTCTGCATCCCTTTAGTCATTATTTCCCTTTGGGAGTGTCTCACGAAAAATTACATTTTGCTGCAGGGGATGCCCAACATCTGACTTGTATCTTAATGCAGACTTCTGGGAAAATCAGCCAACCATTAACACAAGCAGAAAATGACATTTCTGGGGGGCATTCTGTATACCATCTGTGTACAGAACACCTACAGGGTACCATAATGCATTGCATTTTACAGAAAATTACAGGAGCTGCAGATTGAAAACGAAAGGTATTTTTTTACAATATCCAATTACAACATGACTTGTATAGCAATTGTATATGCTATTTAATTTATTTTTTTTTGCTATTTTTTTTCCCCACGAAAGTGGAGTTACCCTTTCATTTTCTGGCTAAAGTTCCAGTTTATTAAAATTCCTGTACAGTTTCTGTTTTTGTGAAAGGAGGGAAATTGGATAATATGACTTGAATTACAGAAGGGATGTCCTTGGTGTTTCTGTAACAATCCTGGTTACATTTAAAATATGTGCACAATGATCTGTCTTCTGCCTGATAATAATGATAAAAATGTATCTATATTCATAGGAATCAATTTACTCCGCTTATTCAGTTTTTACATTTAATACACCAGTATGGTCACTCCATTATCAGCCTTGATTCAGCTTGATAACATCTTTAGGATTTGGATAAATCCAACTGCTGTGGGCTTGAAAGAACATTAGAACATTAGTCTCTGCTGTCCGCAAGCCTGTTCTTATCTCATTCTGCATCATTAATCTGCATTATTACCCTTATAATCATCTGTAAGTGTCACTGTAATTTCCGTTACAGGTCCAATCCTCCTGGATGATTTCCGTTCTGCAAGAAGTCAATCTTCTGATCTTCGGGGCCGGTAAAGTCCCTCTACAAGTAATTACTGCATGGGCTAGCTTCTATTTTTAATCTACAAGTCATTTGCATCTGATGTTTCCATTCCAAAAGCGCTGACAATTCGGACACTCTGTTATTAATGGACTTTTCTGGATTTGGCAAATACTGCCACCTGGGTGTAGCCTTACTTTGTACAGAAACAGGATTTTATTCCCCACTCTTAGAAAACACACAGCTACTGTATATCACTTGTTGGCATAGACTGTGTAGCTTTGCTGTGGAGCAAGGCTTAGCATGAGATACAGAAGATATTTAACTGATTGTTGGGATAGCTAGAATGAACGAACACACAGTGAATAAAATTAACTCCATTTTTACTTATCATGAAAAGTTTAATTTTAAAAGCAAAAGGCACATGTAGCAAAAAATAATATAAACAATTTAAAATAGACCTTTCAGTCATTTTACAGATTTGTAGGCAGGTGCAAGTATTAATGAAAGGGGTTAAGGTGGATGTATAAGAATATCCACCCCCCAAGGATAGCGGTTACCTAAAGAGACTATGCAGAATATACCAGGTCTGTGTATAAAAGACAGTTTTTATTAGTGAATTCAAAATATCACAACAATACTAAATCAAAATGCTAAATATGTAAACATAGCATCCTTCACCATCTAAAAAAGACAAGGTTTTCTGCCCACACTATCTCTCCCCCCCCCCCCCCCAAGACATCAAAAATGGCCACACCTAGTGATTGGATGGGTCAAGGACTAAAGTACCTAGACCTAAAGCCCATCTATACTCCTATGGTAAAACACCTCCCGGAAGAGCAATTTAAGCAATGGGGGCTTGCCAAAACGGTGTCCAACTTTTTGCGGTTAGGGCTTAAAGACTCAATTGCATTAAAGTAGGATAGTGATGCTAACATCTGTGTGACTATCCAACCAATTATCAGGCGTCTATGTGTATGGATAGCTGTAGTGAGGACAGAGTAAAGACACACTACATAGAGGTTACTGAGTTAATAAAGTATGATCCTTGGCAATACGTATAATGTCCCTCCAGAGGATTGACTATCTAACTCATAGGGATAGCTCTATAGATTCAGTCCTTGAGTAGCTGCTGAAATTGGGCTAGGAATGTGGTCTGCGCAGTTTCAACATATGTCGTTTTCGGTATGAACCCATTAAGGCAGGGGTCTCAAACTGGCGGCCCTCCAGCTGTTGCAAAACTACAAGTCCCATGAGGCATTGCAAGGCTGACAATTACAAGCATGACTCCCACAGGCAGAGGTATGATGAGACTTGTAGTTTTGCAATAGCTGTAGGGTGCCAGTTTGAGATCCCTGCATTAAGGAATCATAGTTGGATAGTTGTGGATCAGTGGTGTATGCATCAGGATGCTACTATATTCCTTATGCCAGCTCTGTGCTACTCCGTCAGATTGTACTGCAGTGCTGTTTGTAATATGCCTGAGCATAAACTCACATTAGAAAAGTTCATGAGATTTCGTGGAGCAGCAGCAATGTGTGTAGGCTATGAACACCACTCACCTAGGGAGATCCCCTTCATCCAGTAGGCATGCTACCCACATTGGCATTCAAAGGGTAATACACGTGTGCAGAAGTATTGAGTTTACTCACAGCTCTCTGTTAGTCCATGTGTGGTGCAAGTATTATTCCTTCCCGTAGGTGGCACTGTGCCAACGCTACAGGGGAAGGGAAATCTGTTAAGAGAAATTGTCCCCCAAGATCAGAGGTTGTCAACCTATGAGCTAAAGGGCTCCTCAAATGCAACCCCTGACATCACCAATGGGCCGCACATAATGTTCAATATATGTAATGCTTGAGAGGACTTGTCAGAAACTGCAGACCTAATAGAGCAGTGGTTCTCAACTCCTGTCCTAAGGACCCACTAACAGGCCAGGTTTTATGTATTACCTTGGGGAGATGCACACTAGAATACTGCAATCGCTAAGCAGCAAGTGATATCACCTGTGATGTATTTCAGTTATCTTGCAAACCTGGCCTGTTAGTGGGCCCTGAGGACAGGAGTTGAGAACCACTGTAATAGAGTGAATGAGGGTCAGAGAGTGTGGACATACTACATTGTTGGCTGGGGATATGCCGCAGAAGACAATACGAAACTGGGAACATGTTGCATAAAGCTAATAGAGATCAATGATATTACCCCAATCAATGTTACCACTACAGACTGCTGAGGTCTGAGGGCAGCACATCATATACCAAAGGGCCTGCAGGTTGGGCACCAGAGCCCTAGTGACTCCATTAGTCGTCACTGGGAGGGCAAGTATCTGATTTGATGCCAAATTTCAAAGAGAGTTCAGGCAGCCATCTTAACAAGGGACCTTTAAAAAAAAAGGGGGGGATTTCATTTGGGTGCACTTGAAGCAAGTGGTGGGTTAGGGAGAGGAACCAGCTGGTTAGGGACATTGCTTAGAACAGGGAAAGATTTCTGGTGAGTGGGGCCAGAGTAAGGGACATTGTTCAGTTCTGAAGAACCTTCCGAAGATGCCTTTAGTGGGCCAGTACAGAGTGACTATACAGAATACTGCCACCCCTCCGGCAGAGGCTGTTCTCTGGTAAGGATACCATAACTCATACTGAAGTGGGCTGTATTGATACTGTCTTGTTCACAGTCTGCCACAAGGTTCCTTTATTGTAAGTGCTACAAATTTGAACTGTCACTATAAATCTACTACAATGTGTGTACCCACCTCTTGAGTGGGTACTCTGACTAATGTCTGACCTACGAATTCCTTTCATGTTTTCAAAAAAGTTTTAACTTTTATTATTAGGAAGTTGTCCTTGAGCTCAACCTGAGCAATTTCACCCTCTACAGAGGCCTCTCAGATCAGGAATTGAGATCTGTGCTAGTTAGTAAGAGCTCTTTCTGAATGGCAGTATTGTATAATGCCCTCTGAAAAGCCATCTGCGATGGATTGCTTTTTAGATAGTGGTATACAGTAAAACCTTTGATTGCAAGCATAATTCGTTCCAGAAAAATGCTTGTAATCCAAAGCACTTGTATATCAAAGCGAATTTCCCCATAAGAAATAATGGAAGCTCAAATGATTTTTACCACAACCATTTATTCAGTTTATAGTCCATATAAAAAGATTATAGCAATGTGGCTAGGTTGTGTAACCATAAAATGTCTATCCACAAATGGAAGCCTCCACAAGGGGATTAGAAGCAAAATCTAGCAGGAGCTACACAATACAAAACAGAAGAGAGGCACCTCTAATGCCGCGTACACACGGTCGGACTTTCCGGCATACTTGGTCCGGCGGACCAGAGTCTGCCGGACAATCCGCCCGTGTGTGGGCGCCGGCGGACTTTTCCGGCGGACTTCTTCCCAAAAGCCCGCCGGACCTAGATTTGAAACATGTTTTAAATCTTTCTGTCGGACTCAGTTTCGGGCGGAAAGTCCGCTCGTGTGTGTGCTGGTCCGACGGAAAGCCCGCTCGTGTGTATGCTGGTCCGACGGGCCAGATACAACACGAGGGCAGTGTATTGCATCTCGCGCTCGCTGCAATAGGAAAAACAAATTTTCCTATTGCGGCGAGCGCGGGGCATACCAGGCCCTTAGGTCTGGTATGGATTTTAAAGGCCCAGAAGAAGCCCAGAAGACCAGAAGTCCGGACCTCTGCTGGCAAGAGAGCTACCTGAAGACAGCAGAGGAGCCGGCCGAAGAACTGGAACACCGGGAGAAGAGAGCGGAGAAGAACCAACCGGATGCCGGGAGAAGATGAAGCGGAGGGACCCCCGAAGCCAGAAGAAGACCCCCGAAGCCGGGGGAAGACCCCCCCGGAGCTGTTTAATAAAATATTTTAAAAACCTGTGTAGTGTATTTTATTATTTACACTTTTTCCCTAGGTGAATGGGTAGGGGTACCATGTACCCCATACTCATTCACATAGGGTGGGGGGCCGGGATCTGGGGGCCCCCTTATTAAAGGGGGCTCCCAGATTCCGATAAGCCCCCCGCCCGCAGACCCCGACAACCAACGGCCAGGGTTGTCGGGAAGAGGCCCTTGTCCTCATCAACATGGGGACAAGGTGCTTTGGGGTAGGGGGGGCCCCGCAGGGCGCCCCCCTCCCCCAAAGCACCCACCCCCCATGTTGAGGGCATGCGGCCTGGTACGGTTCAGGAGGGGGGGGCGCTCGCTCGTCCCCACCCCCTTTCCTGACCGGCCAGGCTGCGTGCTCGGATCTGGTATGGATTTTAGGGGGGACCCCACCCTGTTTTTTCGGCGTAGGGGGTTCCCTTTATAATTCATACCAGACCTAAGGGCCTGGTATGACCCGCGACGGGGCTCGCAAGGTGTCAATCTCGCCGATAAAAGCGGCAAGATTGACATCCTTTTCTAGTCCCGTCGCACCTGAGTCACGTTCAAAATGAATGGACTTGTCCGTGTGTGGGCAAGTCCGTTCATTCTGAAAGTCCGCCGTAACTCCGGCGAAAGTCCGTCGGAAAGACGGGCGGACTTAGCCCGCCGGAAAGTCCGGGCGTGTGTGGGCAAGTCTGTCCGTTTTAAAGTCCGGCGCACCTGGCGGACAAAGTCCGTCGGAAAGTGTGCCGGACCAAGTAGGATAGAAAGTCCGACCGTGTGTACGCGGCATAAGTGTAGCAATATGGTTACATTTAATGAAGGTACAACATTTAGCAACTCACATGACACATCTAAGTATGCAGGCACCTGGGGTAAGGCTGTCCACATAGACCTGTAATGGCGAACCTCGGCACCCCAGATGTTTTGGAACTACATTTCCCATGATGCTCATGCCCTCTGCAGCGCAGTTGAGCACCATGGGAAATGTAGTTCCAAAACATCTGGGGTGCCAAGGTTCGCCATCACTGACATAGACCATCCTCCGCACCGCCGGCTCTCACCGCTGTCAGTCTGCATCCATGACCGGGAAGACTACCCTGCAGTAGAGTGATCTGAAAGCGAGGCTTGAACCGCTCGTGGAATGCAGAGTGTAAGGGACGATGTCGATGGCGGTGCGGAGGATGGTCTATGTGGACAGCTTTACCCCAGATGCCTGCATACTTAGATGTGCCTGTTTTAATTATCATCATCATTATATGTGAGTTTGCTAAATGTTGCACTTTCATTAAATGTAACCATATTGCTACACTTAGAGGCACCTCTCTTCTCTTTTATACACAGTTGTGAAATGACGCTACTTGCATATCAAGACATCGCTTGTATATCAGGTCAAAATTTGTTTAAAATTTTTGCTTTTCTTTCAAAACATTCTCAAACCAAGTTTTTACTGTAGCAGGCATTCGTGAGGCACTACTGCTGACTCCTGATGTCTGTTTTTTTAATGTTTTTACTTTCTTTTTAAATTGCACAACAGCAATTTTAAATTGCGGGAATGCGTAACTTTGAGCCAGGCGTTTAGCTTGCTGTTGCAGTGTGGCACCATTGATCTCAATGTTTGACAGCTGATGCCGCCTGTTAAACTCTACATAAAATACCACCAAAGGAAAACAGCTGTATAAGTATTGGTCAATAATAGCTTGACCTTCTGACATATACAGTATGACCCATGGCATGTATGATACAATAGTACCATCTAGCGCTACAAGTCCCATCATGGCTCTGCCTTTGGGAGGCATGCTTGTAATGTCTCATGGGACTTGAAGTTCAACAGCTGGAGGGCCACAGGTTGAGCACCCATGTTTACAGCCGTGGCCAAAAGTTTTGAGAATGATACAAATAAAAAAATCTTCACAAAGTCTGTTGCCTCAGTTTTTATGATGGTAATTTTCAGATACTCCAGAATGTTATGAAGAGTGATCAGATGAATGGCAGTTAATTGCAAAGTCCCTCTTTGCCACGAAAATTAACTTAATCTCATAAAAAAACATTTCTATTGCATTTGTGAAGAAGGCTTCAGGGCACCCAAGAAAGTCCAGCAAGCTCCTGGACCGTCTCCTACAGTTGATTCAGCTGCAGAGCTTGCTCAGGAATGGCAGCAGGTAGATGTGAGGCATCTGCATGCACAGTGAGGTGAAAACTTTTGGAGGATGGCCTGGTGTCAAGAAGGGCAGCAAAGTAACCACTTCTCTCCAGGAAACACATCACAGACAGACTGATATTCTGCAAAAGGTACAGCAATTGCATTTTCTCTGATGAATCCCCTTTCTGATTGTTTGGGGTATCTGTAAAAAACCTTGTCCGGAGAAGAAAAGGTGAGCGCTACCATCAGTCCTGTGTCATGCCAATGGTAAAGCAACCTGAGATAATTCATGTGTGGGGTTGCTTCTCAACCAAGAGTATGAGCTCACTCACAATTTTGCCTAAGAACACACCCATGAATAAAGAATGGAACAAAAACATCCTGCAAGAGCAACTTCTCCCAACCATCCAAGAACATGGTGAGGAACAATGGCTTTTTGGGCATGATGGAGCACCTTGCCATAAGGCAAAAGTGATAACCAAGTGGCTTGGGCAACAAAACATTGAAATTTTGAGTCCATGGCCAGAAAGAGGTGGGTGAACAAAAAAAACCCACAAATTCTGACAAACTCTAAGCATTGATTATGCAAGAATGGGCTGTCATCACTCAGAAGTTGATTGACAGCATTCCAGGGCGAATTGCAGAGATCTTGAAAAACAAGGATCAACACTGCAAATATTGACTGCATAAACTTAATGTCAATAAAAGCCTTTGACCCTTATGAAATGCTTGTAATTATACTTCAGTACAGGCATACCCCACTTTTAAGTAATGCAATGGGGTTTATTTACTAAAGCTGGAAAGTGCAAAATCAGGCTCACTTCTGCATAGAAACCAATGAGCTTCTAACCCCAGCTTGTTCAATTAAGCTTTGGTAATAAAATCTGGAAGCTCATTGGTTTCTATGCAGAAGTGAGCCTGATTTTGCACTTTCCAGCTTTAGTAAATAAACCCCATTGTGTACTTAAAAGTGGGGTATGCCTGTATACCATAGTAACATCTGGCAAAAAGATCTAAAAACACTGAAGCAGCAGACTTTGTGAAAATTAATTTTTGTGTCATTCTCCCTTGTGGCCACTGCTGTAGGGGATCGAATTAGGAAATGTTTCACCTATAGAAAATTAAAGCAGAGGTCCGGCCATTTTTTTTTTAATTACCCCCGGGATGATCACCACTCGTTCTTCTACAAATGGCAATTATTTACAGTGTCCCCTTTTCACTTGTTGTGCAGCAATGATTACCTACTGTGTTCTCCTTCTGCAAAGCACGGTCATCCTAACTGTGTGAAGCCCGCTGAGTCTCTCTTCCGGGATTAGGCGCATGCTGGCTACCCAGCATGAACCTCCCAATTTCGCGCATAAGCAATTTGAAGCAAGCATGCCCCACTGCATGTCGGCCCAGTTTCCATAGAGTTGGCAGTGTTGGGGGGATGCCAAATCACTCTTGGGATTGATGACACAGCAAATCCAGGAGCAGATCCAGCCGCAGAAGTGACATACCATACCGCGGTGAGGTAAGGTGGAAGTCGACAGGAAAAACAAAGAAAAAGGTCATAAACAAAGAGAAATGAAAAATATCCAAAAACGAGGGGGAGTGGGGTGGTCTATTAAATACCAAGTTTAATGTTTGCCTGGAAGTCCGCTTTATAGTAAAGGAAGTGGTGAGAAAAGGGCCGCAACAATGTGGGGATGTTAAAACTTTCTATTTAAAAGACAAGCAACATAAGCTGAAAGGAGGACTCTATAACTGCATAACAACAAGGAATGGCTGTGCCAGAAGAGACTTCACTGGACCAGAGGAGGAGTTTCACCTGGGGATGGCCCTAGTGCTCGATTTCTTGCAATTGCTCATAGAGTAAAGCATGGATTCGCAGTTGCCTACAGGGGTTGTGAAGCTACTATAACCCGAGCTAAAGAACCTTTACCAAATTCCTATTGTAATCATTGTTCATGCTCATTTGCTAGGAAGCTTAGGTAGTGTGTGAATGTGTTTTATGCATATCTGTCAGTCCTATATTCCTATGATTGTAAATTATTTTTTATGTACAGCATTTTGTTTAGTAAAGCAAATTAATTCAACAACAGAGGTTTTATTGCTTCCTTGCTTTTACCGCAAATAACCTTAAAAAGACGCAAAGTAGAACAACTTGTTTAAAATTGATATTTTAGTTTTGCAGGGTGGCCAACAAACCTAATTAAATGAATGCTCATTATATCATACAGAACTCCAGCATATACAAGGCCAAACAATGACGTCACACACCTCCATGGTGAAGGCACTACTGTGGGGAAATATTACCATTTTCCATGATTTTTAAGAAGCCAGAATGTGGTTCAACCCCCTGCTACATGACAAAAACTAAAAATATTAGTCTTGGACGAAACTGCCCTTCATCCCGATCTGAATCACTATGATGAGGATACAGTATGTGTGGCCTGTGACCGGGTACATAGAGAGGCATGTATTGTTGTAAATAATAGATAACATTGACTCAATAGTTCTTATTAAAGTGGAGTTCCACCCACTTTTACAACTCTTCAGCATCCCTCACTAAACTGTACATTGTAAACGAATTGGATATTTTTTTATTTTTTTTCTCAGCACCTACTGTATATCTGCTGTATTCATTTTTCACTTCCTCCTCCCTGGCCGTGGCCCATCGCATCATTTCCTGTTTGCAATGCCTTCTGGGAAGGGGCGGCAACTCCTCTGACACTGCCGTTGCTATGGAAACCTGACCTGAAACCTATTACAATGTTTGTGCTGCACTGAGCATGTGCGAGATCTGCAAGGATGAGATCCAGGAAGCAATACAGTCTGGCTTCAGATGCCCACACTTAAGATGGCCACGGCCTGCTGTAAGTTCATAAAATAACAAACTACTGCTATAAACTAACAAAACAGACCTTAGTTTACAGACTAACTTTACTAGAATATATTAAGCTTGTGTATTATAGGGGTATTTTTATTTAAAAAGTATCATTTCGGCCGGAACACCACTTTAACTTAAAATACAGTAAGCTTCATGATTTGTTCACTATATAAAAAAAGAATTACCTAATTAAAAAGGTTATCACTACCTACTCTAATTTTTCTGGACCATTGCAAGACTTAATGCTTTGAATGAAATACACTGCTAGAAAACTTTAGTAATTTAACCTTTTCAGCTTGATTTACAATGCTACACCAAAACGAATGGTGCATGTGCAGGACTGCAATTAAAATTAAATAGCCCAACTCTGCGCGGCGATAGGAGCAATTATAATGCTAAACAGCCACAAGTCCACTCGTTCTGTAATTGAAAAAAATATTTTATTCAGTGCAAGGCAAGGAGGTATTGTTACTGTATAGCTGCCTGCGTTCAGGAAGAAAAGTGGGAACACTGTATAATTGTAATCTGAATTATTCACACTGTAATAACGATGTGTACCCTCCGTGCCAAAAAATTCTACTTTCTGAACGGAATGTATTTTTTAAAAAGGATTTGTAACCTCCTGCAGTAATAGAGGCCAGAAAGGGTAATGGGCTGTACAGGACCAGGGGAGCCATAGAGACTATTCTGCAAGCTGCAGATAGAGGGCTAATGATAGGTACACAGCTGTACTGACTGCATTAGGAGACTGCTTAGGAAAACGCTACAGATTAGCTATAAACATTCACAGGGATTTGAATAATGAGCGACACCTTTAGTTATTGTGACTGTGCAATGTGTTTTTACAATGTAATATACACCTGCACTTAAGAAATCTTTCTGAAGGAACTAGTCACTTTTTTGTTGTTGGGACCATTATATCAATGAGCATACTGTAAGGGAGGCTTTACGCAGTAATGCCCCGTACACACGGTCGGACTTTGTTCGGACATTCCGACAACAAAATCCTAGGATTTTTTCCGACGGATGTTGGCTCAAACTTGTCTTGCATACACAGGTCACACAAAGTTGTCGGAAAATCCGATCATTCTGAACGCAGTGACGTAAAACACTTACGTCGGGACTATAAACGGGGCAGTGGCCAATAGCTTTCATCTCTTTATTTATTCTGAGCATGCGTGGCACTTTGTCCGTCGGATTTGTGTACACACGATCGAAATTTCCGACAACGGATTTTGTTGTCGGAAAATTTTATATCCTGCTCTCAAACTTTGTGTGTCGGAAAATCCGATGGAAAATGTGTGATGGAGCCCACACACGGTCGGAATTTCCGACAACACGCTCCGATCGGACATTTTCCATCGGAAAATCCGACCGTGTGTACGGGGCATTAGTCTATTGAGTCCAGACACGCATTAAGTCATTCTGAATGGTAATACAAACACCCTTCCCAATGCACCTTGTGACAAGTTGAGAGTTGTTTAGCTCATTGGTAGTGCAAAACAGTTAGAGGTGTCTTTTCAGGGCTTTTTCTGCCCACTTTTATTTAACCACTTGCTTACTGGGCACTTTGAATGACAATTGTGCGGTCATACAACACTGTACCCAAATGAATTTTTTATCAAATTTTCCCCACAAATAGAGCTTTCTTTTGGTGGTATTTAATCACAGCTGGGATTTTTATTTTTTGTTAAACAAACAAAAAAAATGGAAAATTTTGAAAAAAAAAATCATGTTTCATAGTTTGCTATAATGTTTTGCAAACAGTTTTTCTCCTTCATTGATATGCGCTGATGAGGCGGCACTGGTGGGCACTGATAGGCTGCACTGATGGGCATGGATAGGCACATTTAAGGCGGCACTGATAGGCACTGTTAAAGCGGCACTGATAGGCACAGATAAGGTGGCACTGATGGGCCCTGATGGGTGGCACTGATGGGTGGAACGGATGGGTGGCACGGATGGGTGGCATGGATGGGTGGCATGGATGGGCACTGATAGGTACCACTGATAGGTGGCACTGATGGGCAACACTTATGGGTGGCACTGATGGGTGGCACTGATGTGTAGCACTGTTGTGGAGGCACTGATTGTGGGCACTGATAGGTGGCATTCTGGGCACTGATGGGTGGTACTGTGGGCACTGATGGGTGGTACTGTGGGCACTGATGGGTGGCACTGTGGGCACTGGTAGGTCGGCACTGCTGCCTATTGCTAGGTGGCACTGGCAGAGGGCACAGGTGGGCACTGAGGATCTGGTGGCGCCCGCCGTGATCGGGGCAGATGTCCCTCTCACGGCCTCCGGTGATCGTCTTTTTTTCCCTCCTCACGCTGTCAGCGCGAGGAGAAAAAATAGCCGATTACCGGCTCTGTTGATGTCGCATGATCAGCTGTCATTGGCTGACAGCTGATCATGTGGTAAGGGGTCGGGATCGACCCCTTACTCCGATCTGTGATCAGGCGAGTCTTAGACTCGCTGATCACAAATCGCGCCGCGTGCGCCCTGCAGGGGGCGCCCAGGCCGCTTGTGCATGGGACGACGTCAATGGACGTCGTCCCGGCAAAGCAGGTCCGCGCTGTAGCTGTCATTCGGCTATAGCGCGGATCTCTAGTGGTTAAAAGAAAACAAAAGTTCACAAATTAAAGTCTTCCCATACAGGGGTTCTCACCAGCAATATGACAAACAAACAATATTCAGCCTTGTGGCTCTTTTTGCAGCCTTACTGCTTTGTCCTCATGCCTTGGTCCTCCAGACCATCTAACACGCAGTACCAGTGTTCGTGCCCAAAACACTGTATCTTTGTCAGCTTGGTTTCTTATCCTGCATCTACCTGCTGCTCCATCTCTCACAGCCTCAGGCCTTTGTCTGTCCTGACCTGGACAGTAGGGTGCGACATGCACCTCACAGCTCCCTTCACACACTGACCCTCTCAGAAGGGTGAGGGCCCTGACCTCTAACTCTTTCTCTAACATAAACCCAACACAGATCTGCACCATTAGTGTGTCTGTTTCCTACAAAACCTGGCCCAGACTGCCATATTAAACAGTGGCACAGCCTCGTTCTGCCACAACTTGCATTGCCGCACATCACAACATACAGTACAGTGCTACTACGTTGCTAAATATAGTGAATGCACCTTTTTTTTCTTGCAGTCTAGTGCATTAGAAAGCCGATTTAAACACCGGGAAACTTCAGAATTATCCCTTGTAGTGGGGCTGTGTCCACACTGCAAGAATTATTTGCTCATTTAGAATTAGGGGACTTGTTAAAGAGGATTTCCTCCACTCCTATATGTTGCTAGACCAGTCCCTGCAGCATCTTCTTCCCTGCGCTCCAGCAGTCTAAAGACCAGAGAGCATCAAGACCAATGCAGGGTCTTGTGTGGGTGCAGGAGTGCACACGTGTGCGAACGGGTGCGCGAGCACGTTAAAACAACAGGCGGGCTATTTAAGCTGCACTAGGGCCTTGGGTCCTTACCATTTGGTCTACTATATTTCTTGAAAACCCATTACCTGTTCCTGTGTTTTCCTGTTACAGACTTGATCTGTCTCTGACCCTGAATGCTACCTGTACGACCCCCCTGGCTTGTCTTTGGATTTAATCTCTGCCTGCTCCTTCTGCTTATTACCTGCTCTTCTGTTGCCCCAGACTGTCTGACTCTGTTACCCGCATCTGAAACTGCTCACCTGTACCATCTCCTGTTCCAGTCTTCCAGCTTGCTCTTCACTAACGCACGCACTACTCTGCAAGGTCCTGCAACGGAAGACCAGTCAGGCTCACTCTGTGCTCAGGCGCTTCTGTTGCTTTTCCAGGGTTCCTGAGCCGGGGGTGTAAGAGAAGCCTACCTCCATGCGTCAGGCTCCACCATCAGGTACGTTACAATTTGATATGATGACACAGAGGGACAACCAACCGTCGGAGCAAGGGAAGAGAGCTACCTGCTGGGGAAGCAGAGGATCTGGTAGGTAAAAGTTCTTCTCTTCAACCCTAGAAGAAGCAACCCACCCCCATCTGCAAGGAATCAATTTCAAATTTCCTGGCGTTGTGCTTTTAATAAATTGGCTGCTTTAAAAGACAATTATGGGATTAGTAAAATAATTATCACACATGCTAACCTCAATGCTGCAGCTGTTCCAAGCTGACTCTAACATACATTTTATTCAATGAGAGCACCAAACAAACGTCCAGGAGACCTAGGTAATTTAATGTGGAACTTCACCAGAAAGGGGAAGTTCCACTTTATGCCCTCCTTCCCACCTCCTCTTCTGTTTTTGCCACTTTTTTTTTAAGGGGGGGGGGGGGCACAGCGGGTACTTGGTTTTGAAAGTTACCTGCTTCCACTTCCGGTCAGGTCGCCACCAGAAGTTGTCCTCCCTCCCCCTCACAACCTTTGGGACACATCACCTATCCCAGAAGGCTGTGGGACCATTCACAAAGTGCAGAGCAGCTCTCGCATACGCAGTGGGCATCCAGCTGTAAAGCCACAAGGAGTCACAGCAGGCTACATAACAGACTGGCAAAGAACCAATTTGGGTAAGCACAGCGATGGACCCCTGGACAGGTGAGTGACCTTTTATTAAAAGTCAGCCGCTTCAGTATTTGTAGCGGCTGACTTTTATTTTTTTTTTTCAAACATGGCGAAGAAACACTTTAATAATAAAATTGATTAACAGCAGAATAAAGTCAATACATTTTGGGGGGCCAAACACACTCTCCCTTCATCGGGGCTACAACACAAGTACAAATACAAAGATCATGAATCTAAAAGTAAAAAAATCATAATAAAAATGATTACAGTATATCAATCAAAAAAAGAGTAAATAACATTCACCCTAAGGCAACACTCTTCAAAAAACCATAGTAGAATTAAATACAAATATTTCACCCAGTGATTAAAGTGAAACACAAGAGTTTTAATGTGCTCAAATACTGACTTTTAATAAAAGGTCACACACCTGTCCAGAGGTCCATCGCTGTGCTTACCCAAACTGGTTCTTTGCCAATCATGTTTATTGCGGGTAACCGGCTGTGACTCCTTGCGGCTTTACAGCCGGCTGCCCACTGTGCATGCGAGACCTGCTCTGCACTTTGCGAACGGCCCAATAGCCTTCTGGGATTGGTGATATGTCCCAGAAGGTTGTGGGGGGAGTGTGAAGAATTTCGGGTGGCGATCTAGCCAGAAATGGGAGCGGGTACCTGTCACAATTAGGTACCCTCCCCCACCAAAAAAAAGTGCCAAAAACATATTTCCATCATTTTTTTTAAGAGCACTGCCCTAGGGTGAGTTTTATTTACTCTTCTTTTTTTGATAGTTTTCCATTTTGATGGTAGCAGCACTTCACTGCACAACACATATATTTTATTAGGTGGTGGTGTATTATTTTTTGTAGTATTTTTTAAGCGTGTAGTATTTTTTGTTATTTTTGTGTGTTTATAAAATGAATATACAATGAATATACAAGTAAAAAATAAGGAATATAAAAGTCAAAGCGTATATACCCATTTAAGTATAATATCTGAATCCAGTAAATAGCAGACTCAAAGATAATAACATCTTACTTACAGACAAAGGTGTAATCACCTTCGCTCATTGGCTATTAGGCAGAGAATAGGGGTCATTAGTAGAAAAGATAGGGGTCAGCAGGGCAGAGAACAGGGGTCAGCAGGACAGTGGACAGGGGACAGCAGGGCAGTGGACAGGGGACAGCAGGGCAGTGGACAGGGGACAGCAGGGCAGTGGACAGGGGACAGCAGGGCAGTGGACATTGGACAGGGGACAGCAGTGGAGAGAACAGGGGTCACTTCTGGCAGGACACTCAGCAGAGCCCCTCCTCTCCATATAGCTGGGATCACATTCCCTTACAGCCACAACCTTGGTCTGCACAGTGAATAGCTGGCTACTGCAGCCAGCTACACACTGTGCAGATTGTGGCTGTGTGTGGTGGCATAGCTCCCAACTGTCCCTGATTTTGGGGGACTGTCCCTGATTTGGAGCAATGTCATTCCTCCTCATTTGTCCCTCATTTTGGTCTGATCCATACAGATGTATATAAAATGCACTTTTTATCTATCAAAAAGTGTTTTCCAGTGCTAAACCTTTCAACTGATTTCTAAATTGCTGCATTTGTAAATTCCAAAAGCCAATATAAAGGAATAGTAGTGGTAAAAAAAAGTACTTGTGGGTTTAACCAATCTTGTTTTTTTGTACAATTCACCTTTAAGGGGCCGTGGCAAGGGGTGTGTCCTATGCCTGCATACTTTTGCTGATAGGTGTCACTCATTCCCATCTCAAAAAGTTGGGAAGTATGGGAGTGCAAGGATGGGAGAAGGATCTCAAAGGGCAGGGCATAGCATTACTGAATCCTGGAGGGGGGGCAGATCCGGTGTTCTGCCGAAACATCCAATTCGCCAAAATCTTCAACCATGTCACTTCCGGTGACTCTCAAGCAGCAAGTTGGGGCTGTTTTCACAGAACACTGGCAGCGTATACACTAAGTTGCATGACCAGTCGGCTGCTTGGACAGAACACCGGATAAAGAGGAAAAAAGTTGTTGCTGCGTTGAAGGCGGCCATGTTGTTGGTTAGTAGCAGGCGGACTACCAATGTCCGCTCATTATATCCTGTACCTTAGTGTACACGCTGCCGGTGTTCTGTGAAAACAGCCAACTCATGGAAATCTCCAATTACTGATGCTGGAGAGCACCGAAAGTGACGTAGATTTTGGCGGGTTGGGGTTTTCGGCAGAACACCGGCTGTGATTCACATGGACATATGCTTATTTTCTGCGTGAGATAAAGGTTTGCTGGCAGAGCTAGCAAACGATAATAAAATATGCGACTAAAGCACCTGTATTTAGGCTCAAATAGAATTTAGAAACATACAATATTTCTTTATGCCTGTATGTTTGTATATGTTTACACACTTTTACATACATTTATATATGTTTACACACATAAAATCTGCAGAAATGTATGGCCCGAATGCAGCTATGTCCTTTTTTTAATGTATGCCACTAAATGCAGCGCATATTTTCATTTTTGAATGCACAGTGCCTTAAAAAAGTATGCATACCCCTTGAAAATTTCCACATTTTGTCATGTTACAACCAAACACGTAACTGTATTTTAGTGGGATTTTATGTGATAGACTGACACAAAGTGGCACACAATTGTGAAGTGGAAGGAAAATGATAAAAGGTTTTCAACATTTTTTACAAATAAACATGTGAAAAGTGTGTCATGCATTTGTATTCAACCCCCTTTACTCTAATACCCCTAACCAAAATCTAGTGGAATCAATTGCCTTCAGAAGTCACCTAATTAGTAAATAGAGTCCGCTTGTGTATAATTTAATCTCGGTATAAATACAGCTGCTCTGTGAAGCCCTCAGAGGTTTGTTAGAGAAACATAGTACACAAACAGCATCACGAATGCCAAGGAACACACCAGACAGGTCAGGGATACATTTCTGGAGAAGTTTAAAGCAGGATTAGGTTATAAAAAAATATCCCAAGCTTTGAACATCTAGGAGCACTGTTCAATCCATCATTCGAAAATGGAAAGAATATGGCACAACTGTAAACCTACCAAGACATGGCCATCCACCTAAACTGACAGGCCAGCCAAGGAGAGCATTAATCAGAGAAGCAGCCAAGAGGCCCATGGTAACTCTGGAGGAGCTGCAGAAATCCATAGCTCAGGTCGGAGAATCTGTCCACAGGACAACTATTAGTCGTGCTCTCCTCAAATCTGGCCTTTATGGAAGAGTGGCAAGAAGAAAGACATTGTTGAAAGAAAGCCATAAGAAGTTCCATTTGCAGTTTGCAAGAAGTCATGTGGTGGGGACACCAAACATGTGGAAGAAGGTGCTCTGGACAGATGAGACCAAAATTTTATTTTTTGGCCTAAAAGCAAAACGCTATGTGTGGCAGAAAACAAACACTGCACATCACCCTGAACACACCATCCCTACTGTGAAAACATGGTGGTGACAACATCATGCTGTGGGGATGCCTTTCTTCAGCAGGGACAGGGAAGCTGGTCATAGTTGATGGTATGATAGATGGAGCCAAATACAGGGCAATCTTAGAAGAAAACCTGTTATGCCGCGTACACACGATCAGAATTTCGGCCCGCAAAAGACCAATAAGAGTTTTTCATCGAAAAATGCGACCGTGTGTATGCTCCATCGGTTTTTTGCTGGCCGAATTCCAGCCAGTAAAAGATTGAGAGCATGCTCTCAATTTTTCGGTCGGGAAAAGTTCCTATCCGAAAATGCGATCGTCTGTGGCAATTCCGACGCGCAAAATTCCTACGCATGCTTGGAAACAATTCGACGCATGCTCGGAATCATTGAACTTCATTTTCTCGGCTCGTCATAGTGTTGTACGTCACCGCGTTCTTGACGGCCGTAATGACCTGTGAACTTTTGCGTGACCGTGTGTATGCAAGGCAAACTTGAGCGGAACCCCATCGGAAAAGCCGTTATATATCTTTTTCCGACGAGAAATCTGATCGTGTGTATAAGAGTCTGGAAAAGGCTTGAGACTGGGGTGGAGACTGGGGTGGAGGTTCACCTTGCAGCAGAACAACAACCTAAACATACAGCCAGAGCTACAATGGAATGGTTTAGATCAAAGCATATTCATGTGTTAGAATGGCCCAGTCAAAGTCCAGACCTAAATCCAATTGAGAATCTGTGGCAAGACGCTCTGTCACAGACGCCCTCCATCCAATATGACAGAGCTTGAGCTATTTTGCAAAGATGTCACTCTCTAGATGTGCAAAACTGGTAGAGACATCCCCAAAAAGCTGTAATTGCAGGGAAAGGTGGTTCTGCAAATTATTAACCACACTTTTCACATATTTATTTGTAAAAAAAACTTGAAAACCATTTATCATTTTCCTTCCACTTCACAATTATGTGCCACTTTATGTTGGTCTATCACATAAAATCCTAATAAAATATATTTACGTTTTTGGTTGTAACATGAAAAATGTGGAAAATGTCAAGGGGTGTGAATACTTTTTCAAGGCACAGTATATGGGCTCATTGATTGCTATAGAACTGTGTTTGGATGCATTCAAAACTATATGTTGTACACATCTAAATGTGCCATTTTAGATGCCTATGAAATTAAGCCCTATATAGTGCAGGAGTCGGGACTATGTTGCATATAGCGTGGTACATAAGGTGCAAGAGTCAATTTAAGTAACAAAGTGGCCCTTTACATTCCTGGTCAGTACAATATTAGGATTTTTGCCCAAAGTTCTGTTTCAAAATTCTGTTCAGCTGTGTCAGCAAATGAGATAGGTTTACTCCTCACATTTTATTGGTACAGTAGGAAACTGGTCTCATGGAACAGGACACCATAAAAAAATAATACATTTCTCTTACTGGCGGACATTGTAAGGTTTTTTACGCATACAAGCGGCCCAGTATTTGCCTGTCTGTTTACGAGCAGGTGGGGGAGAAGCTGAAACTTATAGGATATAAAAGTTTTTGATGTCTGGGCCATTACATCAGTTTATAGCTCAACATCAAAATATAAGGAAAATTTGAGCTCGTCTTTAGGGTAGCACTAACCATAAATAGAGGAGAATTGCTCTCCCATTACCATTTAAAGCACATCTCTGCATGCTGATGTCAGATCATCTAATCAGTTTTTTAAATTTAGTCTTTTTTTGCGCCTACTTCCTGGTTTTCTTGAAGGCATTGATGACGTAACCCCAACCACACAGATTCTCCCTGGGAATGCAACGTCATCATTGCCAACCTAATCTGTGAGATCTTGCAGTATTATTGTAGCACTCTCTAGTCCAGGGGTCTCCAAACCTTCCAAAGGGCCAGTTTACTGTCCTTCAGACTTTAGGGGGCTGAACTGTGGCCATTGGGAGTCGAAATCGCCTTACATCAGAAGTACACTATATTACCAAGAATATTGGGCCGCCTGCCTTTACACACACATAAACTTTAATGGCATCCCAGTCTTAGTCCGTAGGGTTCAATATTGAGTTGGCCCACCCTTTGCAGCTATAACAGCTTCAACTCTCCTGGGAAGGCTGTCCACAAGGTTTAGGAGTGTGTCAATGGGTTTGACCATTCTTCCAGAAGTGCATTTGTGTGGTCAGGCACTGATGTGGACTAGAAGGCCTGGCTCGCAGTATCCGCTCTAATTCATCCCAAAGGTGCTCTATCGGGTTGAGGTCAGGACTCTGTGCATGACAGTCAAGTTCCTCCACCCCAAACTCACTCATCCATGTCTTTTTGGACCTTGCTTTGTACACTGGTCCAAATCCTTCGGTGGAGGGGGGATTATGGTGTGGGGTTGTTTTTCAGGGTTTGGGCTTGGCCCCTTAGTTCCAGTGAAGGGAACTCTTAAGCCGTCAGCATACCAAGACATTTTGGACAATTTCATGCTCCCAACTTTGTTGTCCCCTTCCTGTTCTAACATGACTGCTCACCAGTGCAAAAAGCAAGGTCCATAAAGAGATGGATGAGTGAGTTTGGGGTGGAGGAACTTGACTGGCCTGCACCTGACCTCAACCCGATAGAACACCTTTGGGATGAATTAGAGCAGAGACTGTGAGTCAGGCCTTCTCACCCACATCAGTGCCTGACCTCACAAATGCGCTTCTGGAAGAATGGTCAAACATTCCCATAGACATACTCCTAAACCTTGTGGACAGCCTTCCCAGAAGAGTTGAAGCTGTTATAGCTGCAAAAGGTGGGCCAAACCAATATTGAACCCTACGGACTGAGACTGGGATGCCATTAAAGTTCATATGAGTAAAGGCAGGTGTCCCAATACTTTTGGTAATATAGTGTATGTGTGCAGGATCTGTGTGACTAGGAACCATAAAGGATATGTAACGGGAAACATAAAAAAAAAATCACCATATTATGTAAAAATAATTTCACCTTTAACCACTTACCTACCAGGCCAATTCTGACATTTCTCTCCTACATGTAAAAAATCATAATTTTTTGCTAGAAAATTACATAGAACCCCCAAACATTATATATGTTTTTTAGCAGAGACCCTAGAGAATACAATGGCGGTCATTACAACTTTTTATCTAGCACAGGAATTTGCGCAGCAATTTTTCAAATGCATTTTTTTGGGGGTAAAAAAACTGTTTTGGGCTTTAAAAAAAAACAAAACAAGAAAGTTAGCCCAATGTGAAAGATGAAGTTATGCCGAGTAAATAGATACCCAACATGTCACGCTTCAAAATTGCACACGCTCGTGGAATGGCGCCAAACTTCGCTATTTAAAAATCCCCTTAGGCGACGCTTTAAAAATTTTTACTGGTTACATGTTTTGAGTTACAGAGGAAGTCTAAGGCCAAAATTATTGCTCTCACTCTAACGTTCGCAGCGACGCCTCACATGTGTGGTTTGAACACCGTTTTCATATGTGGGCGGACTTATGTATGCGTTCGCTTCTGCGCGCCAGCACACGGGGGACAGGGGCTCTTTAAAAAAAATTTTTTTTATTGTTAATTTTACTTTTTTTATTTTAGCTTGACACTTTTTTTCCCCCCAAATTTTTTTTGATCACTTTTGTTTCTATTACAAGGAATGTAAACATCCCTTATAATAGGAATAAGCATGACAGGTGCTCTTTACAGTGAGATGTAGGCTTAGCAGCATGAAATAAAAAAAAAAAAAAAAGATCACTGCTTCCCAGCCACCGTTTTTTTTAATACAGAGGCCGGGCGTGACGTCATAACATCGCGCCCGGCCTCCGAACGATCATAGAGACTCCGGCGACCATCTGGTCCACCGAAAATCTCTATGCTAAACATTCGGGGTTGACGGATTCTGTGACCGACTCACCGATCGTAGCAGTGAGTCGGTACAAGCACTGGAGGGTGGCGAGAGGGGGGGGACGTCCCCTCTCGCCTCCTGTGAGAACGATCAAGCGGTGGAACAGCCGCTATGATCGTTCTTATGGTGCGCAGATTCGCCAGCTCTAAAAGACGATATCTGGATGATGTCTGTAGCTACAGGCATCACTCAGATATCCCCGCTCAAAGCCGAGGACGTCATTTGGCGTACGGCGGGCGGGAAGTGCTTAAAGAGGAAGTAAACTCCGATGGGTTTTACTTCTTCTTTCGCATACTAGCCCATTATACAACACCTACCTGCAAATGAAGCCCGCGCTGTCCCCTGAGCAGGCCGCGTCCCATTTCGCCCCTCTTCTTTCTGGGAACACGGACTCCGGCTATGTGACTGGCTGGAGTCGCGTGACATCATGCATGCGCGCGGGAGCCGTCAGTCATGGCACAGTGGTCCGTTTCTTCACAGCGCATGCGCCGATGACGACATCAGCGCTCTACAAGTGAAATATCTCCTAAACGGTACACGTTTAGGAGGTATTTCCACTAGTTATAGGTAGGCCTTATTCTAGGCTTACCTATAGGTAAAATTCAACAAAAAGGGTTTACAACCACTTTAAAGTGTATGTCATGAATCAAATATACAGTATATATGGTATATCTCAATGATACGTACATGTTTCCCAATTTAATATTACAGGCATACCCCACTTTTAACCTCCCTGGCGGTATGATTATTTCGGATTTTAGGTGCTGAAAGCGGTACCATTATTTTGCATGGAAATTTGGCGTTTTATATTGTAGGTCTGTAAATCTTAACAATAACACACGTAAATCTGTCCAAACCAGAGTCTAGTAGATATCCCGGGTATGATAAAGTTTGAAACACAAAAACATAAATTATAATATAATAAATAAAAATAAATAATTTAAAAAAATTTAAAAAAATAGTAATAAAATACATTTCCCCACAATTCACTATCGCTCAATTCTGCAAGTGTTCTAATTTACTATCGCTGTTTTCTAGCTGGTCTAAAGCCACTTTTGACGTAAAGGGACATTTTTTGGTTGCTATGGACAATCTCAAGTTTCCAGGCAGAAAGAACAGTGTATATCATGTAAAACTGCATGCAGGGCATGGGCCAAAGCACTGGGGACAAAAGGGATGTGAAATAATTTCATACAGTACTGTAATCTGTAAGATTACAGTACTGTATGTGATATGATTTTTACTTTTTTTTAATTTGCCGCCAGGCTCCGCCCCCGTGCGTCGCGCCGCTCGCAGGGAACGGAGCCTGGCACGGAGAGACTTCGGAGGAGGACGGAGCCCTCGGACACTGCGGGTGACATCGCAGGATCCCGGGGACAAGGTAAGTAACGCCGCCCCAGGATCCTGCAATGCGATCCCGAGTGTGGCTCGGGGTTACCGCTAATGGTACTGAATTTAAACCCTGAGCCACACTCGGGAAAACCGCCAGGGAGGTTAAGTACACAATGGGGTTTATTCATTAAAGCTGGAAAGTGCAAAATCAGACTCACTTCTGCATAGAAACCAATGATCTTCTAACCTCAGCTTGTTCAATTAAGCTTTGGTACAAAAAAACCTGGAAGCTCATTGGTTTCTATGCAGAAGGGAGCCTGATTTTGCACTTTCCAGCTTTAGTAAATAAACTCCATTGTGTACTTAAAAGTGGGGTATGCCTGTATATTAAAGACCCTCTAAGTACAGAAAAATGTGTTGATGTCCAGGAATTTTCTCAGCTCCTAATTGTTGTTGTGGGTTGACAACACAATATAAACACTAATCTGTAGTCCAAGATAAGTGGGAGGGCTAATCAGACTCCTGATATTACACAGACATGACATGATCAATCACATTAATGGTGTATCTAACCGTCCAAAAGGAAGCAAACAAGAGACGTTTTTGGTTTGGATTTACATACATTTTAATAATTAAGTTGAAGTATATTAATGGATATTTTATTTTACTTTTGTAAAGTTGTTTTAAGGGCTCCTTCTTTTTCTCGGGGGAGCCTGGTACAGCGGAAAATGGCTCTTGGAGGGACCGTATCATCCCTGCTATTAATGAACTCAGAAGCAACATGTATTATGTCACTTCTAGGGGGTCACAGATGTCATTCCTTAGCTACTGCAGACGAGAACTCAGCTACAATGTGTGCCTAAATGGTTGCAGTGAAGTGTAGGGGAAACACTGGGGTTTAATAGACCTCTGATGTCTCCATAAGGACCTGCCACCTGCTCATGCTATTACATTGTAGGCTTGCTAGCCCTTCCCCCTCCGGCATACATGCAAATTTAAAGCGGGGGTCCACCTATATATCGTTTTTTTTTTTTTTGAGTTCATTCACAAACTTTTCTTCTCAGCATTACATACTCACATATTGTGTGTAATACTGTATGTCCGCCTGTGTCAGATTTCGTCGGAAAGAATAACTTATATTATTCACTGCAGGCGGTTTCCATCTTCATTGTGGGCATTTGAAGCCCACAAGCATTTATTTCCTGGATGTGGTGAATGCTGTGCTCCCAGCATTCATTGCTCATTCCCGCACATGCTCAGTGGCATCCTGGGAAGCCTGAGACTAGCTCCCAGGAGTCTGGGAGAGGCTAGAAACACGCCTACTCCCACGGGAGGAGAACCAGGAAGTGCAAAGAAGAATAGAAAAATAAAAGGTAATTACGGCGATTTAAATTTTTTTAAACGGCATGTCAGCATCTAGGCAAGGAAGAGAATACATACAGATATTGTTCAAAATTTGGGTGGAACCCTGCTTTAAGTGTGTGCATAGGTCTCCTGTGTATATGTAAACAGGGATTGCACCACACATGTTAAGTATCTCTGCGAAAGTTGGGGGGAGAACAACAGTTCTAGGGCTGTAATTCTTGGTTAACTATAAAGTGTTAACCCGAAAAGGCGTTTTTAGTGTCAATTATGTTAAATTTTAGGTACCGTTGTCTGTTGCTATTTCATGGGTACACAGCATTTGCGTCGGCGCAATGGCACGGCTGGGCAAATGGGCATACAGGTACGTCCCATTTAAATCGCGGCATTGTGGGCGCGCAGGCGACGCGTACTCTGTGACCGTGCCCACGGGTCCCGCGGACTCGATGTAAACAAGGCATTTCCCTGATCTGCCTAGTGACATGACAGAGATCTACTGCTCCCTGTGATCGGGAGCAGTGATCGCTATCATGTCAGTGGAAGCCCACCCCCCCACAGTTAGAATCACTCCCTAGGACACACTTAACCCCTTGATCGCCCCCTAGTGTTCAACCCCTTCCCTGCCAGTGTCATTTACACAGTAATCAGTGCACTTTTATAGCACTGATCGCTGTATAAATGACTGGTCCCAAAATGGTGTCAAAAGTGTCCAATGTGGGGGCGTGGCGACCGAGCTCCAACATGGATGCATGAGCTGAGAGCTACGCTCGGCCGCCGGAGAGAATCGGCATCCATCCGAGCCCATCGGCGCAATCCACACACCCGCTAGCCGGCAACATACCTCCAGACTCCGCTGTATGCACGGGGCATGCCGGGGCACCGCAAACACCCACAGCAGCCTCGGAAGATGGATAGCTTCTTCTTTGCCCGCGGCTTACAGCAAAATGGCGGTGGAGCGCGCACGAAGAAGCCGGAGGACAAGGCCGCAATACAGCACAAGGGACAGCTGAATCATTCCACACTGGCCAACAAGCTCGCATCTTGCAGCGGATCCTCTTCTGGGACCTCTAGTCCCACAACCAGAAGTCCGGCCAAACAGAAGCAGAGGATTACCTCACCAGAAAGGCCGCTGGAGGATCCTACTATGGAGGTAAGCAGGCCCTCTGATAAGGACAGCGCCATAGTGCAGCCCCTGCAGGATCCTATAGTATCCTTCCCCACAGCAGACAGGCCTGTTTCTGAAACAGTCCTAAAAGAAATGCTTCTATCACTAAAAGCATCTCTGAAAGCTGACATGACTGCACAGAAGTGCAGGCCTTAGGCGGCAGGGTAAACCACATAGAGCATAAAATGGACGATTATTCAACGTCTTTCAACACACTAGTGGATGCTCATATTACACAGAATGAGGAAATAACATGGCTTAAGAACAAAGTGGCAGATTTAGAAGATAGATCCAGGAGGAACAACCTCAAAATCCGGGGAATACCTGAAGACATACCTACCCCCCAGCTACTACAATATGCCCAAATGCTATTCTCCACTCTGATACCCGCCCTGTCACCACAGGACCTCATAGTGGACCGAATACACAGGATGCCCAAGCCTACTTTCCTCCCAGATCATATCCCCAGAGACGTACTTCTCAGGGTACATTACTACCATGTGAAAGAGCAGCTCCTAATGACCTACCGCAAAGATGTAATTAAACACCCACCATACGCGGCTATTCAGCTGCTCCCAGATTTATCCAGACACACCCTGCAACAACGCCGCAACTTGGCAACAATCACTAAAGCCCTAAGGAACCACAAGATACTCCACAAATGGAGATACCCTGCAAAGTTGTATGTCACCCACAATGGGGTCTCCACCCTCATTTCCACTCTGGAGGAGGGCATTGCGGCCCTACGCCAATGGGGAATTCTACCTGAATCAACGGTTCATAATATGCCTCATCCACAACCATCTCCACTACAGGAAGACTGGCAGGTGGTCTCAAGGAAAAGATCCTCCAAGAAAAATACTGATAGGACTCGTGCACACAATGCTTAATCAGCACTCATATCTCCCTGGATACAGGGGTTCATAGTTACAACCCTTGTCTTATCCCTCCATTTAGTACGCAGCAGTTACACCTGCAAATGGATCGGTTTAAAGATCTTGTTCTTAAAGTTCTACTTATACCTTCTTCTTTATTTATGTTTATTTTTTATTGTTCTCCATGCACCATGTATACCGTACATCATCTTGAAGACACCGTACAATACTCTCTGCCTGCGAAGACGCCTTTTACCTTGGCTCCACTAAACGGAAGACCGGCCCCTATGATGGACAGTCACGGCCACAGTGAGTACACAAGTATAACAACAACCCACATTACATACACCCTAATCCATGGTTTTTAAATGCCTATCTATTAATGCCAGGGGCCTAAACCACCCCACAAAAAGATTTTCAATGTGGGCGGAGGCGAAAAAACACAAAGTGGACATATGTGTACAAGAGACTCATTTCCAAATCTCAAAGACACCCAAATGTACACACAGAGAATTGCCCCATGTATTCCTAGCCTGCACACCTGGTCAGAAAAAAGGCGGAGTGCTGCTGGCAATCAGAAATACTCTGACCTTTCAATTGAAGGAAACCACTGTGGATGACAATGGCCGTTATATCATAGTCAAAGGAGACATCAACTCTAAACCCTACACACTGGTAACGTTATATGCTCCCAATTCCCATCAGACATGTTTCATAAACAGATTGCTCAAGAAGGTTCAATCTCAAATGTATGGTAATCTCATTGTCTGTGGAGACTTTAACCTCACTGTAGATCCACATTTGGACTCCTCGGCTCATAAAGGGAACCATCACAACTGTTTGAGTAACGTATTACAAAAAACTGATCTGTTTGATGTATGGAGATGTTACCATGCAAATGAACGAGACTATACCTTTTTCTCTTACAGGCACTGCTCCTACTCCCGTATTGACTTTTTTCTAGTTGATAAATGGTTGTTACAAAAAGCAGTGCTGTCTCAGATCCATGACATTACGTGGTCAGACCACGGAGATATCACATTGTCTAATAATGATCAGGCTGTCTCCTCCTCACCACCCATCTAGCGTAGTAACACTAGATTAATGCAGGACCCCCTAATATCAACAGAAATCTCACAACACCTCCAAAACTTCTTTCAGGATAATGCACTTTCAGTAGAGGACCCATACAGTATATGGAATGCCCACAAGGCATACATGGGAGGCATGTTCATACAATTAGGCGCACGAGAAAGAAAACGTCATACCGCTAAACTTAATGCAATTCTAACTGAAATACACAACATAGAAACACTGAACAAAGCCTTCCCCAACCTGAACCATGCTCAGTCACTCTCGCAGTTGAGAGAAATACTGAGTGAGTTACTGTCACAGAAATATGACACATATCTCAGGAGGTTAAACTTAAACTCATACGCCAATGCAAATAGAGCGGGTAAATACCTACCTAACAGAATCAAAGGTATTTCTTCTAAAACAAGGATAGCACATCTGATCCACCCTACCCTTAAACATAAGATCACCAACCCACA
This sequence comes from Lithobates clamitans, assembly GCA_037952925.1. Taxonomy (NCBI): domain Eukaryota; kingdom Metazoa; phylum Chordata; class Amphibia; order Anura; family Ranidae; genus Lithobates; species Lithobates clamitans. Next base: position 107,273 of record JBBGZY010001688.1, read on the forward strand.
AGACATCGCAAATCAGTTCGCCAACTACTACAGTGCACTTTATAACTTACATAAGGACACGTCCACTACTCAACCCACAAAGGCCAACATACAACAATTCCTGAACACCTTGAATCTACCCTCTCAATCAGAAACGCAACTACACTCCCTAAATTCTCCCTTTACTACGCTTGAAATCCAGAAGGTTATTAATACCTTACCTAATGGCAAATCACTGGGACCCGATAGATTCTCGAATGAATGAATTATTTACCAACATACTAGCACCACATATGCAACCGGTATTTACTAAGGCTGCAACCACAGCTACATTACCCCCGGAAATGTTGAAGGCATTTATAGTCACAATACCAAAACCTGGAAAAGAACCCAATACGCCTCCAAATTTCCATCCGATATCCCTGTTAAACACTGACATTAAAATCTACGCCAAATTATTAGCCAAACGCCTAGCTGAATTCATGCCATCCCTTATCAAAATAGATCAGATGGGCTTTGTGAGGGGGAGACAGACTTCAGACGCCACCCGTAGAATTATTACTATTTTACACTATGTTGAAAAAACCAAAACGCCTTCTCTGCTGCTCTCTATAGACGCAGAGAAGGCGTTTGATAGAGTCCACTGGACTTATATGTCAATGACACTCTCTAAGTTTGGTCTTGGTGGACACATTCTGAATGAGGTTCTCGCCTTATACTCCAGCCCTTCGGCTCAAGTATATACGTCCAGCATTTTGTCCACCCCCTTCCACATAACTAATGGCACTCACCAGGGATGCCCACTATCCCCAACAATTTTCAACTTGATGATTGAACCTCTGGCGGAGGCCATTAGAACGCATCCTTCAATCTCTGGTTTCAGATTCGGAGAAAGCTCCCATGTCATCAATCTATTCGCGGACGATGTAATTTTGCTTTTAACAAAACCACAGGCCTCACTACCTATAGCGCATGAGATATTGCAAAAATTTGGGGAGATCTCGTACTACAAGGTAAACTTCACTAAATCCTTAATTTTAAATCTCGGAGTACCAGCCACAGATAGTACCTCACTGCAACACTCCCTTCCATACAGTTGGAGTAAAACCGGGATAACTTATCTAGGCATCACTCTGACCGACTCCACAAAAATGTTGGTGGAATCTAATGTCAAACCCCTGCTGGCCAAACTGGATAGTCAAACTAAACACGTAGCAAAACAGGAATATTCCTGGCTAGGAAGGCTAGCCGCATTTAAAATGTCAATCTTACCACAAATTTTATACATCCTAAGAGTACTTCCTATAAACATCCCCTCATATCTCCTTAAATCCCTATCGAACCTCCTATGGAAATTCCTATGGGGGGATAAGAAGGCTAGATGCTCACGGAACAAACTAATTCCACACAAACATGCAGGAGGGGCGGGTTTAGTTGACATGTATGACTGCATGTGGGCAACTAGACTAGATCAACTCCGCTATTGGTTCGCCAATTTGGATATACCACACTGGGTAGAAATTGAATAATATCTAGCCCCGATACCAGATCTTGCGGCACTACTAATGGGAGATGCCTGGGTTCCATGGGAAATGAACAAACTTCCCCCAACTATACAAATATCGCTCAAGGCTTGGAGATTCCTTCTCAACCAACACCATAAAGATAGTCGTATAATAAATTATACCTTTCCTCTAAATATACTAGCAGCTAAAATTCCATTTTTATCCCTAAATCACCTTCTGGGACATGGGATCACAACTGTCCAAGATCTAACCATAAACAATGTACCCAAATCAGTCAAGAGTATAATGAAAGAATTTGATTCACCTAGCCATACCCTCTTCACCTGTCTTAGAATAACACATTTTCTCTGCACATACCCCGTCCCCACCATTCAATTGCCCCCCAAAGTATGGAATCACCTCACCCATCAAAAAAATAGCTGTAAAGGTATATCACTTTACTATAACATTCTGCAGGACAAACTTAACTTCAGGACAACAGAGGCACTTAAGACATGGGAAGTGGACCTAGGCACCGCGTTTACAGACGATCAATGGAAATCTGGAATTCAGATTGTCCACAAATCGTCACACTGTATAGGATATTGGGAAATGACGCTCAAAATATCCAATAGATGGCAGTAAACCCCATGTAGACTAGCAAAAATGCTCCCAAATACTTCTCCTCTCTGCTGGCGCAACTGCAGACATAAAGGTCACCTCATGCATATGTTCTGGGAATGCCCATGCCTAACTAATTTCTGGAACCAAATATTTCGATTAATATCCTCAATCACGGGTATACATACCCAATCCAATCCAGCGTTGGCAATATTGCATATAGGAATAGACAACTTTCCATACACAATGAGGTTATAACACTCATTCTCCTGGTAGCTAGATCATTGGTACTCCGATCCTGGAAAAATGCACCCACTGCAGATATTTCTGATGTAATAAAGATAGTACAAAAACACTACTCACTTGAAAGAATGCTGGCAGTGAACTCTCTTAAATGCAAATCATTTGACAACAATTGGTTAATTTGGACATCCAAATATAAAAACATTTGATGACACTGTTTATTAATGAATACCGGTAGTTTATATCTTATAAGCAAACTTTGCAGTTCCAAGATTGTACTCATCACCTGACAAACATGCGTGCATACCCCGTTTTTACTGTTTCTACATTCTTATTATTTGTAATGTCTATATTACATTTCCTGATATTATAATTTGTATTGATAAAAATTTAATAAACATTTAAAGAATAAAAAAAAAAAAAAGTGTCCAATGTGTCCGCCATAATGTTGCAGTCACGATTAAAATCATAGAGTGCTGCCATTACTAGTAAAAAAAATTAATAATAAAAATGCCATAAATCTTTCCCCTACTTTGTAGACACTATAACTTGCGCAAACCAATCAATATACACTTATACTACTTATTTTTTACCAAAAATATGTAGAAGAATACATATCGGCCTAAACTGAGAAAGAAATTTGTTTTTTTTTATATATTTTTGGGGATATTTATTATATCAAAAAGTAAAAAATATTGCGCCAGATGACGCTCCAGATGACGTCCTATTGACAAAACGCGTAGGGAGGGACTATACAGCGTCATTGCATCACTTCCGGTTTCGAGCCGTGGAGCGTAGATCGCTCCAGTTTCCTGTTTTTAAACACTGCTTTCCCTTTTAATGATTATTATTAAATGGGAATACCCGTCAGTACTATTAATACATTTTTGGATATTTGTACGGTATCACACTATGGAGTCTCTTTCTTCTCTACATCTCGGCAACATCTAAGAGGTTAACAGTGAGGAGACCACTTACATCACAGACAAGGAGGTACTTGGAGAACACAGGACAGGAAGTTTCCTCCCACTCCACAGGCTGCACAGTGGCTCATACAGTGAAGGTGAAATAATAGCGGTGAGTGCGTTTCTTATGGGGTACTGTTTTCCAAGAAGCACAGAACAATTTGAAGGAGCACATTGTCACTTTATTGATTTTTTTTTTTTACACACCAGGGTTTAAGGACGGTATATACATATTTCTGAACCCAGTTTCACGGCAACAATATAAACCAGTCATGTATGTTGGATTTTTTTGCACAGAAATGTCACTTTGAATTGCAGGTTTTGCACAGGATTGTGTTTATTTTATTTTGAACATAACAATATATATTATATTTATAAGCGGTTAGGAAGTTTACACAGTAGGATTTTTTTGTGGATTTTTGTGAATATACAAATATTTATCGTCTGCACTTTTATTGTGACTTTTTGCACTAAATGCACCCGTGACACACACCCCTCAATTGTGTAGAGGTTGTAGGTCACCTCCTAATAAGAGCAGCGCCATACCTATCCCTCTTTTTCACATTAAACATTTTAGACAAAATCAGCCCTAGTCAATGTTTTATTGTTTTTCTTTACAAGATCAACTAACTACTGATAAATGAACTTTCTTGAGGGGGAAAGGGGGATTTATGGCGCCTTAATATAATCCATGCAGGTGGTTAAGCAGGCGTTCTACAGCATGCTGGGTGATGTAATAAACACAATGATTCCAACGCTAAATATATGTTTTGTTTTTTTTTTACCTGTAAATAATGAGCTCTCAGTGTGAGATACATTAATAAGAGAATCTGCAGACAGTAAGAGGTAGGTGGATGCTTAGTAATTACGCTGGAGCTTAAAGGCTAATGAATCACTTTTACAATTCCCTGTTGTAAAATAATAAGCATGAAATCACTATGACAATGTCGAAAATAAAAGAAACACATCTAATTTATTCCTATTGATAAACGGGCAAGCATGACAATAGCCCATTTGTCTAAAAGCAAAGTGAAAATGTTCTTTCCAGCATAAACAAATTCCAACTGTGTTTTTGAGAGCAGGATTAAACTTGGAGTGTACTTGTATGTATAGCCAAAACTTGTTGTTACTTTAGTTTTGCATAGAATAGAGAATGGTTCAAACCCGTTTTTACTGTTATGACTTTTAAATAGTGACTATGCTGTTCCCTTTTAGTAACACCCAGCAATATAGCATACAGTGCAAATTACTGGAAATTGTGCAAAATATAAAAAAGCATAAATAGTCCAATTCATAAATTGTCTTAAAAAAACAATGTACATATGTTGTAAATACCATGCAAAAAATATCACCAAATTCATAAAGTGTCCAGTGCTATAATTTCATATATTAAAGTGTTCTGTGCAGTCAGATTCATATATTCAATAAAATATCCAGTTCATACCAATGAGGGGCGTTGCTAGGTCTACAAAAGATCTGGGGCTAGAGCCCATAGCAGCGTACTAAAGAAAGTCATATGTTTGGGTGGGCATACACATGTATATACAGTAATATACGTGTGTGTATATATCCCCAGAGAGCCCCCCACTTACATCAGGGTCCCCAGAGAGCCCCCCCTTACATCAGGGTCCCCAGAGATCCCCCTCTTACATTAGGGTCCCCAGAGAGCCCACCCCTTACATCAGGGTCCCTAGAGAGTCTCCTCCTTACATCAGAGTCCCCAGAGAGCCTCCCCCTTGCATCAGGGTCCCCAGAGAGCCCCCCACTTACATCAGGGTTCCCAGAGAGCCCCCCTTACATTAGGGTCCCTAAATAGTCCCCCCCTTAAATCAGAGTCCCAGGAGAGTGTTCCCTTTAAAATCAGGGTCCCCAAAACTAATATAATTAAAAAAGTCGCGCTAAAAAAAATGAGAATAGCAACAATCTAGTGCCTGAAGTGATAAAAAGTGAGTTTGAGTGAAAAAATAATTAAAACAATTCCCAATGTATATAAACACCACAATGAAATGGAATAAATGATAAACATAAAAAAGATTATTTTCTATGTGAAAAAAATAAAAAATATAAAATAAAATTACATGGTTAAATGTGGACGGCAAAAAAAATATTTTCCAGAACACTATTACCACGTGCAACAATATAAAGGAATGGTGCAGAGACACTGAGCATATATCCTGTGAAAAGCAAAGATTAAGCAATATAAATTATAACCAAACTTGTGTAATCCATAAAAAGTCCAAGTCCAGAGGAACAGTGATTATTAAAGTTTGTGCATATTGTAGAAAACAGGCAAGTAGATATCCCCCAGTGCTAGGTGAATACTGAGATAAAACTTGCTGAAGTGACAAAAAAAGGTGCATGGGCAGACCTCCACCGTTTAAAACTGCTGCCTCTTACCAGAGAGAGTTGGTCTCTAGATTATAGGAGACCTAGAGGGCGGATGGCTGCAACCCCAGCCAGGGATCTATACAGCAGACACTTGTTGTCATCCGAAACCCGGAACTCGCTCCGTCACACACAGCAAATAGAATAGGATGGATCCCCATAAAAGAAATAAAAGCTCCACATAGCATAAAATCCACGGCTTTTATTTAATAAAGAGTAAAGATTGCACTTACAAAGTGGTTGTAAAAACAAGCATCAGAACGCCGGCCGGCAAATAAACTCCCCGTGTCTTCCGGGTGTACAGATCGCGGTGTCGTCGGGACGTCGTCGGGACGTAGCTCCTCCTCCCAGACACCGCGATCTGTACACCCGGAAGACACGGGGAGTTTATTAGCCGGCCGGCGTTCTGATGCTTGTTTTTACAACCACTTTGTAAGTGCAATCTTTACTCTTTATTAAATAAAAGCCGTGGATTTTATGCTATGTGGAGCCTTTATTTCTTTTATGGGGATCCATCCTATTCTATTTGCTGTGTGTGACGGAGCGAGTTCCGGGTTTCGGATGACAACAAGTGTCTGCTGTATAGATCCCTGGCTGGGGTTGCAGCCATCCGCCCTCTAGGTCTCCTATAATCTAGAGACCAACTCTCTCTGGTAAGAGGCAGCAGTTTTAAACAGTGGAGGTCTGCCCATGCACCTTTTTTTGTCACTTCAGCAAGTTTTATCTCTGCATTCACCTAGCACTGGGGGATATCTACTTGCCTGTTTTCTACAATATGCACGAACTTTAATAATCACTGTTCCTCTGGACTTGGACTTTTTATGGATTACACAAGTTTGGTTATAATTTATATTGCTTAATCTTTGCTTTTCACAGGATATATGCTCAGTGTCTCTGCACCATTCCTTTATATTGTTGCACGTGGTAATAGTGTTCTGGAAAATATTTTTTTTGCCGTCCACATTTAACCATGTAATTTTATTTTATATTTTTTATTTTTTTCACATAGAAAATAATCTTTTTTATGTTTATCATTTTTTCCATTTCATTGTGGTGTTTATATACATTGGGAATTGTTTTAATTATTTTTTCACTCAAACTCACTTTTTATCACTTCAGGCACTAGATTGTTGCTATTCTCATTTTTTTTAGCGCGACTTTTTTAATTATATTAGATTTACGGTTTACTACCTTTAGTCGCAGCTCTTTTTATTGTGTTAGCGCAGTATTTGTTTTTTATCCCCAAAACTAATCCCCAGACCCCAGCCTATGTGTTTCGCTCTTCCAGCATCTTCAGGGACAGAGGACTAGAGGGGGACAGTGCAGTCAGCATTTATAAGTCATATTCTGAGAGTTTTCTAACTTTTTAGTGACAATAGCCTTTCCCACTTACAGACGTTTGTTTATATAATTCTTTCTCCACGTGGCGCAGACTATTGTTTGGTCTCTAGGTCTTTACTAGGTTTTCCCTGTTGAGACTTTCACCAACATAGAAAGAGATGGAAATCCAAATTTAAAATTTTCACAAGAACAGTTAAAGGAAAAGCTTCCGAATGGGACAGCTGTCCAAAAAAGGATCTAACCCTTTGTTTGTCAAGATATTCTCTTACTGACTGTTGAGTCCACAGGGAAGTGAAGGGATATCCCTCCCAAAGGGACAAAAGTCAAAAAAAAAAAAAAGCTGTCAGGGACTGTAACCATTTTCTACTGTATCTATCACTACAAGGCAAATTCTGACATTTCTCTCCTACATGTAAAAATCATATTTTTTTTGCTAGAAAATTACATAGAACCCCCAAGTATTATATATGTTTTAGCAGAGACCCTAGAGAATAAAATGGAAGTCGTTGCAACTTTTTATCTCACACGGTATTTGTGCAGCAATTTTTCAAACGCTTTTTTTTTGGAAAAAAACTGTTTCATGCTTTCAGAAAACAAAAAACAGGAAAGTTAGCCCAATTTTTTTGCATACTGTGAAAGATACGCTGAGTAAATAGATACCTAACATGTTACGCTTCAAAATTGCACACGCTCGTGGAATGGCGCCAAACTTTGGTACTTAAAAATTCCCATAGGCGACGCTTTAAATTTTTTTACTGGTTACATGTTTTGAGTTAAAGAGGAGGTCTAGGGCTGGAATTATTTCTCTCACTCTAACGCTCAAGGCAATACCTCACATGTGTGATTTGAACACCGTTTACATATGTGGGTTTACGTATGCGTTCGCTTCTGCGTGAAAGCACAAGATGACAGAGGTACTCTAATTTTTTTTTATTGTTAATTTTACTTTTATTTTTCTAGTTTGACACTTTTTTTTACATTTTTTTAATCAATTTTATTCCTATTACAAGGAATGTAAACATCCCTTGTAATAGGAATAAGCATGACAGGTCCTCTTTACAGTGAGATATGGGTTTAATAAGTCCCCACATCTCACCTCTAGGCTGGGAAGCCTGAAATTAAAAAAACCAAAAAAAGATCTCAGCTTCCCAGCCGAGGCGGCACTGTTTTTTTTAATGCAGAGGCCAAGCGTGATGTCATTACATCGTGCCCAGCCTCCGAACGATCATAGAGACTCTGGGGACCATCTGGTCCACCGAAAATCTCTATGGTCAGCATCTGGGGACGGTGGATCCCTTCTTCTCCGATGGCAACGGCGAGCATGGAGAAGCATCGGAGGGAGGCGGGGGCTGTCCCCTCTCGCCACCTGTAAGAACGATCAAGCAGCTAAACAGCCACTATGATCATTCTAATGGTGTGGGGAATCTCTGGCTGAAAAATAAGATATCTGAATGATGTCTGTAACTGCAGGCATCATTCAGATATCACCACTCAAACCCAAGGACGTCATATGATGTGGGAATCAGTTAAAGAGCGTATCTGAAAAAACATTGACAATGTTGACACCTTCCTTCAACCTAGGTCTATAAAACCGCATTAGAAAAATGGAGGGGTAGTGCTAGAACCCTAGGGGTATCCTATTAATATGAGAGTTTCAGCAATATTTAGACAGGGGATCTGGATTCTTGACTGGCAGCTTCTCCACACCAAAGAATATCCAGAGAATATCCAGAGTTTCCTTGATTTGTACCTGAAAGAATCAGAGATTGAAGTGCAAAACCAAGAATAAATTGTCCAGATAAGAATTTATTCTGATATAAGATCAGATCATAGACCTTGTCACAAAGCCAGCATGTTTTATGGTCCAGCAATCACCTTCTTTCTCCAGGCTTCAAGATCGTGGGGTTGCTCCAACTAGCTTCTGATGACCTAATTTCTTCAGTTAAAATACTGCATAGTTTATTTTTTATTCAGTCCTGTACATAAAAGTCAATGCTGGAGCCCATACATATTTCACAAAGTCTATTTATTAAAAAACAAGTGGTCCAGTCTAAAGCATGAAGCTAACACGTTTCAGATTGCTAAGCCAAAACATGTTTGCTTTCTGCTGTGTACTGGACCACTTGATTTTTTTAAATAACATCTGGAGACTATGTATGTACTCAAGCATTGGCTTTTTCAAGTATCAAGTAGATTGGGCTGATGAGAGCCCAGAGGCTGACATTCGCTGCATGATGATAACAACCAGGAGACTGAGCTAAGGTCATTTGTTGGGTTAGTGCCATACATGCTTTTTGCCATCTTCAAGCCCCGATGAAGGGGGTTATTTCTGGCCACCAGAACAAATTGGCTCTGTCAACCACAACCAGTCCCCTGCCCAGCAGCAGTAAAGTGGGACTGTTGCTCTCTGTGTGGAAGCAGTGGTCTCATTGCAGAAATCTGATGCACGTTCTGTGCTTCATTAGCTTCAATGGAGGACAGGTGAGGCATCGTTGGTCAAAAAAATGCCTGGAACACTAACATTCTGCTTTTCAAGCATAGGTCCCTGGGCACATACTGCCCTAAAAGCAAGTTCCTCTTATTGCACCATCCAGCTCCATGACTGCAGCAGCTGGTTCTCATAGACTTTTACAGATTGCTGGCAGCAAGGCTGGATGGTGCACCTGTGCCTTTCACTCACATCTAAATGCCAGAGTCTCGTGCACTGAGGCTAAACATTGCTAAGAACTAGAAAAATTCTGAAGAAACTGAAAACTAAAGAGAACTGGGGAGTTTCAATTACCAGTGAATAATAAGAAATATATTTATTTTACAAAGTATTTATGAGAATTTTGTAACTTTTTAAAGTTACCAGCTCATAGGTGGAACTTCAAAAACAAGAAAGCAGACATACAGGCCTGTTACAGACGAGAGATACCTAGATTAAGGCGCACATGGCAAATGTCCAAAGTCAGACTAGCGGTGTACCAATAGATGAATGCTCCCGAAACTCATAACGAGATAGTAGTCATGGTAAGCAAGACATGGTCCTCTTCCAAAAAAATAAACCAACGTAAGTGGGGAAAGAGGAAAGGGATAGGGAGAAAAAAAAGAGAGAGGTAGGGAAAAAGAGGAGGAGAGACCTGTATGGTTCCTAAGAGAGAGTAAGAGCAAAGAAGGAACAGTAAGATAAGTAGGAGTAAAGAAAGGACAGGGAGAGGAGTTCCCGCAGAACTTTTTTCAGGGGGGGCATCATTTAAGGTCACCAATGCTCTGCTCTTTTTCCACAATGTCATGAAGGGGAGGGGCTTAGACATTAACACATAAAGTGCAAGCATGCAAAGGTTTGAGAAACCTGATGCAAAAGCTTAATAGAAGGATCAAGCTGTCATTGTCTGATTAGCATTTTCTAATCTGTGTTTATGTTTACACTGTTGAATGCACCCCATTATTCATACACACATGATCAAGGCTCTACAGCTGAATTATAAAAAAATACATGTAGAATCTGCATTTGGTCCCCCGTATAGATCCCCCTTTAGAGCAGGCCAGGCCAAAGTCCCCCATATTGATCCCCCTTTAGAGCCGGCCATGGCAAGTCCCCCCTAGATCCCCCTTTAGAGTAGGCCAGAGCAGGGTCCCCCATAGATCCCCCTTTAGGGCAGGCCAGGCCAGGGTCCCCCATATAGATCCCCCTTCAGAGCAGGCCAGGGTCCCCCATATAGATCCCCCTTTAGAGCAGTCCAGGCCATGGCAGGTCCCCCATAGAATAGATCCCCTTTACTTAATCTTCTTACTCTTACCTTTATTTCACCTGTATATAGAATAGAATCTTCAGGTTTTCCTACAGCACCACACTCCAGGCTCTCCAGCCTCTCCTCCTGCAAAGGATATATTACATATATATATTTTCCACTACACAAGTCCTCCTTGCTTCCACCTCCTCCTCAGCTCATGCTGCCTGACTGTTCTGCCGTTTTTTCTCCAATGCTGGGCGGCTGCTGCACAGCACAGTCCCTCCACCAGACAGTCCCACAGATCACTCAGGCAGGACTCCACCACCACTCTACTTGAATGGACGGCGCTGGTACCATGCAGGCTGGATCTACATCTCTCTCTACACGGTACACAGAAGGGACTGGAGCCGAGCAACCGAGCCGAGGCCCGAGCCATTGCATTGGGGGTGAGGGAGGGATGGTCTCAGTAAGTCAGAGAGCAGCAGACTCAGAAATAAGTCAGCGGCAGCAGTGGCAGTCCGGGGGGGCCCCCCCTTGTAGACGCCCATGGACAGAGGTCTAAGATTAAAGCACATTAGGGGCCTATTCAGGCCAAAAGCAGGATGCGGTCTAAGTTCAGGCCATCAATGTATATTGTAATATCGGGGACCATTAGCTCTCGTGGCAGATGCGTTGTCAGTGATTCAAGCCAGTCAGGAACTATATTTAAGGGCATGGTAGCCCATTTTTTATTAAAAAGGCAAATAAAAGTCCGAAACATAAAGGGTTCCCACGCAGGGCTTCATCTCCAACAAATAAACAATATAGAAAATGCTAGCCCACCTGGCTCTCTTTAGCAGTACCTCTGCTCTTTATCCTGGTCACACAGACCACAGGATTCCTCAATGTGGATGGCTTCACTTTAGCGCCCACAGCTCCGCTTTGGCCTTAGTCCTCAGGCCGTTCCACTGCCTCTTGCAGTCACACGTTCTGGCTGCCTCCTGCTGCCTCCTGCAGCCCCTCTGACTCCTGAAGACCTCCTGTCTCTCTGGGTGTGGAGCAGTCTCCAACTGGGAGCCATGAGGTCATCCCATACCCTCATTATAAGTGCTGTGCTCACCTGAGCACACACCCTGCTGGTAATCTACAAAGTCTGGACACAGGGTTGTAGATCCCTTCCCACCCAAGACACTATGGAATCTCCAAACTACAGAGCCCCATGACCGAATACCAAAACCTGGAGAAAGCTGGAGTTTTCTCCAGTCCACATTTATGCTCTGTAGCCTTGCGCCAAGCAAATGTGCATACCCTGTGTCCCCCAAACTATCAATTTTACCTTGACAGCATCTCCTACTGTCACAATATCTATGGGTCCCATACTTATAGGAACTTAAAAATAGTCACAAACACAACTTCTCCTGCGTTTGGGAGTGGACCCGCTCGGGAAGAATGTGCTATATCTCCCTCTTGGTTATATAAGGATAAGCCACATCTTGCTGCTGTCTAAAGACTGGGGGAGTCTGAAACCACAGGAAAAAGAAAGGGCACACCGACCTAATGCATTATCCTAAAAACATATTTTATTATTAAAAAATGGTAAGTAATATAAAGAACCAAATCCAAATTTACAATTGGATAAAAGCTCATCACAAGGTGCAGCATCAAGATTCCTCACATAGTACAAATGTGACGTTCAATCCATAGTCCAACAAATTGCAAAACAGGAGGCAAAGAGCCAATAGGCTAACACGTTTCAAGGTTCAACCTCTTTCTCAGAGCCAAGAAGACTATTACTCTCACCCCACTTATAAAGCAAATGACATAACCAGTGCCCGGAAAAGGGTGTTTATCCCACGTCCCTTGGGGACGGGGAATGCTCTTTCATCTGACATCTGATCTGCATTCTACCAATATTTTCATCCTATGCTTTATATGAAGATATACAGATAACATATAAACATATGATTGTGACAATAATAAAAATGAAAAGTATATAATTCTAAGCTTCATTTTCATTTTTATTATTATCACAATTTTACTCTTAGGAACCCAGCATGGCTATCGTTCAAGATTAAGGTTAACTTTTCATGAACCATAGTCCCCATGAGTCTACGCTATAAGCAGTCTGGGGTCATGTACATTAAATACATTTTCCAGGGCAAAGATGTTCAGGGAGCATTTAGAAGTGGCAAACCAAATGCAGGTCCATGCCTCTGGGTGCCCGAGTCTTCCTCCCACTTCACCACATAAGGGAGTTTGCCTGAGTTCATGGAGTTTACAAAAGAAGCGTAAAGGTAGAACACAAGGCTTTTGGAATGTGGGTCTTTACAGCAGCAATGTTCAACGTCCTTGCAGCTTTGTTTTTTTAATTTTTTTTTATTTAGGGGAATTGAACTTGGATGGGGAGGGGTGCATATGGGATGCCCATTTGATCAATGAAAATCTGTAGGGACTAATATGTATACATATTATCTCCTCTTCTACCTCCTGCACACACTTGCTTGCAGACTATCACTCCTAGTACCAGCTAGCACAGGTTTCAGACTCAGCACAATCTCAGCTGGGTCTGGATGAATGCCCTTTGCAGGCAGGGACCACGGGCCCCTATGGTGTAGCAAAAATGAAAGTCTTTAGTGCTAGCTGTCCTATCTGTGGCTACTGCTCCAAGTACCACTTCTTCAGGCACTGCCAGCCCTCCTGGCTGCAGCTGCCCCTTTCCACAGCCCATGCCACCACCTTCCTCCTAACACTCCATCTCCAGCTTCCACCCAAACTCTCCTCCCCAGCTGAGCTGAACCAGAGTATTTAAGGGAGCCTGCCAACCCAAGTTGGTGATTGGTCAGGGCCCTCAGAATACTCCAGGAACCTTACTTCCCCTTTCATTCTTCTAGAAGGTTCCAGTACATTCTAGAAGTAGGGGTGAAATTTCAGTGATGCTGCCTGTGAGTCATCCAGCTCTCCCTGGATCTCTGCCCAACTCAGGAAAACACAGACAGGCTTAGCTGTTAACGAAGCATGCACAAATTTACATACACTAAACAAAAAAATCTATTTACACTTCTAGCACACTAGAGGGTGCTACACGTAGGATCTTGCATTGCTCGATACAGAAAGACGTAATTCTGTATCTAAACTGGACCCTGAAAAATAATAAAAGTTCAGTATTAGATGAAAAGGAAGAACAATCATGTACATGTGGTTTAGCAGAGTACATCCAATTTGAAAATAGCCCAAAACTTGCAAACAGTAAGTCTGTGCCGGATTTGAGTTGCATTATTTGGCCCAATGGTTTATACGTCTACATTCTAAAAACTGTGTGCTACATTACATTGCACTCCCTGCAGTGCAACAAACCAGAAAGGCAAGAGTAGATTGCGTGCAGTTAACATATTGACGGAGTTCTCCTTTATTGTAGAAAAAGGGAAGATGTTGCTGATTTCATCTTAGCGGGTGGTGTGAGTCACATTACGCAGAGGAGAAAATAGCGCTTGAAGATCAAGTGCTTTCAATTAGTACGTCTGTATTTGTTGTCGTACATGACAGCCCCCACAAGTCATCTCAACGCAAGAAGTATTTGTTGAAATGGAGCAGTAGATCATCGAGTCAATTTTGCTGAGATTAAGCTTGACGTTAATCGAGAATGAACAGAAAATTATGATTGATGCCACGAAGGTTAAAATGATAGTCTCAAGCTCTGTGTCATGGCAACATAAAACTTATACAATATGTCACTAGTCATTCGAGAAGATTACACTGCTGTTTTCAAAGCAAGGGAAGAAGTATACTATATACTTTTCGAGTACAGTCAATATGAAAGGAGCAATGACAACGAGTTCACTGGTGTTTTTTGGTTCAGTTTACATCGTCACTCTGCTGGAGCAATAATACATTAAAAACTGATATATAATTTCTATAAGCCCGTAAAGTATGTGTACTGCTAAACCCCCCCCCCTGCAGGAGCCACTGGTGACTGCAATATCTCCCACCCTGTACAGCCAGGCACACAGAATTTTCCACAGTACTGTGGAGTCAAGAAACAGTCTTTGCAGCTTTGTTTTTGTATTTTATTAGGGGTGGTGAACTTGGATAGGGTTTAGGGTACTATGGTATGCAGTGGCGGCTGGTGAAGTTTTAGGATGGGGGGGCGCCAGACCCCGCCCTTACTTTTTGACCCCTCCCACTTGGTGAAAATGGTCGTGGTTTAAGCAAAATAGTGGGCGTGGCTCTAAGGTGGTGTGGTTAGTGTCTGAGATGAATGAGGGATGGAGGGAGAGAGAGACAGCGATGGAGGGACAGCAGGCCCAGATTCTATACAACAATAGAAATATGTGTATTCTAGAAAGTTTAACAATCAGCAGATAAAGATACTCCAAATACCTGGTGTTAGCACTTCAATCATCCCGGCACCATGGTTGTTATGTCATCAGGTTGTTAGAAGCTCATTATTTGTATTATTACATTGTAATATAAAATGAAATCATTCAACTCACCATAATGCAGAATCAGTGGGAGCCCTGAGCGTGTTGCCTGCCACCAGATGCCATCAGGTGTCCCCAGCGGAGTCCGTCCTTACATCAGGTGCCCCAGCAGAGTCCGTCCTTACATCAGGTGGGCCCAGTGAAGTCCCCTTCCCCTGTGCTGTTCCTCTTCATTTATCGACCACCAAAACTAAACCCATCATTTTTCACTGAGATGTCAAATCTTCTTACAACTTTCTGCACATCCTCTGCCGATGTTATAATTTTGGGTGATCACGTTGACACCCCCTCCTGCTGTTTTGCAGCAGAAGTTTTTCAACTACTGGATTGCTTCAATTTAAAACAACTTGTTGATGTCCCCACACACACCAGGGGGCATACCTTGGATCTGATCATTACAAATTCTGCTCCTCTCACCAACCTGCAGGTGTATGACCTAGGTGTGTCTGATCACAAGGCCATTTCCATGGATTTGCCATCCTCATCCAGCTTCTACAAGCCTAAGCGGAATATCTGTTTCAGAAACCTAAAAAACATAAACTCAGAACTCTTGGCAGCAGACTTTCAACATCTTTCCACACACTTTTCATCAGCCGACGAAGCAGTGGATTACTACAACAGCCAACTTAGCAGCTTCTTGGACCTCCATGCCTCTGTTAAAATAAGAACAGTCACCTTTGCCCGCTCAGCTCCCTGGTACACAGTAAGATAAAGGCAGCAGGGTGGGTCCTCGAGCGGCGCTTCAAAGCCTCTGGCCTCACTGTCCACAAACAAATTTACCGTGAGCAACCACAAAAATATGCACAGTCCCTCAAACAGGCAAGGTCACAGTTTTACTCCAATGCCATCAGAAATAGCCCAGGAAATTCCAAGCAGCTTTTCTCCACTCCAAACCACCTTCTTAAACCAAAATCCCCTCCACTTACTGCCCTTACAGAAGAGCAGTGCAATAAATTCATGGATTTTTTCACATCAAAAATTGCACATATTCGCTCTGCCCTTTCTGGTCCTCTCATCCAAAGTGTTCCCCCAACATATATCGTCTCCCAACCCCTAAACTGCTTTCCTGAGGTGTCATCAGAATACTGTAGGTGCAGAACATCATCAGGAAGATGAAACCCTCCACCTGTCCCCTGGACCCTCTCCCAACCTCTCTGGTAAAAACTCATATCACTGTCCTAAGTCCCCTGATCACCGCTGCTATAAATCATTCCCTCCAAACTGGTCACGTTCCCCCTGTTTTAAAAAATGCCATTATCAGACCTTTGCTCAAAAAACCCACTCTTGATCTGGAAGTCCTATCCAACTATAGGCCCATCTCCAATCTCCCCTTCATATCGAAAGTACTTGAGAAAGCAGTTGCCACTTACCTTCAGGATCACCTCAAACATAATAACCTCTTTCAAAAATTCCAGTCAGGTTTCCGCTCTGCTCACAGCACAGAGACTGCCCTCGTCAGAGTTACAAACAACCTCCTCAAGTCATCCGATGCTGGCTCTCCTTCCCTTCTCATCCACCTGGACCTTTCAGCTGCATTTGATACTGTTGACCATGGCATTCTTTTAAACCGGCTCCACCTCACCATTGGACTCAATGACACAGCCCTCAGTTGGTTCAAATCATACCTCACAAACCGGAAAGAATACATCTCCCTAGGCCACTTCAAATCGAATCCACATACAGTTACTTGCGGTGTCCCCCAGGGGTCAGTCCTTGGCCCCATCCTCTTCATCCTCTATCTCACCCCACTTGGCCAAATTATCAACCGTCACAAAATTTAATTCCACTGCTATATATAAATGCAACAGCTGAAACGTCACCTTCACAGTCATCCTTATCAGTACTCACCACCTGTCTGGAGGAAATAAAGGTATGGATGGAGCACATCTTTCTTCAATTAAATAGTTCCAAAACTGAAGTCATCCTGATTGGCACTCCTTACCAGACCAAATCATTATTCATAACCAGTATCACCTTTTCTGGTTTTAACATCCCCCTCTCATCAACAGTCACAAATCTTGGTGTAAAAATGGACTCCCAACTCACTTTTGAAGCCCATATAAATCCCCTATGCAAGACCTCTTTCTACCACCTCCGTTACATCTCTAAACTCTGCCCCATTCTTTCCCTCTCATATGCCGAAAAGCTGGTTCATGCTTTTGTCTCCTCCAGACTGGACTACTGTAATGCACTTCTCATTGGGATTCCTAGAAAGAGTCTGCAGAGGCTTCAGTACATCCAAAACTCTTCAGTAAGGATCCTGATGAGAGTGCGGAAACATGAGCACATTATCCCCATTCTACACTCACTCCACTGGCTTCCTGTCTACACCAGGATTGAGTACAAGGTTTCCCTCCTCACACATCAATGTAACCATGGACATGCCCCCCTCTACCTCAAATAACTTCTCAAACCACAAAACACAACACGTCCCCTCCGCTCCATTCACCTAAACCTTCTCCATATACCCAGAACTAGATTCAGGACAATGGGAGACAGGGCCTTTTGTGCAGCTGCCTTGTGCCTGTGGAATGCCCTACCTGATACCTTGAGGGCTCCTCAATCCACGGATTGTTTTAAAAAAGGTCTTAAGACATTTCTTTTTAGATTTTTGTCTCTTTTAGATGTTTCTTGCATTGTATAAACTGCTCATTTTTCTTTTTTTGTGTTTAACCTGTAGCACTTTGAGATCTTTTGATGAAAAGGGCACTATAAATAAAATGTATTATTATTATTATTATTACAATTACATCAGGTGCCCCCAGCAGAGTCCCTCCTTACATCAGGTGCCCCAGCGGAGTCCCTCCTTACATTAGGTGCCCCCAGCAGAGTCCCTCCTTACATCAGGTGCCCCCAGCAGAGTCTGTCCTTACATCAGATGCCCCCAGCGGAGTCCCTCATTACATCAGGTGCCCCCCAGCTGAGTCCCTCCTTACATGCAGCCTGTGTCCCATTAAATGCAGCCTGTGTCCCATCAAATGCAGCCTGTGTCACATCAAATGCAGCCTGTGTCCCATCAAATGCAGCCTGTGTCCCATCAAATGCAGCCTGTGTCCCATCAAATGCAGCCTGTGTCCCATCAAATGCAGCCTGTGTCCCATCAAATGCAGTCTGTGTCACATCAAATGCAGCCTGTGTTCCATCAAATGCATCCTGTGTCCCATCAAATGCATCCTGTGTCCCATCAAATGCAGCCTGTGTCCCATCAAATGCAGCCTGTGTCCCATCAAATGCATCCTGTGTCCCATCAAATGCAGCCTGTGTCACATCAAATGCAGCCTGTGTGTCACATCAAACCCCCCCCCTCTCCGTGGGAGCACAGTGGTACTTACCTTGCTGTCTTGTCCTCTCCTGTCGTGTCTCCTTCCACTGGCAGCGGCGATGGAGGAGTCCGCTCCTCATACTTCCGGTTTTCTCTCTCTCTGGCTCAATGGGAGAGAGGAAACAGGAAGTGACATTTAACTCAGACGTCAATCAAACCGCCCGACCGTAGTAATAGATACTACGAGCGCCGGGCGGAAGCTGCTCTGCATATTTATGTATTTATTTTTTTATTCTTTGTGTGTGACTACCTGGAGGGGGGGGGGGCAGCACCCATGCGACCCCTATGGACGGGCCGCCACTGATGGGATGCCCACTTGATCAAAGTAGTAGAACTCTTCAGGAACACAACTGTAGTGCTGCCCCCACAGGAGCCGCTTGAATATTTGTGCCCAGGTCTCCCACTGATTAATCCGCAGCCAGTCACATTTTCACACAATCAGGTGCACACACTCTTCTGCTTGTTGTCTCCAATGACCAGCCTAGGGGATTTGTTTTTGTGTTTTATTTGGAGAACTTGGATAGGAGGAGGGATTTAGTAGGATACTCCAAATTAACTATTCACAGGTGAGGACAACTTTCTCAAAAGAATTGTGTAGCAGATTATCAGTAGGACCATACAGCATCAGTATGGTATGAACAAGTCCCTTCGAAGCAAAAGAAACTCAGTGAACTTTGCCTCTTTAAGACACTAGCCAGTGTCCCCTTTAGCTTACACCCAGCATTTGACTTCTAGCACCAAGAGGGGTATCTAGCTGCACAAGTCCCAGGGATCCCTTGTGGGGAGTCTGTACTCACAAAGCTCCTGAAGCACCAGTGGCAGCCTTCCTCAGTAGTACCAAACAGGATCCGCGGACATCCTCCCTCGGTCAGCTCTCACAAGAACCATGGGTGGCAGCTTTAATGTTTCAGGCCCTCTGGTTGCCCACCTGAGGCCACATGGCAGCCTGCACTGAAGAGGGGCTGTTTCCCCCTCCCCACCTGAACCTCTCTCTCTAGAGGAAGACCCAGAGCCCACGTGCTCATCAAATATAAATACAGTCACCCAGCATGCATTGGGGAAAATCCCTTCTAATTAGCCAGGGCTGTATGGACATTCATGCTCTCATCTGCATGGTTTCCACCCATTGTCCAGTACCTTCCATAGCTACTTGACCAGTGTGAAACTTCTCAAGACAGCATGAGCAGCACCAAAGCACATTGAGCAGACCCTGCTGAACAAGCACAGCCTCTGTTAAGCAGACAGCATATACATTTGCCTAGCAGTCTCCCTGTTGAGCAGAGAAACCAAAAACTATATACACCCACTCTAGCACCTACCTAGGAGGGCATTACACAACTATATACAGTCTGTATGTAAACTTCTCCTCTACCTCCAGCACAATCATGCTTGTAGAACTACATCTCCCAGGGCTAGCTGGCACTGTACGGATGGTCTGACAAGAGCACAATCAGACCAATAGCAAATGCCTTTTACAGGCAGGGACCGGGGGCCCATTTGGTAGTGTAGCAAAAAGTCCTAGTGCCCAGTTGTCCTTCTCCTGTCGCTACTGAATCCCGGCACCACCTCTTCAGACATTGTCAGCCCACCTGGCTGCAGCTGCCCCTTTCACTATCCCTCCTGGCTAAGACTCCACAGTCCTCCCAGACTGACTCTGCATCCATCCCAGACTGCTTTCAATCCTCTCAGGCATGCCTCTCAGTCCTTCTGACTTTAACACTCTCCAGCCCACCTGGCTGTCTTCTTCCCTGGAGATTTGCCCAGCAGTGTTCTCCTGCTGTCCTCCACTTGCCCCTGTGCCTCTGGTCAGGACACTTCTGAGTGTCGTGAAGAAGGTCACTTCCGCACCCGAGCCCAGGCCAGCCAGGCCAAACAATTTACCTACTCTGACAAACAATAAATCCTAGTACTCTAGCAACACAACTAGGGGGTGCTACATATTCAAAACCTAAACCAAACCTAAAGCAAAAATTAAAGTTCCTTAGCTTAAGACAGTGTGCCCAGTGATTTAAAATTCTCAAAATGCTTATTGTTCATTGGTGTGTTTAAGCTCAACTGGAATCTTGCACTACTTTTTTCTCTTTTAGCCTGTATCCCTCAGGCTTCATGTTATAATTTTTCACAAATTTGACTTGAAAATGCCTTAAAATACCTTTTCTCGTACTGCAAATATGCTACCTGTCCTGCCACTCCAATGCTTAGTGCTGACAAAATGAGTACCAGCCACACACATACTTGTGGAGAAATACTGGGGGTGTATGTGCAAAAAATGTGTTTTTTTTATTAGGGATGCACCGATACCTGTTTTTTTACCGGTGAGTACCAATATTTGTTCTCAAAAGTAAATTTGAGCCCATACAAAAGTAATGGTTTTAAATTATACTGCAAAGAATTGCATGCGATTTGAACGGTAATGCGGCACGATTTCTGTCCAAATAACATGCAGTTTCCCACACCACTCCTATGTGAACCCAGGCTGAAGTCACTATGGCAAGCCTGGGTTCACACAGGAGCAATGCGGGAAACTGCATGTGATTAAGACAGTATCGTACTGCATTCCTGTTCAATTCACATGCGATTCTTTGCAGTGCGATTTGAGCCCATTCATTTTGTATGGGCTCAAATCGTACTGCAAAGGTATCAGTTCTAGGTATCGGCTCAACCTCATTCTTTTTTTTTTTTTTTTACATTGTATTGTGTTCTATGGGCCCATCCTTTGTAAATGGAATACGCTAGGTGGCTTCCTTGAGAAAACACTTATATCCTAGCAACAGAGCATTTTGGGCAGTTTCCTTGAGAAGTAACCTATGTACTAGCAACTGAGGATGTTAGGCGGCCTTCTTAAGAGGCTGCCTGCTTCCTAGCAATGGGGGACACTAGATGTAATTAGCTGTCTGTGTCCTAGCAATGGAATACACTAGGTGGCAATAGCTGCCTGTGTCCTAACAAGGGAGGATACTAGGTGGCTTTTTTGAGAAGCCACTTGCCTGTGGGATGGTGGCCTACTATATTGTATGTTTAGTTTGCACTTGGCTGCCCAGGTCAGCGGGAAAGTGATACTGTTTCTTGCCGCCTTCCCTGAGTGTGTTTGCTGGCTTTTTCTAGGGCCCAGCCTCCCTCCAATGTGTTATAAAAGGAAAAGGGTCCAAATTAAAGGGGGATTAAGAAAGAATGGAACATGTGCAGAGGCTTGCTGGGACCTGTGGTCCACTTTGGAGCTCCAATCCATTGGGACACCAAGAACAGAAAGGACTTCTCCATTTGAACTTCACCCAAATAAATAGGCTCTCCCAGCAGGCCAAGGGGCTAAAGAAACCTGACTCTGCTAAGCCCTTGTCTATCTGATGTCACCAGCATAACGCCACCAAGAGAGAAGGTTCAGCAAGTCCAGAACTAGAGAGGAATCAGTGGATCTGCTAACAATTAACCACGGCAACTACCACTTTACTAGCAACCCTGCCTAAACACCAGGGTTCTACATCCTTCCCCTGCCTAGGAAACAACATCTTGGAGTTGCAAGAAAAGAATTTAACTCTCAAGCCTGAGAGTGGATGTCCTGGCAAAACTGGGATGGGTGGGGAAACAAGGAGAGAAGGGAAAAAAAATGTTTAAGACATGTGGCATACCACATGAAATAAACAACAGTGTATATGCATAGGGGGGTGCAGGAACACCTGAAAGAGAAAACAGACAGCATAGAAATACATCCTATCGCTACAATAACACACACTATATAGATATATAGTGAGTGTTGAGTAAACATAAATTACCCTCAGCCAAGAGCAGCAAAGCAGTGTAAATACACCTTACGACATATCAAAACATGAGTACAGATGAAAACTTAATCCGAGGGTGCCACCCCTTTTTCATAACAGACCTAATGAAACTTTCCAAATCCTATAAAACAGTTGTATAATGTGAACAATGGCTCACTCAGGCTGGCACTCTCACGAGACCTGGTGGCCGACATATTCAAAAAACAGTCCTTGTGTACTTTTCAGTCCATTATTCAATTTTAAGGTGAGAACTTTCCCTCTTTGCCACAGCTTATTCTACCTAACTGACTAAACACCCCAGTGTCTTTGGAGCCCCAAAGTCCATCAATCCTTCACTCAGGATGGAACAACATGTCCCAGCAGTTTCCCTTTTTCCTAGGGACAACTCCGGGGACAGAATGCATGGCTGCAATCAAACAACAAGCAGCCATGCCATGGTACAAGGGACCGCACTTCTTAAAATAGGTCCCCCTGCAATGGTAATCTCAGTCTGTCCACACAACAGCCGAGGACTGAGAAAAGATTTCTTCACTTGCTGAAGAAGAAACACGCTGACCATCAGATCGCCCTGTTACTTTTATGTTACTAGCGAGTCCAGAACACTAGCCAGTGTAACTCAAGTAGGCACTCCTTGCAACTGCCGGCAGAACACAGTCCCGGCAGTATAGCCAAACAGGAGTGTCCCCACTAGCAACATTTCTGCGAAGAAGGTGGAGTGGCTTACAGCATTGTGTCCTGACTCCACAAAGCACACATTTTTAATTTAGTTTCAGTAAAGTTTGTAGCACCGAAGTATATCTCTCAGCTATCTTGGGTGACAACTTTTGGAAATGTAATCGTAAAGGGATCCGAAGAAAACTCTGCACAGCTTAATCTACCCATTCTGTATTCTTATCCTGGATCTCTTCATCTAGAGGTCAATGCCCAATGATCCTCCTGAAAGGATTTGGCAATGCATAAGGAGGGAGCTGCACTGGCAGACAATTCAATTTTGACACTGGCCACTGGCACAGAAGGAACCTCATCCTCCTCTAGGTCACACAATAGCTCCTCGTCACACTTGCCAGTCCATGATAAAGTATCTGAAAACAGTTCAGAGACCCGATCGGATGGGATATCCAAATCGGAGATAGTGGAGTATTCTTCAGCTGGGAGATAGTTCCGCGTGGAGCTGGCATTGATTGGCACAACAGCATTGTCTCCCTTAATGGCCACAGGTATCACCTCCCCCACTGGTACCCTACTTTTACCCTTTGCAGGCTTATCCGGCTCTGGCACCTTTTTTCCCGGTGGTTCCGCCATCAAGGAGAGCAGGTGGGCCCGACCACGGCCTCGAGGGATAGCCGGAGCACTGGGTCCTGGAGCAGCTACAGAAACATGAGGAGCAGCCTCTCTCACCAGCCAGGTAATAGCAGGAGGATTCCCAATGACATTTCCTGCCGGGATGGCAACATTCCTTGTTCCAATCCGCCTGTAGTGTCCACGGTGGCTTGGATGTTGAGAATAACTCAAGCAGGGGTTCCATGCAGCATCCACAGACAATCCAAGGCCACACATACGTGGCCAGGCCTGGAACACTTCCCGCAAATCAGTCCCAAGGCTTCATAGCCTCCAGTCGTATACAGGGCAAGACTACCCCTAGATGTATACCGCACTCTGGCATCGGTCAGGATGCCCTTGAACCCGCCCAGACCAGAGCCAACACCCAGAACGTACATCTTCCTGTCAGACATCGCACCACCAAACTGCGCCATCTTCTCCATCCTACCACCCGGCACACATTACAGCACTTCCTTATCCTCCTCTGTAGAGCGGGGACTCCTCCCCCTGCCTAAGGATTGGTGCTCATACTTTCTGTAAACTTCAATGCCCACCTCTTTCCTTTCACGGCGCACCAAAACTTTAATGGAGTCCCTTGCAGCTCTAGCGTAAAGTGTCAAAAGATCAGGCTGATACTCTCCCATGAGCAATGGGACATGTTGGTTCTTCCCCACATTGTTGGAATGCACAATAACACAGTCTATAGCCCCAGAAGACTCTTCCTCATCTCTCTTCCGCCCTGGACTCAGCTGCTGGACTGATGTCTGGTGATCCCCTTCTTGGATGTGGTGGCGGAGGATGTGGTGCACAGATGACTAATCTGGATGTCCTGGGGTAGCGGAAACAAGGGAAACTAGAGCCATTGCTACAGTGACTATAGGAAACCATCTGTGAAGACTGCCTATGATATCCCATATTGCCTGTCACCCCTGCAGGGGTATAAGGAGTCGGTGAGTGGGGAGCCATAGGGGGCGCACAGAAGTCACCGATCTTTCTTTGAGCACAAGAGTAACCAGACTGATTGTAACTTTTCTGACACACAAATATATAAAAACATTTCCTTTTCTAGAAAACAACTTTTTTGAGCATTGAGGGCTCTTTTCACCTTTTTTATTGCATCAATATTTTTTGTGGCACGTATTGCACATATGCTCAGCACCGTTGATTACCTCATTATATATGCGGGTGTTATGTTCTATTTATAATTGATGGTTTGACGTATCACTTACAATTTTATGTACTGTTTGTTTAACAAAGAAATTTTACACTGATTGATTAGTGTTTACACAGTTATATGTTTACAGGGGGTTGCCTTAATTTATCTATTTTATTTTATTATGAGCCTTTCATCATAGTGGTTCTGCTAGCACTGCTGTTGCACATACAGTTTACATACCCCCAATAAGGGAGCGCCATCCAGCCCATTCTTTATCTATTTATACAGTCTATATGAAGTAAAGCTGTTACTTGCCACTTTCCCATGGAGCCAGATAAAATCCTGATGTGGCTGTAACCGGTTGCTATGGGCGACTGCTCCAGGATTGCCCTGCATTGGGCGCCAAATGTCCAGCACCTCCTAGATGCCTAATGGTGACCTCCAGAGTCTGTAGAGTGGGTTACAAGGCATGGTGGGTGTAATACAAGCTAAAATGATGGGCGTCAGACACTTTTTGAATGCAAAGAGATTTTTGTCTCTTGCACAAGAACTGTGGGAGAATGGGCCAGGGCCAGGACACCCTTAAAGTGGTTGTAAACCCTTTTGTGTGACTTTTACCTATAGGTAAACCTAGAATAAGGCTTACCTATAGGTAGTGGAAATATCTTCTAAACGTGCACCGTTTAGGAGATACTTCACTTGTAGTGCGCCAATGTCGTCATCGGCGCATGTGCTGTGAAGAAACAGACCACTGTGCCGTTTCTTCCCCAGCGTGTACCGTGACTGACGGCTCCTGCACGCATGCGAGGAAGTGACGTCACGCGATTCCAGACAGTCACAGAGCTGGAGTCCGCGGCCCCGGAAGGAAGAGGGGACAGCGTGGGCTTCGTTTGCAGGTAAGTGTCATATGATGGGCTAGTATGCAATGCATACTAGCCCATTATGCTTTTAATTTGCAGGCCTTTCGGGGAGCAAAAGAGGAAGTAAAACTTATCAGGGTTTACTTTCTCTTTAAGTAGATGCAATGACAATTGGCAGACCCTGAGACTTCTATAGGTAGTCAGCTATACAGTGGAAGGCCTCCGGCCGGACACCACTTCTGTATAGGTAGGACCACTGTCTCCTATGGCAACAAATCTTGTAACAGTCACTAACGATAGTTGTATTTAACTATTGGTGATACAAATAGTCCTCCTCGCACTCTAGAATCTCTCACTGCAGGTCTTCACTCACCGAGCTCCCAGTCTCTCATTAGACCAGTGATGGCGAACCTTGGCACCCCAGATATTTTGGAACTACATTTCCCATAATGCTTCACTTCACTGCAGTGTGCATGAGCATCATGGGGAATGTAGTTCTAAAACATTTGGAGTGCCAAGGTTCGCCATCACTGCACTAGACTCTCAGACCCAATCGCCACTGGATCCCCTGAGCTCTTCCAATTTCATAACTCAGTATCTTCCTCAAGCATCACCCCCGCTTCCCTGCTGGGTCTCTGGCTTGACACTCACTGATGTTCCTCAACCTTCACCTCTGCTGAAGTTTTCCCACCTCTTCACCATCCCCGGCTGGTGAGAAGACTGCTCTGGTACTGGCTCCAGCTTACTCTCAGTGGTCTCCGGTAATAAGGTGGATGGTCCCTTAGTGGTGACAGCTTTCCCTCTACCCTTGACCACAACTGGTTCCACGTCCGGCTGAACCGTTACTCTCGGTTGGACTCCAATCTTGCAGTCCCAACCCTGCGCTGCTTCTCCTGCTTCTGAATAGGCCCTCAGACAGCCTAGCAGCCAGGGGCAGCATAGCACATATCCACCCAGACAGGTGGCAGAACCCCGATCACCTTACTCCACCCAAATAAATAGGCTCTCCCAGCAGGCCAGGGAGCTAAAGAAACCCCCGCCAATTGGCTGAGACACCCCATCCATTCATAACCTGACCCTGCTAAGCCCTTGTCTATCTAATGTCACCAGAATAACGCCACCTAGCGACAGAAGAGAGAAGGTGCAGTAAGTCCAGAACTAGAGAGGAATCAGTGGATCTACTAACAATTAACAGGGCAGCTACCGCCTGGCAAACTAAATTTACTAGCAACCCTGCCTAAACACCAGGGTGCTACATCTGCTACATCAACTTTTTGGCCAACTTTACTCCCAGCCAACCAACTTTACTCCGAGCAAATCTGCACCCTCCTCATTTAGGTGCAGTCCGTCCCTTCTATAGTACTGGTGACCGACTGAGAAGTATTGACCGACTGAGAAGTCGGCCCAGTCCTCCAGGAACCCAAACCCCTCCTTACTACAACAGCTCCGCAGCCACTTGTTTACTTCCCTAATCTCCCTCTGCCTTTCTGGTGTGGCTCGAATACTACCTTGGAGGTCCTTTTCCTCAATTTAGCTCCAAAGTCCCTAAAATTGTTATTTAGGACACCTCTGCCTCTGACTTTGTCATTGGTGCCAACGTGCACCATGACAGCTGGGTCTTCCCCAGCCCCTCCCAGTAATCTGTCCACCAGATCCGTGATGTGCCGAACCCGCACTTCCCCCTCTATCCTTCCTAACTGTCACCCATTTACTCTTTTCTGGTGCCTGCACCTCTTTGTCTCCACCCGCCTCTGTTCTGTCCCCTGCAGACACCTGCCGGGTACCTTCTCGGCTCTCCTTCAGTATGGAGGGTCTTCTCAGTGCTGACAGTTGCTTCCCTGGATTCAGAACCTGAGCTTCCAGGGAAACAATATGCTTACATTTTGCACAGCAGTATTTGTTCACTTCTATCAGATAATCAAGGAACGCATACATGTCGCAAGAGGTACACCGCACCCGCATCGTACCTACCAATTTAATGAGGACTGGGATTATACCCTGTCCAAATTACCTAATGACCAGCTTCCTGACACTACTACTCAACAAGACAATACACAGGTACTTGCTGACCAGGTGCACCTGCAGACCCACATGTACTCGCAGCCTACGTGTACTTGCAGACCCACGTGTACTCGCAGAACAAGTGCAATCGCAAACCCACGTGCACTCGCAGACCCACGTGCATTCGCAATACAGAGGTACATACAGCACTACTCAGACAACACTGAGGTTGCCATATTGCATTTTACAGAAAATTACTGCAGATTGAAAAGGAAAATGATTAATTACAATATGACTTGTGTTGCAATTGTATACTCTATATTATTATTATTTTTTTTTTCCCACAAAAGTGGCATAACCCTTTAAACCAAATGATTTTGATTTTTTTTTTTACCACTACTATTCCTTTATACTGGCTTCTGAAATTTACAAATGCAGCAATTTATAAATTGGATGAAAGGTTTAACACTGTGAAAAACTTTTTGAAAGATAAATAGTGCATTTTACAGTATATACAACTATATAGATCATATAGATCAAAATAAAGGACAAATTAGGAGGGAAGAGGGACATTGTTCCAAATCAAGGACAGCCCCTTAAACTCAGGGACAGTTGAGAGCTATGGTAACACCGCTAACCTGCATGGCTAAGAAGAGGAGGTAGTTGCCATGGATAACTGAAAGGAAGGATAGTACAGCAACCAATCGTTAGCGTGGTACCTGGTTAGGTGACAGAGCCTCCGGTAGTGAGGGGGTTGGTGGTCTGACTCCCTCCCTAGCTGTCCATCTCTTCCGGTCACTGGGAGCAGACAGCAATGGAGATCTAAGGCCTGATCACTAGGTGCGGGAAAGGAACACGTTAACTAGGACATGCATGGAACCCGTGTTACGTGTCTGGCAGTGTTCAATTCCGCTATTTGGAGTGAGGTAGCAGAGGTACGCTGGACTGGTGAAGTGGGCAAGGGCTCTACATGTCCCTCTGAACGCAAAACATACATCATATACAAGTGTGTAGTGACATGGGATGAAATATCTTATAGGGGAACACCGTACATTATTGCTGCACATAAGTGGCTCATCTCTGAGTCGGGGACTGCCTTAATGTTTGATTCTTCATGACCACAGCCTCCACCTTGTCCCAGGCATTGGTGAGCATACCTTCGGGCGAATTGTTACCCCACTTGCATGGGCGTAGAAGATCCCACCCACATGTCTCCTAGGAAAAGTGCCATTTTTGCGGCAACACTGTATGTTACATGTGTACAGTATACAAAGCACTTTTCAGCTTCTGCCAGCAAAATCCTGCAGTTGCTGTATTTTATAAAAAGTCTTCCGCATGAGCCCTTAAAGTGCACAAGACAGCATGGTCAGACTCTAGTGCCTACTGGACTGCACAGTCACACTTGGGTAAATTCCATAGCTGCTATGATGTAAAAAGGTTATTAAGCCTAAGAAAATTGTGGTTTCTAGCATAATATCTATTTGGCTGCATATTTGCTTCCGTGACTTTAGTTGGGCATGAAAATGGAACTAAAGTCAAAAATTGCCAGCAGCCAAGTTTGTTTGGTAGAAGAGGCATGCAAAGTCTATTTTGCCAAAAAATTAAAATTAAAAAATGTCCTCATGCCCCTAGCAATCTTTGACTGTCTATGTACACTCCATTGTGCATAAAGGCTAATTTTTGCTATGCTGCAGTGCCATGGACGATCTAGTAGTAGGGTTGATGTAACTTCTGTGCACATATGCAAACGTTACATCATCAATGGCAACCCATTGGCCAAACAGTTCCTGGAGAAAAATGACAGTAATGACCGGAGCTTTGACATGTTTTCACTGGATGAGGGCACACTAGGAGGCAGAGCTGCAATCATGTGCAAATATGTTGTGCATACTTGTACGTTGTGGCAAGAGCCTCTCCCAGTCAGCAAGATTTTGTTCTGTTTTAAATATCTACCTCTTTATTGATCCCAACGAGGCACCTGGAAGACTGGAGGGGATCCCTCAATCTCCAGCCTCCATTTTGGTCCTGTATAATGTAACATAAGGATGGCTTTCCTTCAGTCCATTCCATGCTGATACAAATATACAGAGAATGAATTAGTATTACCTTTGTAAGCACTCACTGCAGATATGTTGGTAGCATGATACAATACCTTACAATGACCAATCATAGTAATAATGTCAACAATGCACAACTAATGAGAATGTGTTGAAGGCTTATGATCCTGGACATCTGCCAGGAGGTTCCTCAGGTACCTGGACCTGTCAAATCCACTGGCCACTGCTCAATAAAATTGCATTAACCTGGCTTCATTACATTTCTCTAATTCATAAATGGCTTTTAGTTTTGTGTGTGTTGGCAACTGAGGTGCTCTTCATGATGGGTTAATACTTTACCAGTACAATTGGTTCCTTCTAAGATAAATATTCCCAGGCCAGCAGATTCAGAATCACCAGAGTAGCTCCAATCCTAAAAATTGATCTAAAATTAAAGGTCAGGAAAAGTTTAATGATGATATGTATGCAGGTGTATATCTCTTCGATTAGACCTCTCTGGGAAATTTTTCCAAGTTTAGCTGTAAAAGGCAGATTTAGATGGGTCAGTAAGGGGCTGAATCTAAAGTGCTTTCTTCCTTGGTGAGTTTTATTAAAACTTCTTCAGCTTTGACAAGCAGTAAATGTTAAAATGTCTGATTTATGATGTTGGTTTTTAATCGTAAAGCTAAAAGCAGCATCTCAAAAAACAATTACAGATATGAATGACATGACAGTCGATCTTATTAAAACAATTAAGCAAAATATGTATTATTTTTAATAAATTAATGATACAGTATACTATCCCCCTCCTTTTTACTTGGATGTAAAGTACAATAAAAAGTACAATAAAGTACAATACAGTAAAACAATAATGCACTTTTAACTGGTTTCAAATACTAAGCATACAATATATTGGTAAGTTAGAGTCACACAAGAATGCTTCTGCATATTTGATGATGTCACCTGAAGTCACATGAGCAAGTGCAATAGATGCATTGGAAAATGTCCTTGTGCAGCTTTTTGGGGAAGGATCATGTCATGTCTACTTGGCATTAATTTGACTCCAGTAGGGCAAAAGGAGCTGCTGAGGTGGAGGAATCAGGTAATTGTGGAGTCACTGCAACTGAGGATCACAGTTGTTCTACATCAGGCCAGTCCAAGCCACTGAAATCTGCAGCTGGTGCGTGCAGGCATCTAGAGGCACTTATACCCAGTTAGAAGCTTTATTGTTTTTTTTTTTAATTATTATTTAAAGTCACGTTAAAGTAAATCTGTTGCAAGGCTATAGGAACTCAAATGTTTAAAATTCTTAACAGGCAGTAAAAAAAAGTTTGAAACAAACCCTCACTGACCCTTGTATCGGCAGGCATTGTGGAGCTCCTCAAAGTGTATGTAAAAACCAAAGCCTTTTTTGGATAGAACGGAGAACCATTATCTAACAAATCGTGATTTAATTCTGCTAAATAACATGCTGGTTTTTGGATTGTGAAACCTTTTCATATGGAAATAGAGGCCCACCCAAGATAGTTGTCATTATGGGTTGTCCACGTGGCATAATAAAATAATCCAGCCCACTCACAACCCACCCCTTAGACCCTTTTAATGGGTGAGGTTAGTTCTGCAACACCTTCTCCAGGGACAAGAAAAAGCTACTGCGCTTTATCATTAGAATTATTAAAGCTGAAGTATATGTTTTGTTTTGTTTTTTTTTGGTATTCTACACCAGGGACATAACATACCTACAATATACAGTGTCCAGCTGGCTGTATTTTACGGTAAACATCTTCCCTTAATTGATGTTGGATCCTGCTTGCTGAAGGCTTTCCAGCGCTGCATGAGATAAGAGATGCATATGTGAAAGTCTTCCACCTTTACAGTTGCTTATAATACCTTTTCTGTAAATATTTCGTGCACTTACTTCTTTCCTTTCATTAACGTAATATGCTTTTCATTAAAGTAATAAGACTCCTGAATCTCCTAATTCTGTAACTAGAAATTAAGAACACTGCCTCTCTGAAGAAGCTACCATAGTGTAAACTCTGTTAAATTCCTGTCTGGGTGTGGCAGCGAGTGATACATTTTTTTAAAGGTCAGAATTGCAACTGAAAATGCTGTAACCAGTGCGTGTTTCCATTAAAACATGTGGTGAAGGCTAGCCGGTATGCGTAAAGGCTTAACTGCTCAGTTGACCTATTCCAAGTGACAGTTACTCCCAGTCTGCTGGCATTTAGGACGAGACTGAGATTGGTTAAGATGACTGTAACCCTTTTTATTTATTTACTTTTTAATTTACAGTGTCCCATCAGGGAGATATCTTTATACTTCCTGTCCTGGAGACTAAAGCACATAAACCCAAGGTAAGTATAGTAACAATACCTAGTTGCAATCTCAGAACACCCAATAAGAGGATAGTATGCGACCGGTCTAAACTACATGGCATGTTCACCTCACCAATGCCAGGAGCCTGGCGGACAAGATGGGTGAACTAGAGATACTGTTGTACAAGAAGGATTTGGATTTTGAGGGAATTTCAGAGACCTGGTTCAACAGCTCTCACAATTGGCTGGCAACCATCGCAGGGATAGAGAGGGTAACAAAGGGGGAGAGGTATGCCTATATATCAAGACAAATGTACAAGTGAATGTGAGAGGTGAAATCCCTAAGGGAGCTAGGGAGGAGGTGGAATCCTTCTGGGTAGAGCTCCAAAGGGATGAAGCTAAGAGGAAAATATTATTGGGAGTATGCTATAGGCCCCCTAACCTGAGTGAGGAGGGGGAGACGGATCTCCTATGACAAGTTGGATTCGCAGCAAGGATGGGAAGTGTTATCATAATGGGTTATTTTAATTATCCAGACATAGACTGGGCGGAGGGTACCATGCATTCGTCTAAGGCTCGCCAGTTCCTAAATGGACATTGCAGGACAATTTCATGGTTCAGATGGTAGATGCACCAACTTGAAATGAAGCATTACTGGATCTACTGATTACCAACAATACAGACCTGATCACACATGTGGAAATACGGGGCAATTTAGGAAACAGCGATCACAGGTCAATTGGCTTTAGTATAAATCACACAAATAGGAAACATAAGGGGAATACAAAGACACTGAATTTCAAAAGAGCCAACTTCCCTAAACTACGAACCTCCTTAGAAGGCATGAATTGGGATAAAATCTTAGGAACAAAGAACACGGAGGAGAGATGGGTTTGCTTTAAGAGCATATTAAATAAGGGCAGTAGCCAATGCATCCCATTGGGTAATACATTTAAAAGAGCAAACAAAAGTCATGGATGACTTAACTCCAATGTAAAAATGCATATAAAAGCAAAGAATAAGTCCTTCAAAAAATACAAAGTTGAGGGATCATCATCAGCATTCAGACTTTATAAAGAATGCAACAAGAAATGTAAGGGTGCAATTAAGGCGGCTAAGATAGAACACGAAAGACATATAGCAAGGAGAGGAGGAGAGCAAAAAAAAATCCCAAAAAATTCTTTAAGTACCGTACTGTATGTAAACACTAAAAAAGGGAGGACAGACCATATTGGCCCCATAAAGAATGAGGCCAGACATCTGGTTACAAAGGATGGGGAGATGGCGAAGGTATTGAATTTATTCTTCTCCTCAGTCTTCACGAGGGAATCAGGGGGCTTCATTAACCAAAACTGTTTATCCTCATGACACATCACAGGAAGCACCTCCATGGTTAACAGAGGACATAATTAAAATTAGACTTGGGAAACTTAACATTAATAAATCACTGGTACCACATGGCTTGCATCCAAGGGTACTTAAGGAACTCAGTCAAGTAATTGCCAGACCATTGTTCCAAATTTTTTACTGGCAATCTACTGACTGGAATGGTACCAGGTGATTGGAGAAAAGCCAATGTAGCACCAATATTTAAAAAGGGCCCAAAATACATCCCTAGGAATTACAGACCAATTAGCCTAACATCAATAGTATGCAAGCTCTTGGAGGGGATGATAAGGGACTATATACAAGATTTTAGTAACGAGAACAGGTATCATTAGCAGTAATCGGCATGAATTCATGAACACACCTAAGGCCCCTTTCACACTGGGGCATTTTTCAGGCGATATAGCGCTATAGCGCCTGAAAAACGCCCTAAAAAGTGGCTCCATTCACTCCAGTGTGAAAGCCCGAGGGCTTTTATACTGGAGCGGTGCACTAGCAGGACGGTAAGGCCCCTTCACACTGGGGCGGTGGGGGCATCTGCCGTAAAGTGGCGCTATTTTTAGCGCAGCTTTACCGTCATTTTAGCAGCGTTATTCGACTGCTAGCGGGGCGGTTTTAACCCCCCGCTAGCAGCCGAAAAGGGGTTAAATCCGCCCGCAAAACGCCGCTGGAGCTGGAGCAGACCTGTCATCTGCCTGCTCAGCAGGGATCGCCGGAGCTATCCCCCGCTGAGCAGAGCGGGCTCCGTACACGGACACATCCGTGTGAATGAACCCTAAGGCCAACGCCCTTTGTACAAAAATCCACGGGAAAGTTTGTAAAAAGTCCCATCGTGTGTATGAGGCTTAAACACCAGAAATTAAAGTTTTCATATCTTTAAAAGTCACCATACACTGGCCAATCAGTTAGCTCTTCCATAAATTAGATTCAGTGCAAGAGCCTGTTTGATTTTCTACAATTAGAAGTAAATCTTACAGTGCATCTTCCTATTACCGCTTTAGCCTAATGCTCTGTTTCCACTATTTCAACCCCAAAGTTGCGTGATTTACAATGTGCTTTTTCGGCTTGTTTTCCACTATTGCGACTTGTCATGCCACTTGGGACCGAAAAGTTGCATCACAAGTTCTACCTCATGATTTACAATGAGTACCATTCATATGTGTGTGACTTCAAGTCACAGCAACTTCAAAGTAGTCCCTGCACTACTTTGGTCCCACTTTGATGCGACTTGAGGTCCATAGACCTCAAACATACACAGGCATTGCTTCAAGTTTCGGCAAAAAGTTGCGGGAAACTCGTGGCAAAAAACACGCAACTTTGGGCTTGCAATAGTGGAAACCGAGCCTTAATGCCATGTCATGCGACTAGTTCAAAACATCGGAGAAAAAGTTGCACTGAAGTTGAAACAAAGTAGTGCAAGAACTTGTTTGGAGTTGCACCAATTAGAACGGGGGGAACATTGAAATACATGTATTTTGACTTGTCCTGCGACTTCACATGTGTCAAGTCGCACAACAACTCGCAGTAGTGGAAAGAGAGCCTAAGGCCACTTGGGACTGAAAAAGCTGAGTTAGACTTACCGGTAACTCCTTTTCTGAGAGTCTTCCAGGACAGCCCACGAGACCTTGGGCTCCTCCTACCAGGACAGGAAACACGTCACCCCCACCAGATAAAAGGGCGGTCCTCCAGGCCCATGTCAGTATTCTCAAGAACCGTAGGACCCTGCAAAACATATGCATAATACACATAACTTCAGACAATACCGGGTGGGAATCCGGCTGTCCTGGAAGACTCTCAGAAAAGGAGTTACCGGTAAGTCTAACTCAGCTTTTCTCCAAGCGTCTTCCAGGACAGCCCATGAGACGATGAGCCAGAACTTACCAGTCTAGGGAGGGACAACTGCCTAAAGGACCTTACGACCAAACGCTTGCTCCTGAGCTGATAGGAGATCCAGGCGATAATGTTTAATGAAGGTCGAGTAACTGGACCAAGTGGCAGCCCTGCAAATTTGTTCCGGTGAGGCACCAGCCCTCTCAGCCCAAGACGTAGACAAGGCTCTAGTTGAGTGCGCAGTAACAAAAGGTGTAGGGACCTCCCTAATTTTGTAAGCTTCCAAGATGGCTTGCTTTATCCATCTAGCCAATGTGGCTTTAGATGCACTATTCCCCTTGTGAACTCCAGAAAAGAGGACAAACAAGGCATCAGTTTTCCTAAAGGTCTTCGTGACCTCAAGATAGACCAAGAGAATCCTTCTTACACCTAGAAAACTACATTTTCTTTCTAAGTCGCCCTGTGGCGAACTACAAAAGGTTGGCAATACAATGTTCTGAGATCGGTGGAATGTACTTGCCACCTTGGGCAAAAAACCTGGATCGGTTCGTAACACAACTCGATCCTCAAAAATCGTGAGGAAGGGCTCCCTAACTGATAGGGCCTGCAACTCACTTACCCTACGAGCTGAGGTAACAGCTATAAGGAACACAGTTTTTAATGTAAGTAACTTAACTGGCATACTTTCCAGAGGTTCAAACGGAAATTCTACCAGAGTTTGAAGTACTAGGGACAGATCCCACGTTGGACAACTTCTCACTACTACTGGTCTGGCCCTAGAGATAGATTTGAAAAATCTGGCTATAGTGGGATTTTCCAGGAGAGAAAACTGGAGGAACACACTAATAGCTGCCGCCTGTACCTTTTAGATACTAACAGAAAGACCTTTGTCGACACCCTCTTGGAAAAATTCCAAAATAGACGGAATATCATGAGCTAATCTATCATTTTCAGATAACCATGAGTTAAACCTTTTCCAAACTTTGGAATATATGGCTCTAGTAACTGGCTTCCTGCAATTAACGAGAGTCCTGACTACTTTGTCAGAGAACCCTTGGGCGCTCAGTATCTTTTCTTCAGATACCAGGCCGTCAAGTTTAAGGAAACCACCTGAGGGTGTGATACTGGACCCTGCAATAATAGGTCTTCCCTTTTCGGAAAACTCCACGGAGGCTCTGAAACCAGAGACTGTAGCAGGGAAAACCATGGCCTCTTGGGCCAAAACGGGGCAATTAGAATCAGATCTGTCTCTTCCAGCCGAAACTTCCGGAGGACTTCTGGAATCAGCCTGATTGGTGGAAAGGCATAACATAGGCCTGGAGGCCACGGGTTTGCCAGAGCATCGATCCCCAAGGCTTGGTCTGCCGGGTTCATGGAAAAGAATATCTGCGTCTTGCGGTTGTTTCGGTTTGCGAACAAATCCGCTACCGGATAACCCCATCTCTTGGTGAGGTCTGCAAAGATTTCGGGATGAAGGGACCAGTTGTCTTGGTCTATCCTGTGACGGCTGAGATAATCTGCCAGGCAATTGTTTTTCCCCTTCAGGTGTACAGCAGAAATGGAGGCTAGATTCCCCTCTGCCCATGAAAGGATCTCCTGGGCAATGGACTGAAGCCCCCGGCTTCTCGTGCCTCCCTGCTTGTTGATATACGCGACTGTCGCTATATTGTCTGACAGGATTTGGAGGTTGTGACCCCTGACCTCCATCTGAAAAGACTGGAGGGCTCTCTGGACTGCAAGCAGCTCTCTTTGATTGGATGAGGCCCTTGCCTCCTCTGGGGACCACTCTCCTTGCTACTGCATTGCTGAGGTGGGCCCCCCATCCCCAGGAACTCGCATCCGTGGTAATCCTTCAGGAAGTGGGAAAGGACCATGGGAGACCTCCTGCTAGGTGCTGACCAGCTCTCCACCACCACAGGCTTCTTTTTATCCTGTCGGGAAGCCAGATCCTTGACTCCAGGGACCTTACGTCCCCGTCCCAGTTTCTTAAAAGAAACCTTTGTAACGGACGCTGACGGAGTCTCGCCCATGGTACTGCGGGAAAACATGAGGTCATAAGACCCACTGCCCTCGACACCTGTCTCAGAGAGACCGACTGGTTGGTCTGCGATGTTGACATAGTCTGGAACACTTTGGTAATCTTCTCCTGAGGAAGAAAAACTCTTTGGTTCACGGAGCAAAAATCGTAACCCAGATAAGTTACTTTCTGGGCCGGAATCAAGGACGATTTTTCTTTGTTTATTAGCCAGCCTAGGGACTGTAAGAAGTCCTGTACAGCCTGGAGATCTTCCAACAGCCTTTGGTATGATTTTTCCACTATCAGGAGGTCGTCTAAGTAAGGGATAACCGTTATTGCCTTTAATCTTAGAGGAGCCAGCACTTCCCCCAACACCTTCGTAAAGATGCGTGGGGCTGAGGAAAGACCGAAGGAGAGGGCCTGAAATTGAAAATGTCGGGTCCCCATACCCGTCTTCACTGCCAATCTCAAAAACTTTTGGAAGGCTGGATGGATAGGGATGTGAAGATAAGCATCCCTTAAGTCCAACGTGGCCATAAAGCAGTTTGGGTATAGTAGGTTTTTGATTGTAAAAACCGTCTCCATACGGAAATGCTTGTATCTGATGGACTTGTTTAAGGTCCGGAGATTCAGGATAAGTCGAAACTTTCCTGCCGGCTTTCTGACCACAAATACATGGGAATAGAATCCCTTGCCCCGCTTCGATCGAGGAACAGGAATCAGGACTTTTTGATCTAATAAGTCTCCGATCTGGAGACCCAGAGCCCTCGCTTTCTCCCGATCTTGTGGAGGAAATGTGACCAACAAACGTTCTGGTGGTTGGTGAACAAACTCCAGCCTGTACCCGTTGGTCACTAGGTCCAGGACGAAGGGGCTCAGAGTGACTGCTGCCCACTGTGGGATGAAGGCCCTCAATCTCCCTCCCACCGGGGAACACAAGTCACTGCGGCTTGGCGGGCTGTTGAGGAGGGTTAAATAGCACTCCCCCTTTGCCTCTGCCTTTGTGCCCAGTCCAATGCTTTTTCGGCCTGCTGTCCTTTTCTCTAGGACTCTGTTGCCTGTTTTGGCCACGAAAAATTTTTCTGGCTGTCTGAACTCTCTTTTTCTCTGGAAACGCCTTTTTCTTATCAGCCGTGCGTTCCAGTGCCTCCTGTAGACCTGGGCCAAATAAATGATCGCCAGTTAAAGGAAGGCCACAAAGGCGCAACTTGGAGGCCGAGTCCCCTGACCAGGTCTTAAGCCAAAGGCTTCTCCTGGCCGAGTTCACTATAGCCGAAGTCCTGGCTGACATTCTTACCGACTCAGCGGAAGAATCTGCCAAAAAACCCACTGCCTGAAATAGGAGAGGAAAAGACTTTAAAATTTGCTCTCTGGAGGTACCTGCTGACAGATGTGACTGAATCTGAGTCAACCAAACCTCCAGATTTCTGGCCACACAAGTGGAAGCCAAAGCTGGTTTCAGGTTTCCAACTGCTGAGTCCCAGGCTCTGTGGAGAAGGATATCCCCCCTCTTGTCCATCGGATCCTTAAGCGTACCCATATCATCAAACGCCAGGTCCGAGTTTTTTGAAACTTTTGAAAGAGGTGCGTCTAACTTGGGATTCTTATTCCATGGCTGCGTAGTGTCCTCATCAAAAGGAAACCTCCGTTTTAGGTTACTAGAGAAGAATGGTGGTTCTCTCAGGATTATCCCATTCCAGTTTAATAGTATCAACCAAAGAACTATGAACTGGAAACACTCTTGATTTTCTCTTATGTAATCCTTTATACATAAGATCATGTTTAGATAACTGAACCTCTTCCTCTTTTAATTCAAGGGTAGTATAGATAGCCTTTAATAAGTCATCTACATCCTCAACAGATAACTTAAATCTTGAGCCTCGAGTGGATTCTCTATCTCTGGGCTCTGTATCTGACCCTGATTCTTCCAGAGAAGAACGGGTAGATCTGACCTCAGCCTCAGAGTCTTTACTCTCTGCCTGCTGCGGAGTGCTTACTGACGCCTTCAGTGAAGACGGACTCTCTGCTGGAGTCTGGAGCTTGTCAATAAGCGTTCTAAAGGAACTGAAGGTGGACGCAAGCTCATCCCTAACAGAAGTAAGCATCTTCTGGCAAGAGGCAACCGGGTCATCCTTTACTAGGCCTTCTATACAGGTGCGACAAACTGCTTTGCTCCATGAGGAGCTCAATTTGTTTGCGCAAACCGCACATTTCCTTTTAAGTGGCTGCGCTTGGGCCTTGTCCTGAGTCCTGGTCTGCAAGACAAAATAAATGACCCACAATGTAATTAAAGCCACACAATCACTCCGTAACACCACGTGCAGGAGGGAGGAAATGTGTCCCCTTACACCCACTACTACAGAGGGGGGAGGGGGAGGGAACACTCACAGGGATAGTAAGGTGGTGACAGAACACCCCAGGCTTACCTGTGAGGTGCTGGTGTTGGGAACTGCATCCGCTGCCTGTGCAGGTACTGCAGGAGGATCCATTCTGCCCCTCTTGGTCATCCACAGCCTGGCTGCTTAACACCAAGAAACACCAGCAGCCAGCATTCTCTGTTCGCGCCGTTTATGAAGACTGGAACCTCGTCTCCGGCGCCCGATGATGATGTCATATGCCCCAGAAGTAACCCTCTCCAGGCACTTCCTGTGGGCCAGCTTGGAGCGCAATAGCTCCGCCCCCTCGAACGCTGCGGCTTCCTCCATTCCTTGCTCAGATCAGCCAGGCTGTCGGCAGGGAAGGACAACCGAAGCTCAGCTGAGCTAGAGTGCAATGCACTGCGCTAGGGGCACGACCTCACACCGGTCCTGGCCCTCTCCAGGCACTGACAGAGAACAGCAACACAGCCAACCTCCCCAGCGGTGTGCTGCTTCTGGCAGAGGAAGAGGTAAGTGATATGCCCCAGAAAAAAGCCATACAAAGCCCCTGCTTATAAGGCCTATGGGAGCAGGTTCCATGAACATGTTACCCCCCGTCCGGAGGAAACACAAATAACTGACATGGGCCTGTAGGACCGCCCTTTTATCTGGTGGGGGTGACGTGTTTCCTGTCCTGGTAG
Organism: Lithobates clamitans; assembly: GCA_037952925.1. Taxonomy (NCBI): domain Eukaryota; kingdom Metazoa; phylum Chordata; class Amphibia; order Anura; family Ranidae; genus Lithobates; species Lithobates clamitans. The sequence goes on from JBBGZY010001688.1 coordinate 147,565, forward strand.
GAGGAGCCCAAGGTCTCATGGGCTGTCCTGGAAGACGCTTGGAGAAAGTTGCATCACAAGTTATACCCCATGATTTACAATGAGTACTGTTCATATGTGTGCGACTTGCTTACGCCCATGCCGTATACACAGCGGGCACACATCTTTATTACAGAAATCCATATTTGTCATGGAAAGTAACCACTTGCTTACTGGGCACTTAAACCCCCCTGCTGTCCAGATCAATTTTCAGCGCTGATGCACTTTGAATGACAATTGCGCGGTCATACTTAGCCAAATGTTTTTTTTTTTAAGTTCCCACAAATAGAGCATTCTTTTGGTGGTATTTGATCACCTCTGTGGTTTTTTCTTTTGTTCAAAAAAAAAAAAAAAAGAAAAGACAGATTTTTTTATAAATAATTTTGTATGTTTTTAGATATTTTGACATTAAATTTTGCAAACAGGTAATTTTTCTCCTTCATTGATGGACGCTGATGAGGCAGCACTGATTGATTACACTGATAGGCAGCACTGCTTGGGACTACTGGTGGGTATTGATAGGTGGTACTGGTTGGCACAGATGAGGCAGAATTGCCTCTTCGGGACCAATGTCCCTTGCACCTAAGCCGGTGATCAGCTTTTATTTTTATCCTCATGCTGTCAGCGTGAGGAGAAAAAATAAACAATTACCGAGCTTTAGTTTACATCATGTGATCAGCTGTCATTGGCTGACAGCTAATCGCGTGGTAAGGGGCCAGGATCGGACCTTACTTCGATCTGTGATCACCCGAGTCTCAGTGATTCAGTGCACGCTACACACCCTGCAGGGAGCACACGGGGGGCCCATCCTATGACAGCCTCCCAGAAATTCAAGTCCACGCTGTGGCCGTGGTTTGGCTATAGCACAGACACCAAGTGGTTAATAGAAAAACAGATGCAGATTTCTAGGACTGGCCAAAAATAATGTTTAGAGTCAAAGGCAACTGATGACTTTCTATTAAAGGTTTAAATGGGCCATTAACATGCATCACAATTGAACTTAGGAATGTGTCTTTGCAAACTAATTAAAATCCTTTCTTATTTTTGCTTGGGGATAGACTGCAGAGGGATTAGAAGTTTTGTTAGATGTCTACACCCCTGATAGGGTGAAGACAACTCCCAAATTTTGCCAATTTCTCATTTAAAATTATTCACTTTATGTCACATAGCCAAACAGGAAGTGAGGGTAAAACCCTACCAATGTATGTCCTTGGGGACACACAGGTCAGTATAAATAGTTTCCGCATTCGGGAAATTGCACTCTAGCATTTTGCCATGTACAACCCAAATTATTATGTACCTTGGGGTTTATTTACTAAAGGGTAAATCCACTTTGCACTACAAGTGCACTTAGAAGTGCAGTTGCTGGAGATCCAAAGGGGGCATGCAAGGAAAAGAAAAAAAACAGCATCTTTGCCTCTACATGATTGGATGATAAAATCACCCAGTGCTTCCCCTCTGATTTTCATCAACTACACTTGTATTGCAGAAAGGATTTGCCTTTAATAAACCCCAAAATACCTAATAATTTGGGGTGTACACAACAAAGTGCTAGAGTGCAATTTGAAAAATGGGGACACTAGTTAGATTGACCTGTGTGTCCCCAAAGAAAAATATTAGGGTTTCACTCACTTCCTGTTTGGCTATGTGACAGGAAGCGAAGCCAATTTTAAGAAAAGGGACACAAAGCCCAACCAAAAAAAAAAATTGATTTCCCTCAAATGTCCACAATTAGACTAGGATTGTCTTCAGCTTGATTTTAGTTCAACACTCTAAATCGGTGCTTCTCAACCCTGTCCTCAAGTACCCCCCAACAGGCCATGTTTGCAGGTTTTCCTTCATTTTGCACAGGTGCTTGAAATCAAAGTCAATGACTTTGTATTTTGGACAGCTATTTTAGATAAGATAAATTTCCTAAACATGTCCTGTCGGGGGGTACTTGAGGACTGAGATTGAAAACCACTGCTCAAAAAGAAAATTGAATGCTTACCTCTCTGAAATGTTACTTTCCTGGTCACTATCCATGGCAGCATACGCACAATCCATGCATGTGCTACCATGAAGGCACCAGGAAAGTAACTTAAAAAAAAAAAAAATTAAAAAAGGGATTTGTCTAAGACATGCCAATCAGCCTAGTTAAGCTGCAGCTGGGAAATCTGTTGCATGAAAAGAACACACATAAAACATTTAAAAAAAAAAAAAAAAAATTAGAAAATTTTGTTGGTCCAAAAAAAAAAAACAAAAAAACAAAAAAACAAAAAAAAAAAAAAACACAGGACTTGGAAAAGAAGCAAGGAAAGCAAAATACACACATGCATGTTAATTTGAGACACTAACAGAATATGTTTGAGGTTTGACCCTTTTGCGGTGTAAATTAACAGGAGTTAAAAGGAGTGCACCCACAAATGGACATCTATTAAGGATTAAAACAACATTAGGCACAACATCTTGAGAAAGAATTTTAAGAAAAAGCTGCACAGACAGTTAAGTCAAAGTGAACAATGTAAAAACAACAAAAATTGCCAACCTAAAAAAAAAGATTTCATGGTAAAATAACCACCACCCAAAAAATAACACAACAAACCAAAGTAACAAATAAATTGCATAAAAACACATCTGTTTTGCAACAACATAACAAAATACAAATACATGTGTTAGAAACTCGATAAGGACACCCAAATGTACTCTCTTGCTGGACACAGACACACACAATCTTGGCTCTTTTCAGGGCAAAGTAAAGGATGCTATCTGCAATCTTTATATAACATAGGTTTGTGTGCTAATGAGGCAATTGCAAACACATACACAGTCCATGAAACACACAAAATGCAAGTTCACCAAATGTAGAGAGAACTTAAAAGTGGGTACACCTGTTAAGGATGTCCTTAAATTACTAACCCAAAAAACACACTCTGAGCATGCCCAGAAACATCCAAGTGCTGTTCACACACAAAAAGCACCGCAAAAAAAAAACAAAGTCCCTGAGCATGCCCAGACCAACCCAAATGTAGCTAGCACAAAATAAGCCACCCCCCTGTCCAAAATTAGGCACATCATCCAGCATGCACCAAAATTACAGATGGGACAAAACACCCCCCAGTCCAGGGGGGCAACTAAAGAGCCTAACGTGCAAAAGTTATACAACAAATACCATTGCAATCTAGGGGAACTGACTTGGCAATTTTACTAGTCCCCACTTGGCTGGCTTATCTTCTAGTTATTGGCCTTAAAATGGGTATGGGGCCCAGGTCCCACCCTAAGGTTTGATTCACACCTATGCATTTTTCGTGCTTTTTGAATTTTGCAGATTTGCTCTACAGAACGTGTTCTATAGAAAACCATGGTAAAAGGGCTGTAGTGCAAATCTGCAAAATGCAAAAAGCACTAAAAATGCATAGGTGTGAATCAGGCCTTAGGGACATATATCAATGTCACCAATTGGACAACCCCAAAAATGAAACAAGGACAAATGCCTTTACATATGCCAAATTGCTTAAGGGCCAGTTCATACCAATGCAGTCTGGTGCATATTTTATGCATCAAAAATGCATGGAAAGTCGGTCATATGGTTTTCAATGGCATAGTTCACACCAGTGCTTGCATTTCCAATGCGTTCCAGTTCCAGAAAAAAAGTAGAACATGCTGCATTTTGTTTGCACTGGACTGTACTGGAAAGCTGTAAAACACATCAAAAACGCACTGGAATGCACTTGTCCGTATTTAAGGTTAAGAAAAAAGAGAGGTGAAAAAAAGCACTGGACTGCATCAAAAATGCATCAAAAACGCACTGAAACCCATCAAAAACGCACCTACATGCACCAAAAAATGCACTGCAACACACTTGTCCCTTTTTAAGCACCTGGAACGTGTCCGGACTGTGTTTCTATGGTGTGAACTGGTTCTAAGGTGATTCGGCCAACCCCCAGAAGACGTCTGTTCGTGACAAAATGCGTAGGGTGGGGCCTCGGACGGTGACGTCATCACGCCAGCCTTCCGCGATGGTAGTGAGACGAACGCTGTGGGAATAGGGAGAAGCAAATAGAGACACTGCAGCTTTATATGAGACACAACCGCTTTTGATGACACATCATTTTTGTAAGTGCAAACCTTTCTTTTAATAAACAAGACAGAATTGATATACTACACTATGGAAGTTTCTATTTTCTATTTCTGAGCAATAATAGAAAAAAACGGCTGATCCGGAGGATTATAAGTTCTGGGGAGACTTCCAAATTCCCTGTGCTGGGAGAGACTGCTAGCAGCGGTCATGGCTTTTTGGTAAGCAAGCTACGTCACTTTTGGGTGTTGACCTGAATACACGCTGGTTTGCATTAAGAAGATTGGTGTCACAGCTCTGTTTCCTGCAATTCACCTTTTCTCCTGTGGAGGCATATTACCTATGGATTCTCTCAGTGATCACTATGGGACATTGTTTTAGTTTTCTTTTCTCCTATTTTTTCTTTTTTTGAATATTTTCTTTTTTTATGCAATTATTGGTATTTTTTAATTTCACATATTACTTGAGGCATAATTTTTTGAGTATTTCATAATTTCACTGTTTGAGGATTTCATAATTTTTTAGTATTTCATAATTTTTTTATCTTAATTGATATCCTATTTCACATTTTTTAGCGCTGCACTTACCGTGTTGTTTATTGATCCGAAGTATGTTGATCAAGCTCGTCTAGACCGGGTTTTGCAAGGGGCCCGGCCAAACCATCCCATCGTATTAAAGTTGGTATTGAAGAGAACCTGTCAGGAAATGTCTGCTGGGAGTCGCAGTCCCACACAAGTGCGATAGCATGATTACCGGCACCAGTGGCGCTATTTAAACTCTGCTGTGATGGTGAAACCCTGCTGTCTGATCTACAGCATTCTCTGAGAGTAATCTGTGTATCATGACCTGTTCCTGTGATATCCCGGCTTTCCTTGTGACTACCCTTGCCACCCGCCTGCACCTTGGACTGTCCACAACCTTGCATCTGTCTTATCCTCTCTCTCATCCGTACCTGCCTGTTACCGACCTGGCTTGTCCTGTGACTCTTCTTCAGTCTCAGCTGCTCTAGTCCTGCTAAGCTTGTGAATGACTTGGCCTGCCTGACCTTCCTGTGTTCCAATCTCTGGGCCCATCTTCCTGTATCCTGTGAGTGTCTCCTGATACCTGCCTACTCCAGCTTCCTGTCTGCTACATCCAGCCTGCTGTTTCAGTTTTACCTCAGCACTATCCGGAGCTCCAGACCAGACAGCCAGCTGTTGATCCTGCCAGGCACTCGTGCTACCTTGTACTCCTGTGCTTCCTGTTCACTCTACCAGGGGCTGTGAGTCAGGGACGTAAGAGAGAGGCCTCCCTCTGCATATCGGGCTCATCCACCAGGTAAGGGGCAGAACCAAGGTGGCGCCTATGTATCCTGAATTGATAAGAGAAGCACAAGAAGAGGAGGCCCTATTAGAAGAAAAAAGCCAAAGGTAGAGAGAATCGAGCTCTATCACTGAAAATAGAGAGAAAGTGGTGGCTCGAGCTGTTCATACGAAGATGGATTTCTCAGATGAGGATAGTGAAACTGAGTCTGAGCCGGCAGGACTGGCCATTCCTGACACTAATAAGCCAGTAAGTGAAATTGTTCCAACTGAACTGATGGCCCAGGTAGCTCTGGCCCAAACCCAGATGTATAATGCTTTAATGCGAGTAATAGAGACCCAAGCGAAGGTTCAAGAACAAGGGACTCGTCAAAGGGAGTCAAAACTTTACCAAGGGCGAGAAAAGAGATGTTATGGATGTGGAGAAGGTGGACACTTTGAAGCTGAGTGTACCAAGACCAGCATCAACCCTCAATTACACACAGAGTTTCTGAAAGCCTTACAGAAGTTGCTCTTCCCAAAGCCGGCAGGAAACTTCAGGGGACCTCAATGAAGGAGCTAGTTGAGAGTCCCAAGAGAAAACTGTGTTCCAAAGTCAAGAGAAGATCTAAGAAGAAAAGGAGGTGCAAGCCACCTTTTCCCCTCAGTTACCGAGAAAGCTAAAATAAACAAATCCCTCGAGGAGGGAAAGATGGGGCAAGAAATCAATGCACAGCTTACTGGGCAAATGGTTAGACCAACCCCATTGCCTTCAAGGAGGCTGATTAGAACACAAACTATAGAGTCACCCGCTGGGAACCTGCTAAAGAACTTAGTGGGACCTTCCCCTATAGTCTCAATACAAGTAGAGTGTATCTACACTCAAGCTCCACTGGATACTGGAGCCCAGGTGACATTGCTGTACCTAGACTTTTACCACAAATACTTGGGACACATCCCTTTGTGCAAACTCGAGGAGTTGGAGATTTGGTGCAAAGGGACCCAGAAGTGCCTATATGACAGATACATACCCATCAAGATAACATTTGACACCGCCTTGGCTGGAAAACCAGAGACTTTTGATATGTTGCCAGTTGTCTGCTCCCGACCTCCTGGAGCAGGCCGAAATTCTTATTTGATAGGCACCAACATTAATCTGGTGAGAAGACTACTCACTCCACTGGCCTTAGAGGGTGCCCCAGTCGGAAAGATCCATCCTCAGCTGTGGCAGGCTTTCCAAAGAGTGTTGCAAATGAAGAAGGCCCCTCAGGAAAGAGTGGGAAGGCTGTGGCGATTGGATGCCTGTGAAAGGGTGTTGCAGCCAGGCGAGAGAGCCTGCCTGAGATCCACGGTAAAGCTGTCCTGGAACCATGCGGGCCCCTATGTCGTGGCACAAGCTGATTCAACATAGGAGGAAGTTGGAATAGAGGTGGTCCCAGAGATCATACCCCCTTGGGCCTTACTAAGAAGCAGGGGGCGAATTCCTGTCAGTGTGAGGAATGTCACCAGTGATCCGTCACTAAGTTGAGGTCAATTTTGAGTTTCTGCTGCTACTATAGAAGATTTGTAAAGAACTTCTCATAGATTGTCCAGTCATTTAACAAACTTTTACAGAAACAAACAGAAGGGGACCAGCAGAAAACCCAGAAGGGAGGTCCCAGGAAGCCTTCAGAATCTATCCAAGAGCAATGGATGATGAACTGTGAAAGGGCTTTCGAACAACTCAAGAGGAGAATTGTTGAAGCACCGGTGCTGGCTTGTGCTGATTTATCTAAACCTTATGAATTGCACGTGGATGCCAGTAGAGATGGCCTCGGGGGAGAGTTGTATCAAGAGTCGGAGGGGAGACTTTGCCCAGTGGCCTATGTGGGTCGCAGTCTCACCCCCCCCCCCCCCCCGAGAAGAACTATCCTCTACACAAATTGGAGTTCTTGGCCTTCAAGTGGGCTGTGGTAGATAAACTACGTGATTATCTTTACGGGGCTACCTTTGTGGTGAAAACTGACAACAATCCCTTGACTTACTTACTGTCCACTGCCAAGTTGGATACCACTGGACATCAGTGGTTGGCTGCACTGTCCGAATTCCAGTTCAGTTTCAAATACCGACCAGGAGTAGGATATTGAGATGCTGATGCTCTTTCCCGAAGGCCCCACTTCACCAACGCTGGCCAGAAGAGTTAGGTTTATTTGTCCTTGAAAGGAGTACGGGCTGTATGTCAAGGAGTACAGCATAAACACTGAGGGGCCATAGGGGCGGAAGCTGTGGAAGTCACCCCGGCGGCAGCCACCCACAAAGGAACCCACAACCTAAGCATTTCAACTGAACCCTGCTGAACATGTTGGGAACCCTTCCCTTGGAGAAGAAACAGCACTGGGGAGACCATAAAGCTGCAGTGGTTTCATGCTTACAAAATAGCACCTCAAATGATTCTACTGGATACTCCCCCTATATGTTCGGAAGAGAGGCTCTATTACCAGTGAATCTGGTCTTTGGAACATCGTTAGACCATACTTCTCAGGCTTCCTATCGGGGGTATCTTGACAGACTTCGGAAGAATCTAAAAGTGGCCTACGAGAAATCCAAGGAAGCCTCTAACATCAGAGAACAGAGGAAGGAGAAAAGTTTTGATCACAGAGTAAGGGATCAGAAACCTATATCCTGAAGAGACCGAGTGTTGTTGCACAATCTAGGGGTGCCTGGGAAACATAAGCTCGCTGATGGATGGTGCTCTCCACCCTACATTGTCTGTAAGCAATTACCTAGGCTCCCTGTGTATCAAATTTGGCCTGAAGGGAAGACTAGCCCTCTGAAGACTTGGCATCTAAATCATTTGCTGCCTATATCCGAAACTTTCTGTGTACCCCCATCCTCTTGCTCAGAGACTTACTACACCGAGGACTAGGGCCAGGAAAACCTGTCTAATCATACCACCTGAGGTGGGGAGCGATGAAGAGGAACTCTTGATTGGTTGAGTGTTTCCCCTCATGAAGACAATCCCCTCGTTCCTGGAACCAGTGAGGAAGATAGTCAGGGCACACCCTTTATACAGCGGACAGGCCCCCCACTGCAAGAAGTGGAAGTACCAGATCTTCACCCACTAAGGTGAGATGAGGAAGTCAAGGTGGAATCTGATGAAGTATCTGATGTGATGGGAACGCACACTTACTCTACTAATGAAGCAGAAAGAGAGACCTTCCTGAATCAGAGCCTGAACCCGAGTCTGAACCAGAGCCTGAACCCAAGTCTGAACCAGGGCCTGAGCCAGAGCCTGACTTAGAGCCTGAACCTGAATCCACATGTAGTTTCTGCGGAACAGATCGAGGACTGGAGCCGTTGGAAAATATCTACTCTAGGTTGAGACAGAAAATATGTCCTCCAAAAAGACTGACGTATGATATCTTTGGGGAGAATTCTGATGAACTCATTCCTATCGCCCAATGTTCTAGTCAAGCACTCACCTCCTTTATTGAACCTTTAGTAAAGGATGACCTTGATCCACTCCCTGACAATGCTGGGTGGGCCACTGACTTATTACTGGCCTGTCACAATATTAATAGGACTTCGCCTCACAATGTATTTAATTTACTGTTAGAAGATCCTTCTTTGGGTCAGTTGCTGGCTGTTACAACTTCTGGTTTGTCATGCAATTAACCATTCATTTCTTATGATACAGTATATATATATATATACACACACACACACACACACACACACACACCTGTCGCATCAGCCTTACCAAGAAATACCATTGCCTTGTTACTGTACCTTACTGGATATAGTTAACAAGCTCCAACTGTTAGCGAAGACCCTCAGGCCTGCAACTGGGACATTACTGCCTTTACTACTTAAAGGGCCCTCATACTGTTCTTGTTCAATTGATCTCTCATTAGGATTAAAGTTGAATAGGCCAGCCTGGGTTTTCCCTTTAGAAGTCTTGCCAGAAATAATGTCTCTTGCTTATCCTTTCAGGTCATGTTCAAGTGGTACTCCATTGTACATATGTGTTTATAAGACACTGTTATCTTCAGATTGTTTTATTTTGTATTGTTGTGGAGGAATTCTTCTGTACTGGGACTGTTATCCGAAGTTCAGTGGATCTATTACCTCCTTGTGCAACAAAATCTTCCTTCCTCAGTAAACGTTAATAGAATATAAACTCATTGAGTGGATTGACTTATTATTTTAAAGTAATAATCTGGACCCCATTACATTATACAGCCCCCGCACTTCTGGACCCCTTTACATTACGCAGCCCCCCGCACTTCTGGACCCCTTTACATTACACAGCCCCTGTACCTCTGGACCCCTTTACATTACGCAGCCCCCCGCACTTCTGGACCCCTTTACATTACAAAGCCCCGTACCTCTGGGCCCCTTTACATTACACAGCCCCCGCACTTCTGTACCCCTTTACATTACACAGCCCCCACCTCTGGACCTCTTTACATTACACAGCCCCCGTACCTCTGGACTCCTTTACATTATACAGCCCTCGTACCTCTGGACTTCTTTACATTACACAGCCCTCCCTGCACATCACACAGCCCCCCTACCCACCCCCGACCTGCATTTTACACAGCCCTCCCCCCATGTTATGCTTTAAAATTGTGCGCACTCGTGGAATAGTGACAAATTACAGTACTTAAAAATCTCCATAGGCGAAGCTTTAAAAATTTCTACAGTTTAGAGTTACAGAGGAGGTCTTGTGCTAGAATTATTGCTCTCGCTCTAACTATCATGGCGATCTTGGTTTGGTTTACATTTGTAGTCATTACTTATGTATGCTTTACATTTTTTTTACTTTATTTTATTTTATTTTTTTTTATTTTACACTGTTCCTTTAAAAAAAAAAAAAAATTCTGATCACCTTTATTGCTATCAGAAGGAATGTAAACATCATTTGTGACAGGAATATACAGTGACAGGTACTCTTTATGGAGAAATCTGGGAACTATAAGACCTCAAATCCCTCCTTTGCACTTAAAAGCATTTAAAACGCCAAGTATGGCTGTTTTGAATACTGTAGTTTAATTTTCATTTGGTGCCTTTAAGTCTTCTGTAAACCGAAAGTGATATCATGACATAGTTTCCAGGTTACTGGATCCTAGACCCAATTAAAGCCAATTGCGGCTTAGTTCGGGTCTCTGGCCAGCCAACTGACTTGCAGGCTGGTCGCTCGGGCCTCCCGGTGGGATGGGAGAGCACGGACGAGCCGCGAGGGGGGGATGTCCCTTCCCGCTGCTTGGGATATCAGCCAAGCGGCTTCTTAGCCGCATCGGTTGTTATCCCAAGAAAGCTGACCGGGGGTTAAAATGTTTGTGGCCTGGTTGCACATAATTCATCAAGTGCAATGACGGGCAGGACATTTAGCGGTAGGCCGGGTGCGGCCCACGGACCATAGGTTGCCGACCCCTGACCTAGAAGAAACCCATGCAAGCACAGGGAGAGCACGCAAACTCTGTACAAACCGTTTCCTGGTTTCCGATTTGAACCAAGGACCCCAGTGCTGCATGGAAGGAATCCCAACCACTGAACCCCTGTGCTGCCTGATCAATAAGATTTAACACATTTCTAAAGTAGGGAAGATCCTCACCATGCTAACATCCAAAATATATATTCAAGGATTGACCAAGTCAAAAAATTAACTGACTTTGTGGGCACAAAGTCTGTTAATTTTTTGACTTGGTCAATTCTTAAATATAACACATTTCTAACCTTTCCTAGCAACATTTCCCTGTGGCACAAGTTATAAGACCAGTGCCTACCTGACCCATAGATATGGGATCAGCTCAAAATATAGCAGGAAAAGGACAGTTTTTAGAAGACCCAAGAAAAGGAAATGCGTATATAACAATCTTTTTATATTTACTCCAAAATAATGGTGTCATGAAAAAAACACAAAGCTGGATGCCCTTTAAGCAAACATTTCTAAGAGAATAGGCTGTGAATAATACATAAATGCTGGTGGCAGTGGCATTAGCAGGTAATGTAGTTGGCGTATATTCCAATTTCAGGCAAACAACGCTGGTCGCCCTGACGTCTTCAGCCTCACAAACGCTGGTTAAGGATATTAAGTTTTAAGAACTTTCCCTGACATTTAAATAATCCTTATAAGAAGTGAATTAAAACACTGACGAGACTCAGTCATTTCTAGGTATTATACTTTAGCTTAGCCATGTTCATTTAGCGTTTTTTTTTTCCTCTTCTTTATCCCAAGGTTCTTCTAGTGTCCTACCGATTGCCTGGAACTGCAGTGACTGACTTTCAATTCTACCTTGCCTTGAGCAAAGATTAACTTTTGTGCTGTGCTCATGACAGCCAATTGGATGTGCTCCAGTGTTGCCCTCTCTGTAACAATGCACATCTCGGCTTTATTTCACCCCGGATGCCATCCAGTTAAACCTGAATTGCAAAGAGATATTTAGGTAGAGGGATGTTATAGTGTATTTTAAGAGCATATACTTTTCAGGTTATTCATGTAAAGTTAAAACCTCTTTGAACCTTTAGTTTAACCTCTTTCAATGTAAAGCATATATGATGCGGCAATAAAGGTGGGCTTTAAAGCTTAGCTACTGCACATATGCATCAATGGTGGCATGAGGTGGTACACAGAGAGCCCTCACTGCGTGCTCCCAGCACACTGACTGAGCTGTCACTGACGTCCTTACAGGATGTCTCCAACTTACAAGCATACCTCAATGCACTGTTTAATTGGGCAACTATGTGGCAGATGAGGTTTAATGTTGATAAATGTAAAGTTAGGCACTTGGGGGCTAAGAATATGCATGCATCATACATGCTAAGAGGAGAACAGCCGGGGCAGTCAATGATAGAGAAGGATCTGGGGGTTTTGGTGGATCATAAGCTCAATAGCAGCATACAATTCCAAGCTGCAGTTTCCAAAGCGAACAAAATCGTTAGTAAGACATCATCTGGAATATGCAGTTCTGTTTTGGGCACCAGTTCTCAAAAAGGATATCGGGGAACTGGAGAAAGTGCAGAAAAGGACAACCAAACTGAAGAGATTAAGAGGGATATGATCAACATGTATAAATACACAAGTGGTTCATATAGTGAACTTGGTGTTGAGTTGTTCACTTTAAGGTCATCACAGAGGACAAGAGGGCACTCTTTACACCTAGAAGAAAAGAGATTTCATCTCCAAATATGGAAAGGTTTCTTCACAAAAAAAGCTGTGAAAATGTCGAATAGCCTCCCTCCAGAGGTGGTTCTGGCCAGCTCAGTAGATTGTTTTAAGAAAGGCCTGGATTATTTCCTAGATACACAAAATATAACTGGATACTAAAATTTATAGGTAAAGTTGATCCTTGTTGGATCAGGAAGGATTTTTTCCCCTGCTGGAGTAATTTGGATCATGCTCTATTGGGTTTTTTTTCCCTTCTTTTGGTTGAACTGGATGAACTTGTGTCTTTTTTCAACCAGACTAGTGTAATTATGTAAGGCTTTTGATTGGGTGCCAGTGGGATGTCGCCCACTCATGTAACCTCTGTGGGAGACAATTACATTCATCGCATAATACAGAACCCCCACAACCTCCCATGCATTAAAGCCCACTTAAAGAGTTAAACCAGTTCCAGGTGCATAACAACTAAAGATGTTCAATGTCTTAGGGCTCGTTTACACCATAAAGTATATATAAGTGTGCAAGCCTTGTTTTGGGCGGCCAATTAATTTCACTGGGCTACCCACATGTGAAAAAAGTAGTGCAGGTGCGACTTTCAAAATAGCACCACACCAAACCATATAGCACTGCTGTACCATGTGTTTTCATGGGCGCAAATGCAACCGTGTTTGCTAAATGCATGAGGGTGCCATTAAGAATTCCCGCTCTGAATCTGGTTTTCATTTTTTTTTTAAAACAGCTACAGCATGAGTAGAAAAGCCTGTCCCCTGCTAGGGGATGCTTGCTCTTTGTTGAAAAGCAGGGGTCCCTCTGCAGAGGTTAAAGTTAGAGCTTTCCAATCAACAAAACGCATGTCCCCAGCTGATCGGAGCACTCTGACTCAGCAGGGGGGGGGGTGTCGAATCTCTGCAAAGGGAACACTGCTTCCCCACAGAGAAGAAAGGTCCCACTTTATAATATGCTGGCAGGGGACAGGCTTTTCTATTCAGCTGTGGTTGATTTTTAAAGAAAAAAAGACATAAGACTTTGCACACTTATTTTTTTTTTCAATCTGGGTTTATTAAAATTTTATACAAGATACAAAGAAAAAAAGAAATGGCCAATAAGGACCACATACAATAAGGACCACAGCAAAATTTGAAATACAGTAGAAGAGTACAAGCTTGGGTAGAGGGGAGGGAGGACAAAAAAAAGGGAATTACAATAATAATCAAGGCAAACAAACATTAAAGAATGACCCGGGACTGGGCAATGACAGTATCCAGTACAGAATACAAGACCAGTGACCATACGTAAAATAAAATATACATAGATAAATAGGCCCATCAGAAGCAAAAAGGACAATGAAATACTGTAGTAGCTAAACTAGTAAGACCAAACAAGTTGGGCGTATGAAGACTAGGCTTGAGGGAAGATGAATGGGGCCTGCTGAGGAGGACTGCCTTACCGCCCCTGCACACTTTTTTCTTAGATGCAGCTAGAATATATATTTTTTGACCAAATGTTTTATTTGCCTACTTTGTAGTATTTTCATATCAATTCTATAGTTTTCCTCTGTCGGTCATATATACTGTAGTTCAGGCTGTACAGTCATTAACTTTGCTGAACAACTGCAGACAACAAATCAATGACATGGTAAGCCACATAGAAATTCTGTTTTAAACAATTCTTTATGGGCCTAAACTTGAAATAAGCAGAATAGGAAAGCGAATTCGCTGGGCAGCATTACTAACCAGGAAGGACAGCCTGCATAACTAAGAAAGCAAAATCAGTTGCCTCCAGACATACTGTATATAACTGTAAACTATAGGCAGAAACACCAAAAATGTAAAACATTAAAGAGAACCAGTCAGAGATGGGCATTTACAATGCTGATTATGTTATTATAAAAATGGGGCCTCTGCTCAGGCCTTAAGCTGGCCATACATTATACAATTTTCTTATTCAATTCCCTTTAGATTTACCTTTAACTATGTAGTTCAAGAGCCTGCCTGATTGCATACAAATTGAAAGTGTTTAAGTTTGACCTTATATTATACGGGTTTGGTAAATCTAAAGGAATACTGTACAAGAAAAGTGTATAATGTATGGCCAGCCTTACTTGATGTTCACGTTTAACTGCTTCCGGACCGCCCATCGTACATATACTGTGGCAGGGCAGCTGTGCAAAAATCACGTACCTGTGATTGGACACAGCAGGAGCTAATCAGCGATGGCCGCCGTGACCTGCCGATCGTTCACAGGATCTAACAGTGAGGAAAAGAGAGATCCACTGTTTCAGCTAAGCTGAAACACAATTTCTGTTTTCCTCCAGTGTAACACTCCCCCCCCCACAGTTAGAAAGCACCTCCCTAGGACACCCTTAACCCTTTGATCACCCCTAGTGTTAACCCCTTCCCTGCCAGTGTCATTCATACAGGGAACTGTGCATATTATTTAGCACTAATAACTTTATTGATGTCACTGGTCCCCAAAAAGTGTCATTAGGGTCAGATTTGTCCGTCACAATGTTGCAGTCCCGCTAAAAATCACTGATTGCCGCCATTACTAGTTAAAAAAAAAAAGAATAAACAAAAATGCCATAAATCTAACCCATATATTGTAGACACGATAACTTTTGCGCAAACCAATCAATAAACTCTTATTGGGATTTTTTTTTACCAAAAATATGTAGCAGAATACATATTGCCCAAACTGATGAAGAAATTAGATTTTTTATTTTTTTTATTGGGAATGTATTATACCAAAAAGTTGGGAATATTGTTTTTTTATTTTCAAAATTGCTGCTCTGTTTTTGTTTATAGCGCAAAAAATAAAAACCGCAGAGGTGAACAAATACCACCATAAGAAAGCTGTATTTGGGGGAAAAAAATACATCAATTTTATTTGTGTACAGCGTTGCATGACCGCGCAATTGTCAGTTAAAGCAAAGCAGTGGCGTATTGCAAAAAATGGCCGGGTCAGAAAGTGGGTAAAACCTTCCTGGGCTGAAGTGGTTAAAATGTAGCGCAAACATTTTCCTCCAGTTTTGAAAGGTGAAAGGAAGGAACAGAACTCTTGTCAGGTTTTTATTGCTGTCTATGTCCCTGTTGGAGATTCACTCTCTCTCTATTTAGTTAGTTATATTAAAAAAAGACACCAGTCCATCTAGTTCAACTAACAGAAAAAATGAAAATAAATTGAAAACCTCCATATACAAAACCCTATACCCACAGGTGAACCAGTGGAAGGCAAAAACACCATTAAACATGCTCTAATTTACTCCACCAAGAGAAAAAAAAAATCTTGCTTATTTCCTATGGCAGCCTTTCTCAACTATGGTTCCTCCAGAGGTTGCTAGGGGTTTCTTGGGGTGTAGTTGATTGACCTCCCATCTGATAGTACCTTTATAGTTCTGGAGCCTATGCTACTTGGCAGAGCCAGCTGCATGGGAACAATGGTCTTTTTAACTGTCTGTAATGGTTCCATTCTGACCACAACTGTGAAGAGGGAATTCTTTCCCTTGGCCACAAACGTAAAGGGCAATTTCCCCACTAGCCTCCAATAAATTGGCTGTAAGAGATGTTCCCCATGTCCTGAAAATATTTCAAGGGTTCCTCTGAGATACACAGGTTGAGAAAGGCTGCTCTAACACAAATAAAAAATGTCTGAATCAACAATATTGGTGTTATGTGTTCTCATGACTATAGTCATTGAAACACAAAGCGATGGAAAATCCAGAAGGTCAGGGTACCTCAAGGCACATGTGCGTCACCGGATTCCACATGAATGTAAATGTGCCAAAGGGCTTTGCCCGGCCTTTGGGACTTCTCAGAGACCTCTGGCACATCTGTGTTTTTCCCTGAGCCTGTTTTAAGAAATGGCAGTTATGGAGGTCCCGGGTCTCAGGCTGTCTGTGCGCTCAGGAAAACGTCATGATTGTACATGTAGGCATGTGCAGTCTGCTTCCTCCAGTGTAGGTAGCACCCAACCAGAGCAGCATTACACATAGCTGCCAACTGTCCCGAATTTCCCGGGACATTCCCGGGACTTGGACTTCATTCCCGGATTTGTGGCGTCCCGGGAAATGTCCCGAAAAATTCGGTTCCGGTTTTTGAAACCGCCGCCGCCGTTGCCGCCGCTAGAGGTCGGCGGCCGGCGGAGACATTGTCTCCGCCGGCCGCCATTTTCTTGAAGTTCAGGAAGACGGCTGGGGGGGGCTAGACGAAGCTTCTGCGTCGCCGCCCACCCCCTGCCCCGCTCCGCCTCGGCCCACCCCGCTCCGCCTCGGCCCGCCCCGCTCCACCTCGGCCCGCTCCGCCTCGCCCCGCCTACCCCCCGCCCCACTGCCAGTCTGATATGGAAAGGGGCGGGGGTTCTAGGTGGGGGGTGAGCGCGCTCACGATGTGAGTGGGGGGGGGGGGCACAGGGGACACCTGATGTGAGGGGGGACACAGGGGACACCTGATGTGAGGGGGGGGGGCACTGGGGACACCTGATGTGAGGGGGGGACACCTGATGTGAGTGGGGGGGGCACTGGGGACACCTGATGTGAGGGGGGGGGGGCACTGGGGACACCTGATGTGAGTGGGGGGGGCACTGGGGACACCTGATGTGAGGGGGGGGCACTGGGGACACCTGATGTGAGTGGGGGGGGGGCACTGGGGACACCTGATGTGAGGGGGGGGCACTGGGGACACCTGATGTGAGTGGGGGGGGGCACTGGGGACACCTGATGTGAGTGGGGGGGGGCACTGGGGACACCTGATGTGAGTGGGGGGGACACCTGATGTGAGTGGGGGGGGCACTGGGGACACCTGATGTGAGTGGGGGGGCACTGGGGACACCTGATGTGAGTGGGGGGGCACTGGGGACACCTGATGTGAGTGGGGGGGCACTGGGGACACCTGATGTGAGTGGGGGGGGCACTGGGGACACCTGATGTGAGTGGGGGGGCACTGGGGACACCTGATGTGAGTGGGGGGGGGCACTGGGGACACCTGATGTGAGTGGGGGGGGCACTGGGGACACCTGATGTGAGTGGGGGGGGCACTGGGGACACCTGATGTGAGTGGGGGGGCACTGGGGACACCTGATGTGAGTGGGGGGGGCACTGGGGACACCTGATGTGAGTGGGGGGGCACTGGGGACACCTGATGTGAGTGGGGGGGGCACTGGGGACACCTGATGTGAGTGGGGGGGGCACTGGGGACACCTGATGTGAGTGGGGGGGCACTGGGGACACCTGATGTGAGTGGGGGGGGCACTGGGGACACCTGATGTGAGTGGGGGGGGCACTGGGGACACCTGATGTGAGTGGGGGGGGCACTGGGGACACCTAATGTGGGGGGGGGCACTGGGGACACCTGATGTGAGGGGGGGGCACTGGGGACACCTGATGTGAGTGGGGGGGGCACTGGGGACACCTGATGTGAGGGGGGGGCACTGGGGACCCCTGATGTGAGGGGGGGCACTGGGGACACCTGATGTGAGGGGGGGGCACTGGGGACACCTGATGTGAGGGGGGGGGCACTGGGGACACCTGATGTGAGGGGGGGGCACTGGGGACACCTGATGTGAGGGGGAGCTCCGCCGGGGACTCCTGATGTGAGGGGGGGCTCCGCCGGGGACACCTGATGTGAGGGGGGGCTCCGCTGGGGACACCTGATGTGAGGGGGGGCTCCGCCGGGGACTCCTGATGTGAGGGGGGGCTCCGCCGGGGACTCCTGATGTGAGGGGGGGCTCCGCCGGGGACTCCTGATGTGAGGGGGGGCTCCGCCGGGGACTCCTGATGTGAGGGGGGGCTCCGCCGGGGACTCCTGATGTGATGGGGGGCTCCTCCGGGGACTCCTGGTGTGAGGGGGGGCTCCGCCGGGGACTCCTGATGTGAGGGGGGGCTCCGCCAGGGACACCTGATGTGAGGGGGGCTCTGCCGGGGACTCCTGATGTGAGCGGGGCTCCGCTGGGGACTTCTGATGTGAGGGGGAGCTCCGCCGGGGACTTCTGATGTGAGGGGGGGCTCCGCCGGGGACTCCTGGTGTGAGGGGGGCTCCGTCGGGGACTCCTGATGTGAGGGGGGCTCCGCCGGGGACTCCTGATGTGAGGGGGGCTCCTCCGGGGACTCCTGGTGTGAGGGGGGGCTCCGCCGGGGACTCCTGATGTGAGGGGGGGCTCCGCCAGGGACACCTGATGTGAGGGGGGCTCCGCCGGGGACTCCTGATGTGAGGGGGGGCTCCGCCGGGGACTTCTGATGTGAGGGGGAGCTCCGCCGGGGACTTCTGATGTGAGGGGGGCTCCGCCGGGGACTTCTGATGTGAGGGGGGGCTCCGCCGGGGACTCCTGGTGTGAGGGGGGCTCCGCCGGGGACTCCTGATGTGAGGGGGGGCTCCGCCGGGGACTCCTGGTGTGAGGGGGGGCTCCGCCGGGGACTCCTGATGTGAGGGGGGCTCCGCCGGGGACTCCTGATGTGAGGGGGGCTCCGCCGGGGACTCCTGATGTGAGGGGGGCTCCGCTGGGGACTTCTGATGTGAGGGGGGCTCCGCCGGGGACTCCTGGTGTGAGGGGGGCTCCGCTGGGGACTTCTGATGTGAGGGGGGCTCCGCTGGGGACTTCTGATGTGAGGGGGGCTCCGCTGGGGACTTCTGATGTGAGGGGGGCTCCGCCGGGGACTTCTGATGTGAGGAGGGCTCCGCCGGGGACTCCTGGTGTGAGGGGGGCTCCGCTGGGGGCACCTGATGCAAGGACGGACTCTGCTGGTGACACGCTCAGGGATCCCACTGATTCTGCATTATGGTGAGTTGAATGATTTCATTTTATATTACAATGTAATAATAGAAATAATGCGCTTCAATCATCCTGACACCATAACAACCATGGTGCCGGGATGATTGAAGCATTAACACCAGGTGTTTGGAGTATCTTTATCTGCTGATTGTTAAACTTTCTAGAATACACACATTTTTATCGTGTAGGATCTGGGGCTGCTGTCCCGTCATTTCCCTCTCTCTCCCTCTCTCTCCCCCTCTCTCCCCCTCTCCATCCCTCATTCATTTCAGACTCTAACCACACCCTCTAGAGCCACGCCCATTTAAGCCACGCCCACAATTTCGCGTAAACCACGCCCATTTTTCGGCGCGGCGCGCTTCGCGCGCCGCACTTGTCTATTTTTGCTAAGCCACGCCTGCTGGTGAATGCCCCGCCCCCTAATTATTGGACAGCTCCGCCTACAGCCACAAAAGTGTCCCACATTTTTTTTTACAATGTTGGCAACTATGATTACAGCCTGGAGAGGAAGTCGGAAGAAACTGATTTCTGTGGTTCCCTGGTTCCTGGAGGCAGCTTTCCGGTTAGCTATGCTGCATCCAAATTTCCCTTGGAGGCCATCCTGGGTCAGCGGAGTCTTTTTAAGCGAGTAGGTAGTGTAGGGGCAGGTACCTGTCTGTCACGAACAGTACTAGAGGCAGAAAAAGGTTCCAGTTGAGGAGGAAAAGCATAGGGTTTGCAACTTCTCTGGACATCTTCCCTTTTGGGCATGAAATGGCTAGGCCGCATTCTGCCCCTCCTAACAGGTGCTGTCAGTTCAGCTGAAACCTGCTTCACTGCACGATGTTGACAGATGCAGGAGAAATCACACTAGTGTGAACAGGGCTTGGGGCCTTAGTTAAATTGGGCTTGAAGAATCCCTGGGTTGAGAGGGAGTTATGAAGGCAGCCCTCCATTGTACATGGTTCTGAACTGGGTGTGCTTTATGCTTAGTAGGCAAAATCTTTGGGCTTGCCCTGATGGATTGAGCCAGGGGGAGGTCATTAATATCTACAAGTAATACCTGGTTTGAGTGCGATGTAAAACCAGTGCACTAGGAAATTTAATCTGGGGACATTTACTTTCCACATTCCATATATTGTATTTACCTAGAATGGTGGACTCTTCTATTTAATCTAAGTGGCCAATACCAAACTTGTAGCCTGATTTCTTTGTTATTTGCCTAAAAAGCTTACTGTGACTTGAAAAAAGGATTTTCAATCTAAATAACATCTTGTAGGCAAAGCCATTAAAACATAGGCATATTGTTTCATTCCTGGGTACCATTAAGAGGCCTAATTTCACATTAGTGCGAGAGCCCACTCCCAGAAGGAGCAAAATAGGAATACATTCACCAGCATGTGGAGAGATACAGCATGGTGCGATGCAGTTAACACGTAGAGTTCAGTTGCAGAGAACAGAACTTGTATTAATGCAGAATCCAGTAATTCACAACAACCCTGGTGAGAAGGCACCTGACCGGGAACACTCACGGTCTTGGGGGGAGGAATGAGCCAGAAGGATGGTGTGTCCCTACATGACCCATATGCTAACCCATATGCAAAATGTGTGCCAAGCCTGGGAGCCAGGGTCTTAAAGATCCAAAGATCTTAAAGATCTTAAGGATCCAAGATGGCTGCTAGAGTAACATGGACCAGCAGCATCCAATCAGATAGCTTCCCCAGTAACAGTAGAAACCATAGATGAACCACGTTCCTCTTAACTTTCTCTCCCCTGCTATGCCACTTCGGCTG
The DNA here is from genome assembly GCA_037952925.1 of Lithobates clamitans. Classification (NCBI taxonomy): domain Eukaryota; kingdom Metazoa; phylum Chordata; class Amphibia; order Anura; family Ranidae; genus Lithobates; species Lithobates clamitans. The sequence continues at coordinate 168,601 of JBBGZY010001688.1, forward strand.
AGAAGAGAAAATAGACTGCATCTGCCTACAAGCACATGTAAATTACCAATCCCGACACTTCAGTTCAAATTCATCCCATTTATAGCTCAAAGGATAAGCCATAGATAACATGAAGAGGCTAGGAAATCATTTTTGAAAACTTTACTTTTACAACTTCGAGGCAGACAACTTCAGAGCATACAGCTTCTCACCAATTCTGGTAGCAGGAGCCGGAACTTTATCTCTGCAGAAAGGGTCCCACCAAATCCTATGGGAGGCAACCAAAGAATCTAACTCCTGACTTCTTAGGCTCTCTACCTGAACTCCCGGACTTTCTGACTTAACCCACTCTTTCTAATCCTTGAGAAATATGCAACCTAGTGTCCAAACTAGTAACTATTCTAGCACCCCCTTACAATCTAAGATCTAGAACCAGGTACATGCTTGAAAGAAGTAAAATAAAGTAACAAGGAGCACCAATAACAGCAGCATCCATATTGACCAAAATCTCTAACTGGTGCAGACACTGCAATACAGCATCTCCTGCAACGTCAAGTTATTTTTTTCTGCAGCTCAGTATAACCTGCTACCCCCTACTAAAGCTCCTGATCTGTGTGTACAATAAAAATTAGAAAGCTGGAAAGCAGCTGAGTTAGCAATGAGAGAAGGGGGCAGTGGGAGCTGATCTTCTGAGTCACCACTGGGAGGAAGGAACAGGGGGAACTTAGCTGGTAAGTTACTGTTGGAAGAGGGGGCTGAGCTGTTGGGTCACTACTGGGAGATAGGAGTAGAGAGAGTTGAGATGCTAAATTACTGCTGGAAGGGGGAGGCCAAGGTAAGTTATCAACTGAGCCAGTGTAGGTAGGGAGAGTGGCCAAAACTGAGCTGCCGTGAGAACAAATTGAACAACTTTGTTGCTTCAGCTGTGAATTTGGAAAACAAATATTTTTCAAAGTGCCTATATCTACAGAGATCACGGATGGCTTCTTTTAAAGCTCATTTACTGTTTGCTAAGAAAATTCAACTTGATTGTCGATAGTCTGGCCACATATTCTCTTTAATCTTGTTTCTGCTATTAATACGCCCATACAATAGCATTTCCTTGTTCTGACAACCATTTTTTGGACCCCTTTTGGCATTTATCTTAAGGCCACATATAGACTAAATTATAGCCTGGCATCTGGCCTACAAAATATATCTCTGATTAATTTTCCCAAAGACAGCAATGTCCTTGTACAAATTGCAAAATCCCATCCCTCTCTCTACAGGAAGACTCTATAAGCTGGACAATTTCTGGGGCCTCTGTGTAATGTCAGAATGAAATGTTGAAGCCTTGTGACCTTTCATGGAAAGGCTTCTCTTTGAACTTTCCAGCAGTTGTGTATAGACAACGTGTTTTTGTTTCATGTGGCTTCACATTAAGGAGGTTATCCAACTTAAGCTATCTGTGTGTCCTTGGGAAGGCGAGAATTGTGTAAGCGTAAGATGGCGGATAGCGAATGTCATCAGCAAGGCTTAGCTCATCTGCCTAGCAGGGAGGCTTAAGTCTGATTGTCAGTGGCATTATGAATGTGTCATTTGCTTCAAACACTGTATTTTTAAGGGGATTAGCATGGTTTGATAGAACACAGAAGAAATTCAGCTTACATTCTGCTTTTGGGAAAGAAAAGATTTGGAATCATAGATTTTCTTAAACTACGTCAATAGTGACTTTTGTGCTCATACAATTTGCCAGAAAACTCTGATCATTCACAAAAAGCAAAACAAGTGTATTTCCCCTGCTGTTTATTTAAAGGTCACCCCTATGTAACACTCATAATTCAGCTTTGCATAGTAGCTGAAATGCCTTTTCAGTGCCTAGACATTTTGAGATAATAATATAAACTTGACCAAAAAAAGTAATATTCAATGTGACTATTACATTTTTACTTGATTTGTGCTCTATTTTTCCATTACTGTATTGCATAAACAGTCCCCCTCCAGTAAATATCTGTAAGTGTAGTCTTAGACAGGTAGGTATTATGATAAGGGGTTGTTCTGGTTTCCCAGCAAGATGCTGGCTGTACCCAGACTGGTGGATTTATCTTCAACTGTGAGGATGAGGACAGCATCTTCATACCCTTGTGGAAACCTTTATTATCTTCACATGTAGTCTGTTCCTCTCTGACTCCTACATGGCAGATGCACTTTTTTGAGCATGCTAAGAAAACTAAACTGCAGAAAGATGTACTTACTACTGGGACTTATGGTTAGACAAGTAAAGATATACTTTCAGCACACAAAACTCTCAATAGTATATTTAGAAAACCAAAAGGAATCAAATAAGACAACTTCTTTGGTGGGACTCGAAGCTAAGGGGGGACTGTGATCTAAGGTGGGATATATTAGGTAGCGACAAGTAACCATGTTATCCCTGAAGAAAATGTGTTGAAAGCAAAGAAAATGAGTAAGTGTAAGGATTTGTGTGACTTTGACAAGGGCCACATTGTAATGACTAAATGACTGGGTCAGAACATCTCCAAAACAGCAGCTCTTGTGGGATGTTCCTGATCTGCAGTGGTCAGGACTTACCAAAAGTGGTCCAAGGAAGGAAAACTGGCAAATAGGGATGAGCCGAACACCCCCCGGTTCGGTTCGCACCAGAACCCGCGAACGGACCGCAAGTTCGCACGAACGTTAGAACCCCATTGACGTCTATGGGACTCGAACGTTCGAAATCAAAAGTGCTCATTTTAAAGGCTAATTTGCATGGTATTGTCCTAAAAAGGGTGTGGGGACCCGGGTCCTACCCCAGGGGACATGTATCAATGCAAAAAAAACTTTTAAAAACGGCCGTTTTTTCGGGAGCAGTGATTTTAATGATGCTTAAAGTAAAAAAAAAAAAGTGAAATATTCCTTTAAATATCGTACCTGGGGGGTGTCTATAGTATGCCTGTAAAGTGACGCGTGTTTCCCATGTTTAGAACAGTCCCTGCACCAAATGTCATTTTTAAAGGAAAAAATCTCATTTAAAACTGCTTGCGGGTTTAATGTCATGTCGGGTCATGGCAATATGGATGAAAATCAGTGAGACAAACGGCATGGGTACCCGCCAGTCCATTACCAGGCCCTTTGGGTCTTGTATGGATATTAAGGGGAACCCCGCACCCAAATTAAAATAAGGAAAGGTCCCTATATACTCTGAACAGCAGTATACAGGCGGTGCAAACAAGACAGGGACTGTAGGTTTGTTGTTAAGTAGAATCTGTTTGTAATTTTGAACATTTTTAATGTGTTTAGCTCCAGCCAAAAAATCTTTTCTAAGCTTTTTGGAAAACATAGGGAAGGGTTATCACCCCTGTGACATTTGTTTTGCGTCTTTCCTCCTCTTCAGAAGATTTCACCTCACTTTTTTGTCCCAATGAAAAATGTTTTTTGAAAATTTGGGTTTTTTTGTGGAACAAGGATTGGAAAGCATCAGTGGAAAGGAGAAATTGTTTTCCCATATTAACTCTTACAGGAGAGAATTTCCCTTCCTTAGGGGTAGATTTCATCTCACTTCCTGTTGTCTCCTTCCGTTTGCAAGTAGGAGTCGTTTGTAAGTTAGATGTTTGAAAGTAGGGTCCTGCCCTATATACTCAGCAGAAATTTGGGCCTTAGGTGTTGCTGTGGCCAAAACACTGTAAGCCCTCACAGGGCCCTGCTGTGAAATATTAGATCAAGAATTGTAATTACATGCCCCTGTTGAACAGGAGCTGAAAAATTAGGCCTTAGGCACTGGTGCTGGTGCCACAACACTGCAACCCCTCACAGACACTCTAGTTGGAACGCAGGAACGAGCCCTGCTGCAAAGTATTGCATCAAAAATTGTAATTACACGCCCCTGTTAGACAGGGGCAGAAAAATTGGGTCTTAGGCACTGGTGCTGGTGCCACAACACTGCAACCCCTCACAGACACTCTAGTTGGAACGCAGGAACGAGCCCTACTGCAAAGTATTGCATCAAAAATTGTAATTACACGCCCCTGTTAGACAGGGGCAGAAAAATTGGGTCTTAGGCACTGGTGCTGGTGCCACAACACTGCAACCCCTCACAGACACTCTAGTTGGAACGCAGGAACAAGCCCTGCTGCAAAGTATTGCATCAAAAATTGTAATTACACGCCCCTGTTAGACAGGGGCTGAAAAATTGTGCCTTAGGCACTGGTGGTGGCGCCCAGAACCAAAAATGTTCTTACAAGCTATCAGCGTGATGATTGAGGAGGAAGAGGATAATTACTCAGGGATAGTCACTCAGCATCAGCATAGGCAGTCTTTGAAGGGATCTGAAAAAAATTATTCAGTTACATCAGCATCAGGTGCTTGGTAGCTGGTGGTGATCCAAGACTGATTCATTTTTATGAAGGTCAGCCGATCGACCGAGTCAGTGGACAGACGCACCCTGTGATCGGTTACCACGCCTCCAGCAGCACTGAATGTGCGTTCCGAAAGAACGCTGGATGCAGGACAGGCCAGTAGCTCAATTGCATACTGTGCAAGCTCTGGCCAGTGATCCATCCTCAAGACCCAGTAACCCAGAGGATTTTCGGTGGGAAAGGTGTCCAAGTCTGATCTTGCCCCTAGGTATTCCTGCACCATGTAAAACAGATGCTGGCGATGGTTGCTGGAACCGATCATACCTTGGGGCTGCGGACCAAAAAATTGTCTGAACGCATCGGTCAGACGGCCATCTTCTCCACCGCTCCTTCTTTGACTGACCGAAGCCTCAGCAACACGTTGTCCAGAAACAGGAGTTTGTAACCTCCCAGTCTCTGGGAACGTGTTGCACAGACCTTTCTGCAAGGCCTCCCGAAGATGTTTCATCCTCTGCTCCCTCTGCGATGGCAAGATAAGGTCCGCAACCTTACCCTTGTAACGTGGATCAAGGAGGGTTGCCAGCCAGTATTGGTCCTTCTCCTTGATACCACGAATACGAGGATCCTTACGCAGGCTTTGCAGGATCAGGGAGGCCATGCAGCGTAGGTTTGCTGAGGCATTCGGTCCGGAGTCCTCTGGGTCACTAAGGACAACAACGTCCGCAGCCACCTCCTCCCAGCCACGTACAAGTCCATGTGTTCCTTGGGACTGATCCCTTAAAGACTGCTGATGCTGAGTGCCAGGCTCCACCTCCATACTGACACAATCTTCCTCCTCCTCCTCCTCCTCCTCCTCCTCGTCCTCTTCCTGTGTGATCGGCGGGCACGCAGGAACACTGTCTGGATAAAGGGGGCCTTGAGAGCTAAGGAAGTCCTCCTCTTCCTGCCTCTGTTCTGCCTCAAGTGCCCTGTCCATTATTCCACGCAGCGTGTGCTCCAACAGGTGGACAAGGGGGACAGTGTCACTGATGCATGCACTGTCAGTGCTCACCATCCTCGTGGCCTCCTCGAATGGTGACAGGACAGTGCATGCATCCCTGATCATGGCCCACTGGCGTGGGGAAAAAAAACCAAGGTCCCCTGACCCTGTCCTGGTGCCATAGTCGCACAGGTACTCATTGATGGCCCTCTGCTGCGTGTGCAGCCGCTGCAGCATGGCCAATGCCGAGTTCCACCTGGTGGGCATGTCACAGATTAGGCGGTTCTTGGGCAGGTTAAACTCCTTTTGGAGGTCCGTCAGCCGAGCACTGGCATTATATGACCGGCGGAAATGCACACAGACTTTCCTGGCCTGCCTCAGGACATCCTGTAAGCCCGGGTACCTGCCCAAGAACCGCTGCACCACCAAGTTAAGCACGTGAGCCAAACAGGGCACATGGGTCAGTTGTCCCTGTCGGAGGGCAGAGAGGAGGTTGGTGCCATTGTCGCAAACCACCATTCCTGCCTTAAGTTGGCGTGGCGTCAACCACCTCTGAACCTGCCCCTGCAGAGCTGACAGAACCTCTGCCCCAGTGTGGCTCCTGTCCCCCAAGCACACCAGCTCAAGCACCGCATGGCATCTTTTGGCCTGCGTACTTGCGTAGCCCCTTGAACGCCTACGGAGCACCGCTGGTTCCGAGGAAGAGGCCATGGAGGAAGAAGAAGAGGAGGGGGTGGAGGAGAGAGGTGTGTCACAATCAGCATTTTGGAGGCGTGGTGGCGGAACAACCTCCAACACTACTGCACCTTGTCCTGCATCCTTCCCAGCTGCCAGCAGAGTCACCCAATGCGCCGTGAAACTTAAGTAACGTCCCTGTCCATGCCTGCTGGACCATGAGTCAGTGGTAATATGCACCTTACCGCTGACCGCCCTGTCCAGCGAGGCATGGACATTGCCTTCCACATGCCGGTAGAGAGCCGGAATCGCCTTCCGTGAGAAAAAGTGGCGTTTGGGTACCTGCCACTGAGGAACCGCACATTCCACAAACTCACGGAAGGGGGCAGAGTCTACCAACTGAAAAGGCAGCAGTTGAAGTGCTAGCAATTTTGCCAAGCTAGCATTCAACCGCTGGGCATGTGGATGGCTGGGAGCAAACTTCTTTCGGCGGTGCAGCAGCTGGGGCAGGGAAATTTGCCTGGTACAATCTGACGTCGGTGTACCAAAAGCAGATTGCCCACAAGTACTTGGCTGTGACACACCTAATTCTACACCTTCATTCCTCTCACTGCAGGTCTCAGAGAGGACTGAAGGTCTAGTGGGGTTGGAAATCTCAGCTGATGAGGAGCAAGGAGAGATCCTCTTTGTTCTTTGGTGTGGGTCTTTTAGATATGCTTGCCAACGAACTGCATGGCAGGTCAACATATGTCTGGTCAAGCATGTGGTACTCAAGCGGGAGATGTTTTGGCCACGCGAGATACGCTTGAGACATATGTTGCAAATAGCAACGGTGCGATCTGATGCACTCGTCTCAAAAAAGGCCCACACCAAAGAACTTTTTGAATAACGCGCAGAGACTGCAGCGCCCTGCACATGTGGAGCTTTGGGGTGTGATGCAGTCAATGTGCTGCCCTTAGGCTGGCCCCTGGAGGGCATCCTGCCTCGTTGGTGATGTGCCGCCTCCTCCTCCTCCTCCTCCTCCTCTCTCCTATCAGGCACCCACGTTGAGTCAGTGACCTCATCATCCCCTCCCTCCTCATCACTGGAGCAAACCTGGCAGTATGCTGCAGCAGGGGGAGCATGACTGCCAGATTGCTGTCCTTCTTGGGCACCCCCTCTGTCCGTGCTCATGTTACTGCCTTCATCGAGCTCAGTATCATCATCAGAGCCTTCCAAACGCTGGGCATCCTCCTGGAGCATGTACCCAACACTGTGGTCAAACAGTTCGAGGGAATCCTCAGGAGGACATGGTGGAGCTAGGGAAGGAGTCACTGATGACATTGAGCTGAGGGAAGAGGCCGCTGCTTTGCCAGACAAAGCACCCTGGGCATGGGTGAGAGAGGATGAGGAGGATGAGGACGGCTTGGTCATCCACTCGACCAAGTTTTCTGCATGTTGCGGCTCAACACGGCCAGCTGCCGAAAAAAAGGCCAAGCGTGTCCCATGGCCACGGGCTGATGAGGATGCACCGTCTCCACGACCAGCACTAGACACAGAGCCTGCTTGCCCTCTCTTATTGGCTTGTGACTGTCTGCCTCTCCTTCTTGGCCTTCCAGACATACTAATGGCCTGTAGCTGCACTAAGCTGGGATAGAACACCTGTAATTTTCTTCAGGTAGCTTTATATACTGTAACCAGACAAGCCTGCCTATCAGTAGGAAGATAACAGGAACGGATCTAGCTGAACACTGTGAGCAGGACGCACTGACTGCACTAAATGTAAATAGCAGGAACGGATCTAGCTGAACACTGTGAGCAGGACGCACTGACTGCACTAAATGTAAATAGCAGGAACGGATCTAGCTGAACACTGTGAGCAGGACGCACTGACTGCACTAAATGTAAATAGCAGGAACGGATCTAGCTGAACACTGTGAGCAGGACGCACTGACTGCACTAAATGTAAATAGCAGGAACGGATCTAGCTAAACACTGTGAGCAGGACGCACTGCACTAAATGTAAATAGCAGGAACGGATCTAGCTGAACACTGTGAGCAGGACGCACTGCACTAAATGTAAATAGCAGGAACAGATCTAGCTGAACACTGTGAGCAGGACGCACTGCACTAAATGTAAATAGCAGGAACATATCTAGCTGAACACTGTGAGCAGGACGCACTGCACTCAATGTAAATAGCAGGAACGGATCTAGCTGAACACTGTGAGCAGGACGAACTGCACTAAATGTAAATAGCAGGAACAGATCTAGCTGAACACTGTGAGCAGGACGCACTGCACTAAATGTAAATAGCAGGAACGGATCTAGCTGAACACTGTGAGCAGGACGCACTGCACTAAATGTAAATAGCAGGAACAGATCTAGCTGAAAACTGTGAGCAGGACGCACTGACTGCACTAAATGTAAATAGCAGGAACAGATCTAGCTGAACACTGTGAGCAGGACGCACTGACTGCACTAAATGTAAATAGCAGGAACGGATCTAGCTGAACACTGTGAGCAGGACGCACTGCACTAAATGTAAATAGCAGGAACGGATCTAGCTGAACACTGTGAGCAGGACGCACTGCACTCAATGTAAATAGCAGGAACGGATCTAGCTGAACACTGTGAGCAGGACGAACTGCACTAAATGTAAATAGCAGGAACAGATCTAGCTGAACACTGTGAGCAGGACGCACTGCACTAAATGTAAATAGCAGGAACGGATCTAGCTGAACACTGTGAGCAGGACGCACTGCACTAAATGTAAATAGCAGGAACAGATCTAGCTGAACACTGTGAGCAGGACGCACTGCACTAAATGTAAATAGCAGGAACAGATCTAGCTGAACACTGTGAGCAGGACGCACTGCACTAAATGTAAATAGCAGGAACGGATCTAGCTGAACACTGTGAGCAGGACGCACTGCACTAAATGTAAATAGCAGGAACGGATCTAGCTGAACACTGTGAGCAGGACGCACTGCACTAAATGTAAATAGCAGGAACGGATCTAGCTGAACACTGTGAGCAGGACGCACTGACTGCACTAAATGTAAATAGCAGGAACAGATCTAGCTGAACACTGTGAGCAGGACGCACTGACTGCACTAAATGTAAATAGCAGGAACGGATCTAGCTGAACACTGTGAGCAGGACGCACTGACTGCACTAAATATAAATAGCAGGAACGGATCTAGCTGAACACTGTGAGCAGGACGCACTGCACTAAATGTAAATAGCAGGAACGGATCTAGCTGAACACTGTGAGCAGGACGCACTGCACTCAATGTAAATAGCAGGAACGGATCTAGCTGAACACTGTGAGCAGGACGAACTGCACTAAATGTAAATAGCAGGAACAGATCTAGCTGAACACTGTGAGCAGGACGCACTGCACTAAATGTAAATAGCAGGAACGGATCTAGCTGAACACTGTGAGCAGGACGCACTGCACTAAATGTAAATAGCAGGAACAGATCTAGCTGAACACTGTGAGCAGGACGCACTGCACTAAATGTAAATAGCAGGAACAGATCTAGCTGAACACTGTGAGCAGGACGCACTGCACTAAATGTAAATAGCAGGAACAGATCTAGCTGAACACTGTGAGCAGGACGCACTGCACTAAATGTAAATAGCAGGAACGGATCTAGCTGAACACTGTGAGCAGGACGCACTGCACTAAATGTAAATAGCAGGAACGGATCTAGCTGAACACTGTGAGCAGGACGCACTGACTGCACTAAATGTAAATAGCAGGAACAGATCTAGCTGAACACTGTGAGCAGGACGCACTGACTGCACTAAATGTAAATAGCAGGAACGGATCTAGCTGAACACTGTGAGCAGGACGCACTGACTGCACTAAATGTAAATAGCAGGAACGGATCTAGCTGAACACTGTGAGCAGGACGCACTGACTGCACTAAATGTAAATAGCAGGAACGGATCTAGCTGAACACTGTGAGCAGGACGCACTGCACTAAATGTAAATAGCAGGAACAGATCTAGCTGAACACTGTGAGCAGGACGCACTGCACTAAATGTAAATAGCAGGAACAGATCTAGCTGAACACTGTGAGCAGGACGCACTGCACTAAATGTAAATAGCAGGAACAGATCTAGCTGAACACTGTGAGCAGGACGCACTGCACTAAATGTAAATAGCAGGAACAGATCTAGCTGAACACTGTGAGCAGGACGCACTGACTGCACTAAATGTAAATAGCAGGAACAGATCTAGCTGAACACTGTGAGCAGGACGCACTGCACTCAATGTAAATAGCAGGAACGGATCTAGCTGAACACTGTGAGCAGGACGAACTGCACTAAATGTAAATAGCAGGAACAGATCTAGCTGAACACTGTGAGCAGGACGCACAGCACTAAATGTAAATAGCAGGAACGGATCTAGCTGAACACTGTGAGCAGGACGCACTGACTGCACTAAATGTAAATAGCAGGAACGGATCTAGCTGAACACTGTGAGCAGGACGCACTGCACTAAATGTAAATAGCAGGAACGGATCTAGCTAACTCAAATCAAATGACACTGTCTGTCTCTCTCTCTATCAGCACACCGGAACACACTACATAGGGCCGCCGTGCAGGCGGCCTTATATAGTGTGGGGCGTGTACTAAATCCCCTGAGCCATAATTGGCCAAAGCCACCCTGGCTTTGGCCAATTACAGCTCTCTCTACTGACGGCGCTTTGATTGGCCAAGCATGCGGGTCATAGTGCATGCTTGGCCAATCATCAGCCAGCAATGCACTGCGATGCCGCAGTGAATTATGGGCCGTGACGCGCCACACGAATTTGGCGCGAACGGCCCATAACGTTCGCAATTCGACGGACGGTCGAACAGCCGATGTTCGAGTCGAACATGCGTTCGATTCGAACACGAAGCTCATCCCTACTGGCAAACTGGTGACAGGGTCATGGACAGCCAAGACTCATTGATGTACATGAAAAGCGAAGGCTGGCTTGTGTAGTCCTATACAATAGAAGAATTGCTATAACTCAGATTGTTGAAAAAGTTAATGCTGGTTCTGATAGAAAAGTGTCAAAACACACAGTGCATCACAGTTTGTTGTTTATAGGGCTACAAAACTGCATGAAAAAGGTACCCCACATGTATCCTGACTCTTTGTCTCCTACATTACTGTACCCCCCCATCTTATTGCCCCCACTATAATTACCAAAAAGTATACTGACACAAAGGTTGGAGTAAAATGGTCATTTTCGGCCTCTTTATTAAAATTAACAATTATGTAAACCAATGTTACAAACAAAAACATACACTTTTGGTTGCCGATCCTTGGAGGCACTAAGTATCAAAATTTTCCCTGTATCTGCATAAACTATTTCCACGGCGCACTGCACCCACTCAGGGACGATACACCATTGTAACTCCCAGTTAACTACCATAACTGGCATTCCACCGGGGACCCATACCTTAGATGTGTCCCAATTATCTAATACAGCAGGTTATTTAATTATCCTCCAAAGACCCAACCGCCACAGCGCAAAGTGTGAAGCCTCACACTTTTGTGCCCCGCCAAAAACATAATGTTTGCTGTACCACGTCTTGAAAACCAAGGGACCACAGATCCGTACCCACCGCATTCAGATGGACCCCAACACTGCGGAGATATCGCCACGTATCCACCTCTAGCTCCCAATGCCTTACTACTACACCACCGTTCCATGCTATAAACCTCCCAACCTCCTTGTTAACCTTTACTCTGGCCCTGTTCAGTTTTGCTACTGACTTGGCAAGACCCCAGGTCATGCGGCCTACCATGTTGGACCACACCACCACAATATTACGAAAGGCCAACGGCAGCCAGAGCACGTCAAACTTGACGTCCCGTATGAGATGTCGGCTGGTGCTTACCCCCAGATCGTTATCTCCAGTGTGTATGACCAAAATGTTGGGGGGCCTATCCCATTTCACAACCCTATTAACCTCCAGAACCACCCTGCTCCATAACAGCCCTGGAACACCTATCCACCTAAAGCTGGCCTCTGATCTGGGGAGGAATAGCTGATGCCCATTAGCTCTGACATCAGCCCTCTTGGCCACCCAATGAACAAAGGAGTGTCCCAATATCCACACGAGGCAAGCATGATCTGAAAAGAAAAAGACGACATAACACACAACACAACATAACTACAACAACGACTACACATGCAATAGGGAAAAACAACAAGACACCCCAGTAAACCCAGGGGTATTAAATCAAGTGTGGGCGAACATAAATTTTGAATCTGTCTGAATCCCACCTGCCGGTATGTTTTATAACCCACCGGGGATTGAACGTCCATGGCCGCCCTGATGTAGAAAGAATGGGAGGAAAAGCTACTGGTCTCAAGACTGGCAACCGCAAGGCAGTGCCGTAGAACCGACACAAACTGGAAAGTAGACAAAGCTGAACCATCCAAATGGACAAGAAATGAACCAGCCACTATTGGGTGAAGCCGTAAGTACTCCACGCAACGGGCATATGGGCGAACCAGGAATCTGCAGCAACTTAATGTGCGCCCCCTTTCCCCCTTGATCCATCTTAGATCGACAAATAAAAAGCATGACAGAAGAGCCATTGCAGCATACGTCCGCCACTGATAATCCTCCATGGGCAGCCTTGGATGGGCTAACTAGCTCACCCACCTTAAGGGCTCCATAAAAGGCCAAAGCAAAAGCCACCTGGAACAGCAAGTTTTCGAAGCTGGATGAACAAACATCATCAACGTCATCATCTACAAAAACAACGATTGCAGGATAAGAAAAGTTATAGGCCGGCGGCCGTCCGGCCGCCGAGTACCCTTTCGATAACCTCTCAGGGCCTGTCTTAAAAAAAAATCGGGAATGCCCCGCAATTTGAAAAGGAAGGCCAGGCCAGCCGCGAGAGAAATACCAAAACGCTGTGCGAGGTGCTGTACCGTAGCCAGCAAAACACCACATAAATTAGAAGATGGAGGGCCAATGCATAGAAAGTCATCCAGGTAATGAATCATCAAGTTGACCTTCTTACCTTAGTGCCATACCCAAAACAGCATCAAACGAGGTATAAGACACCACACACGCCTCGGGATCAATAGCATCATTAACTGAACCGCCTTTCGGAAAAGAAAGATGGTGGATCAGGCAAAACTTATTGGGCTACTTCTTCGGAACGACACCCAAAGGCGAGACCACCAAATTATCCAAGGGGGGATGAGTAAAAGGGCCGCACATGCGGCCCATTAACACCTCCTTAGCGAGCTTCTCAGAAATCACTTCGGAATGTAACATAGCAGACTGCAAGTTGTCAGCCGCAGGGGGTATCTGAGGAAGGGAGCAAGGGATCAAAAAACCTTACGTGAAACCCGCCTGTAACAACCGAGCTGCCAGCCGATCTGGATATCTACTTAGAAAGGGGGACATCCTGTCCACCCTCACCGAGCCTGGCCCTTTTTCCTGCAGCATCACCGGGACAGGGGGTGAGCCCCCCACAGTGAGAGCATTGTTTGTATCGGTAGCTCGTACCGAACCTGCAAGAACCCTCATTGAACTGCCAACATTAACCCCGCCTTTTTGCGCCTTGTTGTCCGGGGGCGGTCGGACTCCTGCCCCCCGCTGGAAAAAACAAAGTAGAGGCCCATGGAGAGGACATAAGTTCCATCCACAAACTGATGTCCTTATGATCCCAGAGCAGCGAGGTGCTGCATTGCCTTACTTTGATGAAACCACAGCCAAGCCAAGCCCCCATAAACCCTCTGGGCCTCGCTAATGGAATCCAGATAGCAAAAGAGTGATGGAATCAGCCGATAACGACGCTTCTCCTCATCTTCTTTCTTGGACTCTTCCGGTTTCACTCTATCCAAGTTAAACTTTTCCGGGGGGAGCAATGTAAAGATCTCCACATACTCCCCGCGCCAAATCTTTTCCACCACCTCAGATTTGAGGTGCGCTCCCAAAGGACCCTGAAAACAGACATACACTCGACCCTGGAACCACTGTATCCCCTGATGACACTACCGCCACTGACCCCTGACCAGGCACAGGCACCGGAGTCACTGCAACCTGGGTCACTGAACGACCACATCTGGAATCCAAGCCGACACCGGCATAGAGCTCGCTGACGCACCCGTGTCACAGCATTGAACCAAATAATGCAGCCCGATCAAGAGGTTGTGTACGGCCACGGAATCACCCGGCGCGGCCGGCCCTAGGCCCACCGTCCGCGGTGGGGGAGGGGAAGAGGCCCCACCTACTATAGCTGAAGGGATACCAGGACCATCCCCGGGGGCCTGCCCATCCCTAGAACCCGACACAGGGGACACAGAAAGCTGTAAAGAAGGGACAAGATTAGACAAGAACTTGCCAGTCCGACAAGGACGAGATCCCACAGCCGCCATTCTGGAATCCACTGCTGACGACCTCCACAGATCGACATCCTCTTCAGCACTGGACAGCTCCCCCTCAGAGCGTGAGGAATCTTGGCGACCATCCATCCGGAGTCTGGACTGGCAAGGATACGCCACCCCCAGAAGGCTCTGGCTGCTCGCTGTCTCTCCTGCACCTCTGTCCCCCTGGACTAGTGTGCCTGGCCATTGCTGTGTGGCTCCACTTCACCCTCCCGCTGGTGGGAGGGGCCCTTCTGCTCTGACCAGTAGTGGAGGCCCTCAGATCCCGACTGGATCCGGGTGTGATGGGGTCTCCGGTTGCGTCACCCGACTGGCCGTGACCCGCAGCACGACTCCTCCCCCGCTGAGCATCCATTCCCGGCGCTATTCCCGCCAGGGATGGGGCCGCACTCTCACAGGTCCTCCTCCTCTCTGGGGATTCCTCCCAGCGCCCGTGCAAGAGCCAGCCAGAGGGGGCTGGGCCAGCTGGGCTGGAGGGTCTGAGTCCAGGATCCCTGCATGGCGCTGAGCTCGTGGGGACTGAGGGGCTGAATCGCTCCGGGGGCGTGCCCGCCGAGCGTGTCTCACCTGTGGACCGGTTGAATTGGAGGCAGTGTCCCCGGCATGGCTGCGATCTGGCTCTGCAGCCAATCGGTCCCCATGGAATCAGCCATCGAGCGGAGCTGTGCTGCCAGGTCCTGGGAATTGGACATCACGGAGCCGCAGATGAAGGGCACTTGCTCGGAACGTTTCTCCTCCTCGTGTGCTAACTCCATCACTCCTGACTTCTGCAGTCCCTCCCCCATGCAGGCTGCCTAATCCACTGCAGCCCCATGTTTCCTGACAACATATATTAAATCCAACTTGCCTGGCTTCCCTGTGCTCCTGTTCATGATAGCCCTACGCTATTTTTTTTTTTGCTTCGGGCTATGCTGACCAGTTAAGTTGCCCCTGCTGATTTGTGTCCACAGCCAAAGGCGCCTACAATGAACACATGAGCAACAGTACTGGATTACAGAACAATGGAAAAAGGTGGCCTGGTCAGATGAATTTAAGAATGGTTTGAGCTGTTGACTTGGCCTCCAAAATCTCCAGATCTCAGTCCAATTAAGCATCTGTGAGATGTACTGGAAATAGAGGTCTGATCCATGGAGGCCCCACCTTAAAACTTACAGGACTAAAAGGATCTGCTACTGACAGCTTGGTGCCATGTACCGCAGCATGCCTTCAGAGGTCTAGTGGAGTCCATGCCTCAATGAGTTATGGTGGGGGGTGTTCTGGAAATTTCATAGATAGGCAACTCCTATCCCAAGAAAAATGTAGCCGGCAACTCCAGAATCCTGTGAAAATCTTTATTTGCTAACTCCTATGCTCGTATTGATTAGTGGTTCCAAATTAATAATAACTACTGCAGTAGGTAACAGACACAAAAAAGATACACTCAGCATCTTTCCAATAAAAATGTTTGATGCAATTGACATTTTTTTTACACATGATTACGTAGGTATCACATTAATATTACAATTGTACTTTTATGGTAACAAGGGGCGTAACATAGGCAGGCTAAATTCTAATCAGGACTCGAAAGAATGCAAACAAAACATTATAAGTGCCAGGTTCACAATGAGGGTAGTGTGCACAACATAGGAAAACCATACAAAACAGAGTACAATTTTATACAGAATTTACCATTTCCTTAACTCCCCTCTAATGTTATGGCTGATCGGTGTATATCAGGAGTCACCTCTTACATCAGAGTCTCCCCTGACAGCAGACATTGACGTACATTGAGGATATGCCACTGTCCAGCATCTGTCACTGCTTTCTTTTTTGCTCTGGGATGAGCTGAAACAGAACCTGCGCGGTTCAGAAAATTCTTTTTGACCAGGGAAATTTTCGGAAAGTAGTGGGTCTGTTTGCTAAAACATAAGGTTTTATTTACCATTGCACCTTTAAGACCCTCCCACTATTAGAACAATCTGCCCACAGCCACAATTCGAAGTGCTGTTTTGTTACTTAAAATAGTTTTTTGGTATGGGGGGGTACATAATGGTGCCCAACTTATGTTCTTGTACACAATGCCCCTGGTTCCGGACAATAGAAAACGACACATTTATCCTTATCTGCCATTCTCAGTGAGAAATCTGCCAATTTAAGGCACGTGTAACTGTACAGCAGTTCCAAGATGGAGATAAGATAAGCCTATGTAACAAACAAAAATGGCTGCCCCCATCTATGTAGGTAATTAAAATCTTCATATACAGCAAAATAAAAAGCCACTTAACTTGCTTTTTCCATGCAGGGTAAAACAACAGGTTAATTTAATTGTTAGCTGCTGGATCAAAAAAACTCTGCGAAAACTCTTGTCTAGATTGCCAAATGTGGCATGTTTCCAGATGCATGTGGTTTAGGGGGCGTGCCTAGGTCAGGAGATTTAGATTATTTGCTAGAATTTGTGATAATGTTACATGTAGTAATAAAAACTGTTTCTCCCTACAGGTACAAAGTCAGTGAAAAAAAGATAATGCTGGGATGCATTCTAGAGGGAAAGAATGAGGTTTTCAGGGACATATTTGGGTAATGCCTGAACAAACCCTTTAAGTAAGTCATCACAAGCATATACTGTATGTCTAAAAAAAAAAAAAAGATTATTTTTAAAGAGGAATTCCAGGTATGGATTTTTTATACATAGCTACATTTGTAGGCAGGTGCAGGTAGCCATCCCACCTGTAGAAGGCCTAGTGCCATTATTGCATGAGAAGGGGAGTGTCATAAGTAACTTGGTCCTTAGAGATTCCATACAGTGCCTTGAGAGGAGAAGGTAGTCTGATTAGACACTGAACTCTCAAGAGACTTTTTCCTCCCAATACAAGGTGCCTAAATCAGGCCCCACCTACACATTGGTCCAGCTTGGACCAATGTAACTATGTAGATACCATACTTGTGGGATCCCACTAGAACAGGCTTTCTTAACCTTTTAAATACAAAAGAAACATTGAAAAATATTCCAGTCTCAGGGAACCCCTGCTAAAAATGACTATATCTACATCTAATGATACATGAGTGTGATTGTTAGTGGGAAGAATGCTCCTTACACTTGTGGTCATTGGGAAAAATTAATCCCTTACAGATAGCTAAAAAGACCAATGGTGTCATTGGGAACTTTCCATGGAACCCTGGTTGATAAACCTTGGTCTACAAGACAGTAGGCACTGCTATCTTAGTGATCTCTACTAGCTTCTGGATCCCACACTGAGCAGCTGCCCTGCTGCATTCTGAACACAGGAGGTCAGCCGCTTGGCACAGGACCACGACCAGGACCAGAGAATGATCCAAATGAAACTTGCAGTACATCAGTGCACCATTCAGAGGTGTAAAAGCATTATCAAACAGAAGAAAGGGTGCTGCTCACCAACCCAGTGCATTAGTATGTAGAAAAATGTGGCTGGCATCACTCCAGACACATTCCCCTAACATGTTTCACCCCGCTCACTGGGGCTTGGTCACAGAGATCAGGGCCAGAGAATGCTTTGGATTGGATGAGGTGAATAGGAGGGAGATTGACATCATGCATTCCACCTCGTCCAGAGAAAGCTTTGCATTCATTTAGAAAATGCAAAGCATGCTCCCAATAGTGTCTTTACCAGTTGGCTGACCTTCTGTGTTCAGAATACAGCAGGGCAGCCACTCAGCGCAGGACCCAGAAGGAAGCAGAGATCACTGGAGTAGTGATGTCTACTTCAGTGATTTCCAGTTTCCAGCGGCATCGCTCAGGTATGGTATATACATAGTTGCATTGGCCCAAGCTGGACCAATGTAACTATGTAGAAAATATCCATACCTGGAATTCCTCTTTAAGAGATTTACGTTCACCTGCACATTACTAAACTGGTTTGTGTCCCATCCTGTCATAAAACAATTTCTGATTTCTGTTCTACCCTTCATATTTCTGGTGCTGCTTTTCATAATGATGCTGCTTCCAATGATAAATGAAATACGTTTTTCCCAGACGAGAGCTGTGAAGGGATCCATCACAACGGTATAAATTATCTTCAGTTTACAGACCTGGGAGATATTGAGCTGTTTATGTTCACAAGATTATGGAGTTTACCACTCCTGATGTTTGTTGTTAACTGGTGGGGAAAAAATGACTTTAATAAAAGTAAAACAATTTGGTAATTCAAATCCCAGAGGCGTAATGAGGTTAAGAAGCCTTGGTTGATGGATGGGACCCGAGGATCTGATCACTGAATGGTAACTAAACCAAGTCGTGTCTTATCAGTTAGATTAGGATTCATGGGCTTTTGACTGTTTTATTTAGTTGAGTGACCTTTGAGTCAAAGAATGAATTCCCTCACGATGGCATAATCATTATTACTTTTCGTTTGTCATGGCAGAAGCCACGTAACAAATGTTCCTTTTAATCCAGAAACAGAAATGAGGCCTGCACAGTGGTACACAAAATCAATAGCGGTTCAACTTCACTCCCATCTGTTATGAAACGAAACTGCTATTGATCGATACGATTTTTCAGGTTTTAATTAGTAACCTTCTGGGAGAGCAGCAGCTGTGACCTTCCACCTCTGGAGCGAACAAGAAGCTCACAAGTCACCCGTTGGCAGTTTCGGGAGTGCCACTTGCTAAAAAAAATGAGCCAAATAAAATAATATTTATAACAAAATTGTATTTATAAACAAAAATTGCATAGAGATGCACATATGTGCATAAGTTCGGCCTAGTGGCTTGAATAAATGAATATTCTAGCCACTAAAATTCATTTACACTGGGTTTTTGTCAGCTCCTGGCAGTAAGATGAAGCATAAATGGGCGTACTTTAAAGAGTTTTTTTTTTGGGGGGGTGGGGGGCAAATAAAGAAAAAATAATATTCAATTTCAACACAAGTCATACTGTAATTGAATGTTATTAAAAATTACCTTTCCTTTTCAATCTGCAGCTCTGTAATTTTCTGAAAATGCAATATGGCTACCTACCGATGTACACAGAATGTGCTTCCAGCACTGCTGCAGAGGTTGAAGGGGTCGGGGGGTCAGCCTGTCAGTGCTCAGACCATACACCACACTTTGCATTAAATTGGTCTGCATGGCTGTTGTCCCAGAAGGAAGCCTCTTCTAAAGATGATGCACAAGAAAGCCCGCAGTTTGCTGAAGACAAGCAGACTAAGGACATGAATTACTGGAACCTTGTCCTGTGGTCTGATGAGACCAAGATAAACTTATTTAGTTTAGATGGTGTCAAGCGTGTGTGGCAGCAACCAGGAGAGGAGCACAAAGCCAAGTGTGTCTTGCCTACAATCAAGTATGGTGGTGGGAGTGTCCTGGTCTGGGGCTGCATGAGTGCTACTGGCACTGGGGAGCTACAGTTCATTGAGGGAACCATGAATGCCAACATGTACTGTGACATACTGAAGCAGAGCATGATCCCCTCCCTTCGGAGACTGAGCCACAGGGCAGTTTTCCAACATAACGACCTCAACACACACCTCCAAGACGACCACTGCCTTGCTAAAGAAGCTGAGGGTAAAGGTGATGGACTGGCCAAGTATGTCTCCAGACCTAAACTCTATTGAGCATCTGTGGGGCATCCTCAAATAGAAGGTGTAGAAGTGCAAGGTCTCTAACATCCACCAGCTCTGTGATGTCGTCATGGAGGAGTGGAAGAGGACTCCAGTGGCAACCTGTGAAGCTCTGGTGAACTCCATGCCCAAGAGGGTTAAGGCAGTGCTAGAAAATAATGGTGGCCACACAAAAGATTGACAGTTTGAGCCTAATTTGGACATTTTCACTTAGGGGTGTACTCAATTTTGTTGCTGGCGGTTTAGACATTAATGGCTGATTGTTGAGTTATTTTGAGGGGACAGCAAATTTACACTGTTAAACAAGCTGTACACTCACTACTTTACATTGTAGCAAAGTGTCATTTCTTCAGTGTTGTCACATGAAAAGATAGAAGAAAATATTTACAAAAATGTGAGGGATGTACTCACTTTTGTGAGATACTGTGTGTGTGTATATATATATATATATATATATATATATATATATATATATATATATATATATATATATATATATATATATATATATATATATTAGAGCTGCACAATTCTGGCCAAAATGAGAATCACAATTTTTTTGCTTAGAATAAAAAGATCACGCTTCTCGCAACGTAAAATCTTTCACATTGTACAAAAAATTGGGCTACCTTTACTAGTTAGTTTTTTTTTTTTAATTCATTAAAGTAATTTTTTCCAAAAAAATTGCATTTGAAAGACAGCTGTGGCTTCAGAAGAGCAGAGAGAATTCTTTGCATAGCAAGAATCATGAAACACTTTTGTCAAGATCGCAACGGGGAAAAAAATAACGATTCTTGACGAATAATCGTGCATCTCTAATATATATATATATATACACACATACCTACATATTCACACATACATTATAATTAGACATGTGCACACAATATTTTGTTTCGGAATTTCGTTTTCATCTGAAAAATAAATTTATTTAGTTACTCCCGAAATTCGTTTTTAATTATTTTGTTTCGCTAAAAAAATGCATTCGCCTGAAAATCCAAAATAATTAAGGTCGAATCTGTCATTGAAGGCTTATGGTGTCTGACGAATGTTCAAGAAGATTCAACGGAGCAGCTAAACTGTACGACGCCGCAATCGTACATTTCCAGTCGAATGTTCCGCCTACAGGCTATGGTAGAATTCTAATGTTGTATGACACTAGTGATAATTATATTTATTAATTATTATTACTAGTCAACCAACATTAGAATTCTTCTATAGCCTATGGGCGGAGCATTTAACCATAAATGTCCGTTCGCGGCGACTGCTTCATTGAATCTTCATGTCGAATCTTTTCTCTCTATGTCGAATAATCTTGGACTAATAGAGCTAAGGTTAGGCACATTCGACTACAGGTTCGATGGACACAGATCACTATTGTCAGCGTCATGTCGAATCTTCTATCTTTATCGAACTGTTGTCGCAACTAAAATAAAGCATTTGTTTATGTTGGATCTTTCGGTTTTTGGATTCTGCACGTTCGTTATCGTTTGTTGAAACGATAACGAAAATACCCGAAATTCGGACGAAAATACATTTGGATGAAAATGAATGCACATGTCAAATTATAATTACCCTTTTTCCCCTTTTTTAAAGGTGATCTCATTCCCTCTGTTCTCAGCTGCATAAGGAGCTTAGCGAGCTAAGGGTGGAAAAACAGCAGAACACTGATCTTCCTAGTGAATGGATGTGCAGGGGGGTGTCAGGACAAGTCAGATCATTGGAGAAGAGCAGACTGAGTTCATAGCACAGCTAGAAAAATGTGCTGCCATGCCTAGTGTGGTCAGCTTTTTAATAGGAAAACAGAGTCTGGGAGGATCACTAGGTGATCACTATACAAAGAGAACAGGATTACTTTTATGTTATACAAGCACATGGTACAGCAGGTACATAATGTATCAAGAATATGAAATGTTGGGTTTACATATTCTTTAATGTGTGTGTGCATGTAGCCTAGCATTGGAAATGACTGCATTTGGCCACTAGATGGTGCTAGTATCATCATAATTTTCTGTGATACTTAGCACCATCTATTGGCCAAATGCAGTATTTTCTAGTTTAAATAATTTTAAAACATTCTTCCAGCAGAGGAAATAGTCGTATAACATTGGGGGGGGGGTTTTTGCCCCATACGTACAGAGAAAGAGTACATGCACTTTCACTAAAAGAATAGCTATGCAAGTTTGTTTTTCTAAAATACACCCCAAGGCAGATGTTATATTATAGCGTATTTGTAAGATGCTGGGACTGTGCGCTTAACTCTCTATGCACCACAGTGAGTGTACAGATGAAAAAATAGTAACCAGGTAAGTAAAAAACAGTTTTGTCAGAATAGACTTATAACATATTTTTTTAGCAAAATACCCCAAATGATGGCATTTTTTTTGGTTTACTTCCTCTTTAATCAGATATTTATATTCTATCGGTAAGTCTGTTATGATAAAGTTGAAGTACCGTGTGAACTTACAATCTGTAAATACAATTTTTCTGCATCTCCCTGTTCTTTATTTTCTTGCTATTCACTTTTTATTTTGTCTTTTACAACTTTTATTTTCATTAAAATGTTTCAAGTAAAAAGATCCTGGAATTACGCTGCTCTGGGAGGGACCGAGAAGTTGTCAATGAACTCGGTTGTAGTATTGATTTCTCCCTCTGCTCTTTCTCTCTCCTTCCACTTCATTGGATTCTGACAGATGAGCTCTTCAGCTAGGAAAGGCAGAAAACAGGTGGAGAAGATATCTCTGAGGGGGTTACGTGTACAGATGGTCTCAAGCTTGACAACTAATATAGCAGCAAACTTTTTATCTAAAAAGGCTTAGACCCAGCAAGTATAAACCACAGACTGCCAGAGGAGCCTGAACATACAGTGGCTGTACTTGGTTAATTATTATGGCAGAATGTCTAAATGCTCCGATTTGGCAATTTTTCTGGTTCGCCCTCTCCCCCTCTTACATATGTCTATTGGCCAATGAAGCAACCCATCTTAGTGATGGAGCAGTAAAAATGTTAGGGGGGGGGGGGGATTTTATACTTGGGTGTCTGCACTGTTCATTATCCTCCCCATGTTTCCCAATTCTCACGCATTCCTACTGGCCAAATGAACCAGACCATCTTAATGGTGGACCTGGTGTTGGTGGGCAGAGGACTTTAAGGCAGATACCTTCACTTTTCATTACTCCACCATGCCCGAGTACCTAAATGTTCGGACTGGACCAGTTTTCTGGCTTGCCCTTCCAACCTCTCATACAAGCTATTGTCCAATGGCCAATGAAGTAGTCCATAAGCAATGGAGAAATAGAAATGTGTGGGGGGCAGGCACTTTTTATCTGATAGTATCTGCTTTTTTAAAGCTGACCTTCACCTTAACTTTAACTTTGCCCAGTTTCCTCCCTCTTTTATATTTATATTCTTTTATTTTTACTGATTTTTCCCCCAGTGCATGCACAAAGACAGGCTGTTATGGAAATTCTGAAACTGCCATGTTTGCAAATGCGCAGAAAATTTACCACGCGTGTGCAGATGTGCCAAAGAGCTCTGCCAGGACCCCGTGACAGAGCCCTCCAGCACATCTGTGCACGTTACAGAAATGTCATAATGGTGGCAACAGAGGGGGGCAGATCCAAGTGAAAGGGGACCGAAGTTATTACAGGTTAACCATCAGACCACATTGGTACGTATTTATATATACACATATATTTTTGCAGATATATCATGCATCCTCTCCTGAGGAAGTGGAGAGTCCACAAAACGTGTACAGCTTATTTGATGCCATTATACCGTACAGATACGTATTATTCCATTTAGACTATACTATGTATTATTCAATTTCTGCTACTTTTTGTTATGATATGGAGTACATATTGGCTTACATAGGGGGTTATTTACTAAAGGCAAATCCACTTTGCCCCACTTGAAATTGCACTGAAAGTGCACTTGGAAGTGCAGTCGCTGTAAATCTGAGGGGTAGATCTGAAATGAGGGGAAGCTCTGCTGATTTTATTATCCAATCATGTGCGAGCTAAAATGCTGTTTTTTATTTTCCTTGCATGTCCCCCTCAGATCTACAGCGACTTTACTTCCAAGTGCACTTTGCATTTGTAGTTTTCACTTGTAGTGCAAAGTGGATTTGCCTTTCGTAAATACCCGCCTTTGTCTTACTATGTCATGTGCTATCATGCTCTCTCTGTATTTGTATATTACAAGATGTCATTTGGTGTTTACATTTTACAAGTAATATAAACGTATGTACATATTGCCATATGTCATACTGTTTGCAAATAAATATGTTTTTTATTAAGGTTCATGTCATGCGCCTAGAGCTGCACAATTCTGGCTAAAATGAGATTCTCTAGGGTCTCTGCTAAAATATATATATATATATATATATAATGTAATTTTCTAACAAAAATATTGATTTTAACTTGTAAGCAACAAGTATCAGAAAAAGGTTTAGTCTTTAATTGGTTAAACTGCCCTCATTTACTGACCAAAGCTCATTTCTTTGATCTAAAAGAACTAAATATTGCAATGTTTCTCTTTATCTCTGCCTAATAGATCATACACACGATCCGAAAATCAGAAGAAAAATACCACTTTAGAAGTGATCTTACGATAATCGGATCGTTAGTACAGAGTTTTCAAGAGCCAATCATGATAGTTCATCTGATATTATCCGATCGAACAAGCATGACATTTTTTTTTTATTCTGTCATGAGATAATTTTCGTAACTTTAATTAATTCTCTGTAAGATGATTACTTTCATATTTATATAAAAAAAAAATACACAAAAGGGAAAATAATCCAGCTTCAGATTACATTGGCCATCCCACATATAATTTTCAAATTTATTTTAATGTACTACAGTTTTTGGGTTTTTTTATCTGATTTTTGAGGTGACTGTAGAAAACCCATCCCCACTGGAAGCAACTGAACGGTGAAGTGGCTTTGCCTTAAAGGATAACTAAAGGTTCGTTTTAAAAAAACAAAAAAAAACACACATGTCATACTTACCTCTTCAGTGCAGTTAGTTTTGCACAGAGTGGCCCCAGTCCTCCTCTTCTGGGATCCCTCAGTGGCGCTCCTAGCTCCTCCTCTCCTCGAGTGCCCTGTTGGAGAGCCGCGCCCCCTGACTCCGGTGTCATTGGATTTTATTGACAACAGAGGGAGCCAATGACTGCGCTGCTATCAATCTATCAAATCAGGACTCGAGAAACTGGCTAGAGCTGGTGTGCTCGTCCTCTTTCGCTGGAAAGACCAGGTTCAGGTAAGTAAAAGGGGGGTTCTGGGGGGCTGTTGCATCACAGGAGGTGTTCTACTTTGATTCAAAGAATGCATTAAGGTGAAAAACCTTGAGGGTTTACAACCCCTTTAAATTAGGAATTATTGAATACAGGAGAAGTGTTCATTAAAATAGAATTGGCTATTTTGTGATTGAATTTCCTTTGTACAGTCATTATTTTGTAAAGGTCAACTAACTAAAATGTAGAAAACACCATCTAATGAAGCATTATTCACATCTACACTGATACCTTTAAGCACTTAAGGCGAGGTCTACTTGTTTAGTGTGGCCCCTTCCAATTTTCTTATACACTTTTTTTTTTACAGGTTGGTGGTAGTGGCGGGCATCGTGATTGACCGTGGATTTACACTGGGGGAAATTTATTTTTATTTTTTTAATAAAGCACTTGTCAAAAACTGTTGTGTTTTTATTGACTTTCCTTTACACCTTTTTGGGGAAAGAGTAGGGGCACTTTGTACCCCATACTCATTCACATGAGGGGGTGGGATCTGGGGGTTCCCTTGTTAAAGGATGCTTCCAAAATCTGATAAGTCACCCCCAACACCACCACAACCGCAGGGCTAGGGTTGTGGGGAAGAGGCCCCTGTCCTCATCAACCTCACCCCCCCACCCCAAAGCACCCCCCCATATTGAGGACATGTGGCCTGGTATGATTCAGAGGGGGGCTCACTTGTCCCCCCCTTTCCTGGTCTGCCAGGCTGCATGCTCAGATAAGGGACTGGTATGGATTTTTAGGGGGACCCCCCGCCCTAAATTTTGGTTTGGGGTTCCCCTAAAATATGTACCAGACCTAAAGGGCCTGGTATGGATGTGAGGGGGGGTGGATTGAGCTTGCTGTTTTTTTCTCAAATAATTGCCAGCAGTTTTTTAGGAAAGGGGTTAAAAATAAAAATGTCTCAAAGTCGCACTGATATAGACACAGGCGCAACTTCAGTGCGATTTACATTACAGTCTGTGAGAGATAGATCACACTGAAGTCGTGAAAAAGTAACACATCAAAACGCACCACTTCAAGTCACAGCTATCAAGACAGAGCCATAGAAATATGATAAAGTGATACAAAATTAAACTGTTGTTTATGGACCATCAAACCTCCACAAGCAATATGTATTGTAGACAAGATTCAAAACTTGAAGTGAGTGAAAAAGTAAATAAAGAAGACAAAAAATGTGTGATACTAATTATTATTATTATAAAGGATTTACTAATATCAACCTATAAATAACAAGTGTCCAAAAGAGCCATAGAAATACATTAGGAGCAACTTTGGGTACAATTTGGAAATTGCATGCTGCACCTCAAGTTGCATCAGTTTGAATGGGGGCTAAATCCACTTTTGTTGAAGAATAAATTATACGCATACGTCTCTTGTTTACATACGTTAGCCAAGTGATCACAATGTCCTTGTGGCCTAGTGATCATCAATGACTCAGTTGATAAACTAAATTATTATTATTTTCTTACTGCGAAAACACGTAATAATGATATTGTAGTAATAATAACAAAATACCAAAAGGGTAAAAAAAAAACACTTAGGAGGAGCATTTACAACACATAAGTGCTGGGTCACACCAAAATGCAAAATGTTCTGTGCTTGTTTCCCATAACACAGGTGAATGTGCTGTCCTTGCAATCTGCATGCAGGTGCTAATGATTTTTTAACAGCATCCAAAACACATCTTGAAAATGCATCTCGTTTGTATGCACCAAATCACATGGTACCTTAGTACGATGTGGTTTGATATAGTGCATTCTGAGCAAGTAATGCTTTTTCCATTTTCTGTCCATTTTGCAACTCATTCAAATGAATGGGCGGCAAAACTGGACTGCACGGGAACACACACATTCCAGTGTGAACCAGCCTTAAAGCCTTATAAACCACCTTGAAGCTAAACTCCAGACAAACAACTAAATACATACATGAAATACATATATGGGAGTTGTTTTACCTTCCAGTCTGGCAGGGATGAAGAACTGATTTCTCTCTGGTGCAGTTAAGTAGCAGTTACATGTCTCCTTCCCACCCCGACCATGTGACTGGACAGTGAAAACAGATGTAGAGGTCTGAGCTCTGCTGTACAGGGAATTAAGAAGTTTGATACCAGGTCACACTCTGGTACTTACACTGTTTACATCTTTCCAACTAATAAATCTTCTGCCCTTGTTGTTTTAACTTTGGATAGTAACATTTTTTTTCTGCCAGTAAATACCTTATACAGCCCACTTCCTGTTTCCTGTCTGGTCATTAGCTTAGGCTTATGACATCATGCACAGCTCTCCCTCTCACTCTCGTGAGAGTTTGCCAGGAAGGGAGGGGGGGTGAGTCATAAGAGGGTCAATGAGGGCTGCAGAGCTGGAGGTGTGCCTCTGTGTGTCTGTGTTAAATCCAGGAAGTGAACAGGCAGCAGCTTCAGCTGCCCACAGTTAAAATGGCGGAAGCCAGACTTATTGGAGGGAGATTTCTTCAGCATATATACAGAATCACAGTTTATATAAAATAATATGCAAAGTGGTTGGAGGGAAGCTTCAGCATGGCAAAGATGTTTTTATTAATAAGTATGTGAGCAGACTGCAGTTCCTCTTTAAGGATTATTAATCCTTAGAGCTGCCTTTATTTGTGTCTTTTATAGCTACCTGATGGTCAACATTAAACCACCTTAAAGTGGTAGTAAATACCTTGTGTTTTATTTTACCTACATACTGTAAATATCTCCTAAACATGCACTGTTTAGGAGATATTTACTTGTGAAGCCGCTGGTGATTCTTAAGGAATGGTATGCCTGTGACGTTCCTTCAGAGCACTGTGCCGCAAACAGTGACTCCCATGCACATGGGTTTGGGTGACGTCCTTGCACCTTGTCCATTCAAAGGCCTGTAGCCTGCAAACTAGGAAGGAAGACCTGATGAAGATGGAAGCCCTGTCAGTGATGACAGCGCGCCTCTGGAGGGCTTTCTTTTAAGGTAAGTTTCATATAATATGCTAGTAAGTGATGCATATTAGCACTGTAGAATAATTATATTAATTTGGCTTTATAATCAAGATCTGTAAGTATGCAGTCTGAGTTCCCTTTTATGCTTTGACATTGGAAAAGCTCACTCAGCTCAGCATAAGACAAATCTTGAAATAGCTAGGTTGTGTGCATGTCATTTTTGTACCAGTTGTTCTCCATGTACAGAGTTAATGACTAAAGGTCAGTAGGTCAGTGGTTTCACAGATAAGAATATACTCAGAGTATATCTGTCATAGACTTTATTGTAAAGATCTTTTTAAAAGTAAAAACATATATTATCTATAATATAGTTAGTTATTTGATATAGTTATTTAATTAGTTAGCTAGATTAAGTTTGTGTGAAGTAATATATATTTATATGTATCCAATTATAGTTTAATATGCATTTGTAAGGTTTGGTACAGAATTGCATTTCTGTAATTTAAAGTATATCCATTACAAGAATCCGGCCATTTGGAAAAGTCATTCACCTTGAGTTTTTTATAAGAATCTGTTGTGTGTTACTGACAATCAAAGAAGCTTAAGAGACGTGCCAGCTGTTGGCAAAGAGAATATTTAGAATAATCACGAATATGATCATTTCATTTTTAGGTCTAGCTATATATGGTTATGGCTATAGCTTGCTGACCAGTAGATTTGAAATAGTATAAAAAAAAGTGTGACACTAGGCTAGACACACACTTCACTACACTTCACTACACGACACACACAACACATGTCCTTCACTCACACACAGAAGGACTTCACTACTTTTTCACACACACAAGGAAGGACACACGCATTCTTACTCTACAGAAGACATTTTGTTTACATTAGGCCTATACACAGCCTACCTCACAAACAGCTGTTAGAGCAGACATCTCTCTGACATAGAGAAGCACAGATGGAGCTGAAACATCTCTTGAACTTTCTTGATACAAGTTTTTGTTCTTATTATCTTTTGTTTTACTACATCAAGCTGTAAGAAGAATTTAACTTTGTATATATTTTCAAGTTGTTGCCAAGTGTGACCAAATAAACTCACACTTTGTTTTAAGACAGTCTGGCTACTGAACTTTTGAACAAAACGCCTAAGACACTGTTGACATAACACGTGTCTGAGAAGAGAAGGTTTTTTCACTTTCTCTACATTTTACAAGCACATTATAACATTGCCTTGCAGGAGGCCGCTTTAATATTGTCCTCCCTGTTGAGTGTGATGTATTGTATATCACCAAAATGGCAACATTTTGTGGAAATTTTGGCAAAGCAAAATCTGTCACTTTCATTCATCTTACTGCTTGCTTACCTCTCCTTTTGAAAATCCCTACTTCGGCATCCTTGGATAAAACAACAGTTCCTGTCAAATTTCAATGACTCTGTCCTGTTGCCATGGTAACAGATTAAATGACTTACAGAGACACCCATTCTAAGGCTTCAAAGAGAACTAAAAAGAATAATAAACTGACGAGCGGGACAACCTTGTGGACCATACCTCTGCCTTTCTACCCTTTTTCTTCTTTCTCTTTCCTTTTCTCCACCTTACGATTAAAGCTCATTATCAGAATTTATTTGACCTATATACACTCTACTTGTAAACAATATGTATAGTAGGTATAAATCATTTAAATACCTACAAAAGTACCAAGGAAATTATATATATCTTTCATTTAGGTTTACGTGAACCCAATGTTTAATATTTGAAATTTCATGATATTTACCTATATAAACTCTACTGTGAGACAATGAGCTTACTTTATAGATCCTTGTAAACTTACTTTATGTATCTTTATAACATTGTATACTCAATAAACTTCTTTTGACAAGGAAAATCCCTACTTCTTTGTTATATCTATTAATTTAAACAGACCTTTAGACAGCATGTGCCAATAGCATATGCTTCGACCAGAGGTTGTCTCCAATCCAAACAGATATATCGACAAATACATCCGGGTCATCTGATTGTTTCATGATTTAGATTTTGAGAAGCTGATTGTTGGTCACCTTGATCTGTCTGTTCAAATAAGCTATTCAATTTGTAACAGAATTTTCCCCAGAGCTCAGTGAATGAGGTGAAGTTCAGCTAAATTCCATCATCCAATTATGTGCAAGCTAAAAGACTAATTTTTTAAAAATATTCCTGGCATATGAATAATATAAGTGTAACTGTGCTATTGGATCAAAATACAATTGTGCCACTACTTAAGCAGAGTAATCAAATTAAAAAAGGTGAAAAATTTAACAAATATACGTTTCACAGTAGTGCACTAATTAAAATCATAAAAAAAAGCTATTAAACAAAAAAATAAGTGTCCATAAAAAATGTCCAAAAGAATATGACAATATTGCAAAACATAAAGTCCAACTAAATGTGATGAAGTAGATATAAAAAACATCCGCTGAAACACCAAGGTGATAAGTGCCAATTCCACTCCCTTAAGAATGAAGTTCACTAGTGTGGTGACATGGCAACTATACTCTTACGCCGAGATGGTGACCCTGGGTGTGCGAACGATGGGATGGTGAGATCGCAGCATTGTGGAACCCAGCATTGATTGGGATTGTTCAATAGAAAGGCGATTTTGATGGTTTTATGATGTAAGTGCAATTCTTCTAAATAAATGGTTACCTTAAGGCGTTTTACACTATTGGAGGCTCTGTTTAGGCTTTTATCTCTACATAAGGAGATTGGTGTTATCATCTAGAGGAAGTTTGATGGTCTATAGAGGCTCTTCAATATAACATAAAAAGCTATCTTTGCCCGACACAAGAGTGAATGGCAGCTACATCTGGTGACCTTTATTCTTAAGGGAGTGGAATTGGCACTTATCACCTTGGTGGAGGATATTTGGTGTTTCAGCGGATGTTTTTTAACCTCCCTGACGGTATTCTCGAGTCTGGCCCGGGGTGGATTTTCAGCACCAAAAGCGGTAACCCCGAGCCACACTCGGGATCGCATCGCAGAATCCAGGTACAGCAAACTTACCTTGTCCCCAGGATCCTGCGATGTCCTCCCCGCTCTGCCTGCGAGCCGTCCTCCGCTCAATCTATCACAGAGCCAAGCTCCGTTCCCTGCGAGCGTTGCGACACACAGGGTCGGAGAACGGCGACAAATTCAAAAAGTAAAAAACACAATACATATACAGTACGCTGTAATCTTACAGATTACATTACTGTATCAGTTTATTTCACATCCCTTTTGTCCCTAGTGGTCTGTCCAGTGCCCTGCATGCAGTTTTATATTATATATACTGTTCTTTCTGCCTGGAAACTGGAGATTGTCCATAGCAACAAAAACCGTCCCTTTACATCAAAAGTGGCTTTATACCAGCTAGAAAACAGTGATTATAAATTAGAACACTTGCAGAATAGAGAGATAGTGATTTGTGGGGAAATCTGTCACCAAACACTGACAGTAATGACAGCGACAATTCTGCAACTGAGCAAATTTCAGTGTTTTTGATTTGATTACATTATTGAATAATTTTTATTATTATTATATTATTATTTGTGATAATTATTTATAGTTATTTATTATATTATAATTTATGATTTCGTGTTTCAAACTTTATCATACCCAGGATGTCTACTAGACTCTTATTTGGACAGATTTAAGTGAGTTATTCCTAAGAATTACAGGCCTACATTATAGAACGCCAAATTCCCATGCAAAATAATTGTACCGCTTTCAGCATCAAAAATCTTAAATAATCATACCGCCAGGGAGGTTAAACCTACTTCCTCACATTTAGTTGGAGTTGTAATATTGTCATATTCTTTATGGACATTTTTTTTGTTTATTGGATTTTTTCATGATATTAATCAGTGCACTAATATGAAACGTATATTTCTTATTGCCTGTTATATTTTTCACCTATTTTATTTTGATTCCTGGCATACGATAAGGTATTCTTTGCAAAGTTGAAATTTCAGCATATTTACTAAAATTTACTCGCAAACTGCAACTTCACTTGTAAACCGAACAGCCTATTTGCCCCTAGCAAATCAACCCTCATGTATTTATACATTGGAGATATAAGTATATTTCAGCTGCAGCCATACGAAGCTCAGCTCTATGTATATAATAACAGCTACACCATCATAACGACACACTTAAGATCTCTGTTATAGTACTGCTTATAAAAATGATTTACCAGCATACACAATGTGCATTTCATTGGTCATTAATGGTCCTCTTTTCACACTGTGATCTCACTTGAAATTGATTTGCCCTACTTGGCTTTGATGCTTTTTTCTGTTTTGTTATGACTGAAGTCACAGAGCAGGAAATAGCAGTTAAGGGGAAAAAAATGACATTTCAGAATATTAGTTTAGAGGCTGTTAATAAAACAAGAACAATAGGAAGACAGCACCAAGAAATAGCATTTCTGCACATATTTCTTCCCATATACTGTACAAATCTACAGTATATGTTTGTAGTGCTTACCTCTGAAATAGGTGGCGTTTTCTCAGGTCCCCTGTTCCCAGTGACTGTGACCCTGTAAGCATTGCCATCCTCTCTGACACACCTGAAGAGGGCATATGTATTGCATATTTATTGTCACTATATATATATATATATATATATATATATATATATATATTTAAATATATTGGTGAATAGAATGGGTCTTTCTGTTCTAGACCTTGAGCTCCTTGGATGTCTCAGCCACGCTGACTGACCTTGTTGGGTGGAGACCTGTATAGCACCAGAAAATCCACTGGGGTAGTGCCTGATGCCCAGCAATGATCTTCCATAAAAACAAGCACCAAATCAAATGGTCAGAGATAACTTTATGTATTGCGAATAAGGTCAAAAGATAACCGGGTGAACATAAAAAAGTTCGGACACAGTCTTAACATGGAATGACATGGGGTGCCATTAGCAGAATATAAAATAGGGCTCTGTACTTTACCTCCAGATCAGCATAAACCGTAACAACGCTACCAGCAGTATGGCAGTGAGCAATGAAGAGATCTGAGCTACTAATGAGTGAGACTATTCTGCTAACATGAATTATTGGTAGCTATGCCAGGCCTAAACTGACTGGTTGGGCTTAGACCATAGAAAAATGACTAAATGCTTAAGAAGACTAATCTGTGTGTAATGAGTAATGGGGGGGGATCTTTTACCGGCTACTATTGGGGCCCTTTAGGAACGTTGGTGCACTTGCTGAAAGTCCCCTTTGAAAGATTTCAGGCAGTAAAGAGGCAGTGAATACCAGCTGTTTTTGGTAAAGTCCTCAGTAACTGCACGCAGTTCAATATCCATGCAGCACAAACTCTTTGGGAGAGTTATAGTTCAATATTATTAACAGGGAAGCTGGATTAAGTTATTTGTGGAAGGGTTCTGCTGTCTGAATACCCTGCTTTCAGTGGCTCTTGTGTGAACAAATGGAAAGGAATGTGGACTCACAACACTCTTACCAACCCCTGGGCACAGTGTTTTGAACTTTCAAGATGGGGGGGGGGCCTCAGTTCTACTAGGTAGTAACCAAAGTCCAGCAGTCTGTTGCAGTGAACCTGGGTACATTCGGCTCTCTCCGTGGCAATGAAAAACAAGCTACGTGCAGGCAGGGCTGCCAGAAGTCCTGCTCTCCCGCTGGTTATTGGTTCCAAACCAAACCGTTTCAGCTCCATGAAGGCACGGTCCCATGGATGCGTCTGCCAAAACTCCTGTGGTGACAAATGAGTGGCTTTTCTAGAGTGATTCTACCATTCACCTTCTCCTCTGCCCCAAAGCATACATGAATCTGTAGTTCAGAAACCCAGCTGTTCTTTTACATGGCTGCTGCTTAGGACTGCACTTTCCAAACTCCCCAACGTTGTGCAGGGAAGTCTATGAGTTTCCTTGGCTTTGATTCCCAGACTACTGACCTGGGGGAGAGTGATGCAACACACCTTTAGCATCTCAGCAAAAGAGAAATAGAATGAAAACAGTATCTTGATCTCCTATTGCAGTAGTCCAGAGCCTACACATACATATATATATATATATATATATATATATATATATATATATATATATATATATATATATATATATATATACACACACACACACACACACACACAAACACACACACACACGCAGTTGTGCTCAAATGTTTGCATACCCTGGCATAAATTGTAAAATGTTGGCATTAATAATGAAAATATGACTAATCATGCCAAAAAAATGTCTTTTATTTAAGGACAGCAATCACATGAAGCTAATTATTATCACATAGTTTTTAAATCTTAATGATAACAAAAATCACCCAAATGACCCTGATAAGAAGTTTACATACCCTGGAATGTTTGGCCTGGGTACAGACACAGAAGGTGGCACACACTGGTTAAAATGGCAATTAAAGGTTAGTTTCCCACATTTGTGGCTTTTTAAATCACAACTAGTGTCTGTGTATAAATAGTCAATGAGTTTGTTAGCTCTCACATGGATGCACTAAGCAGGATAGACACTGAGCCATGAGGAGGTAGAAAAGAACAGTCGAAAGATCTGCAAAACAAGGTAATGAAACTTTACAAAGATGGAAAGGGATATAAAAAGATATCCAAAGCCTTGAATATGCCAGTCAGTACTGTTCAGTAACTTATTAAGAAGTGGAAAATTTTGGGGATCTCTTGATACCAAGCCAGGGTCAGGTAGATCATGAAAGAGCTGTTTGGCCTGCAATTCTTCCATGAAGAATTTCCTTAGATGTTGGAAGATGTCAAGCAGTACCATCAGCACAGAAATGGGGGAAACCAGTGGGACCCAGGTACACCTATCTACTGTCCAGAGAAGTCTGGCCACTTCGGCCAGACTTCTTTGGACAGTAGATAGGTGTACCTGGGTCCCACTGGTTTCCCCCATTTCTGTGCTGATGGTACTGCTTGACATCTTCCAACATCTAAGGAAAGTAAGAACGGTGTGTGTTTCATCTGCTGCATTAAGTTTCCTTGACGGACCACTAAGTCTATGGTCCTCAGCATTGCCCATTTCTTTGTGCTTCATCAAAAAAGCTTGAACAGCACATCTTGAAGCCCCAGTCTGCTTTTAAATCTTTGCCTGGGAGAGACCTTGCTGATCCAGTATACCTATCGTGTGTCTTGTTGCTGTGCTCAGTTTTGTCAATGTGTATGGCCTGTGATGTGAAACTGTAGTGAGGTAAAGGAAGGTTCAGAGGAGCTTGGACAGGACAGATAGTAATTAGGCACTCCCAGAAGAGGAGTGGGGTACAACATGCAAGATGGAAAGGGGCTGTGCTAGGGAATTGATTCTCCCCATAGTCAAATTAGCTAGAAAGTTCAAAGACACATTGCAAGTCATTAAAAATCTTTTATGGATAGGAAAAATCGCTACAGTGAAACACAAGATATTGGAATTTCCTGTGTTTTTAACCAGCATTGGTTGGTGACCCAGCGTGATTACATCATGCTCTCCATTATATTAATAAAGAATTTTTGTATGTAAAATCAGTTATGCTACTTATTATATTAATACAGGTATACTGTAGACTTAGTAAACTCACACGATCACATACCCCACTTTGATCTATTCAGTAACGCCTTCTAACACCTGTAATTAATAGACCTGTACAGATATTGAAATTAATACTCCCATGTTTTTCAGAATGATCTCCTGCACACCATACATCAACCAGAAGAGCCAATCTATCATTAGAACAACGCCTTTCACTATTAACGTGACAGCAGCGCTTACAGCTATAGCATGCAGCCCATCGTCTTGTCACCTTGTTCACTTGTGCACTTAACTGCAATTGATTTTTATTTTTATTTATAGAATGTAATTTAAAAAATTTTGTGTTTATTTTGTAAATTAGCACCTTAGTACAGAACTTGACAGATAGCAGATAAAATGCTAAAGCAATGGCGGAATTGTGTACATAGCATAGTTGCCAAGAGCCCTGGTTCCCAAGTTTTGAAAGTTTTTCTCTATAAAAGGTTCATCATGTTTTATTCCTAGTTTTCCAAATGGTTTTTGCTTTTAACATAAAGTAAAGCCAAATCACTACCCGCTTCTATGGGTTTTAACATCAATTAAACAGTAAACATGAGAATAACACTTACCCCTTCTAACAATGCCCTTATTTAAAGTGTTAAAGTTCATATTTCAGATGAAATTAAAAGGGGAACATCCTACAGCCACTGCATTCCTCCAACCTACCCCCCCCCCCACTATCTGGTTCCAATTGTATTTACGTCTGTAGGGAATGAGCTGTCAGTGCCCATGCAGCCATTAAAGCAGTCCGGGAATTGGAAATCCCTGCTCTTTTTCCTCTTCTTTTTGCAGAGCTTCCAGGATGGATCAGAGCAATTCTAATTGGTCACTGCTGGCACAGAGAATCACTCTGATCATCCCAGAAGCTCTGCAGAAAGAAGGTGGGAGAAGATTGGGGATTTGAGTTCCCATGACTGCTACACCAACTGTGTGGGCACTGACAGCTCATTACCCATAGGGCTATGTACAATGGGTACAGGGGGATGGGAGGGTGAAATAAAATGCTAAAATAAATATTATCCAAGGGTGGTTACGGATTCCCTATATTTATTGCATATATGTATTAACTTGTCCATTCCTATAGTTAGCTAGTCTATTAAAACTCTAATAATGTTACTGTTGATAAGCATAATGATATAAGTTTAGCTATGAAAACAAACACACTGTTTAGTAAAACAACGTCCTATTTATTTCCCAGAAAATAGGAAAATGTTAACATGAAATTTCTAAAGGAAAATATTACAGAGCATACAACCGAAGAACATTAAAGGTACTTATCGCAAGGCTGCCCTCTAGATATTGTCTTGTCAGCTGGGCTCAAAATGGTAACAGAGAGCCATGAGGCTCAGAGAACCATCAGGCAAGAGCCATGAGCAAAAAGGGATGATTTTCCTTCTGTGTGCACTTTTTACACATTCATTCAGACCCACTCGTAACCACACCCCACTAGCCTCCTGTCCAATGAGAAATTGCCAAGAGGCAGCCCTTTTAATATATTATATTTCTGTCCGTCTTGCTGTATTAGCCTCTGGGAGCCGTATGCGTCCATGGATCATCGTTATGTGACCTGGGTCATCTTCAGTCTTAGCTGGCCTTTTGATCTTCTGTAGCAGGACATTCATCAATCATCTTGTCAGCCATGGTCCTTTTTGAAGCTTGCTTGCAGAGTGCTAATCAAGGAATTCCATCTTATCAGACCAGTTGGACAGGAGCCAAACTTTTGTTCTACAAAGCTTTGATGTGCATCTTGTTACATTCCAACATAGGCTACCTAGCGGTATCAACCAGGAAGTGAAACTCCAGAAATATATTACACCATGTTGCCTTCCAACAGAGGGTGTATTGCAGGGGTCTCCAAACTGCAGCACTGGGGCCAGATGCAGCCCTTTGCTTGCCTTAATCTGACCCTTGGGGCACTATTCCATCCACCGACACCAGCCATGGGGCACCATTCTTGTTGCTGACACCAACAATGGGGCAATACTCCTAAAAATTGTCTAGAAAGTTTGGAGACCCTTGGTATAGGGTGTTAGTTAGCCTTGTATTTTTTTATGAAATGATGAACAAACCTTTAAAGGCTTGTTATCTGCTAAAGGAATGTGATTTTGATTAACCTTTAACCTCCCTGGCGGTAATACCGAGTGTGGCTCGGGGTGAATTTTCATTAGCAAAAGCGGTAACCCCGAGCCACACTCGAGATCGCATCACAGGATCCAGGCAAAGTTACATACCTTGTCCCCAGGAACCTGCGATGTCCTCCCGCTGTGTGTGCGAGCCATGTCTCCGCTCGATCTATCACAGTACCGGGCTCCATTCCCTGCGAGCGTCGCGACGCACGGGGAAGAAGCCCGGCGCCAAATTCAAAAATTGAAAAGCACATAACACATACAGTAATGTAATCTGTAAGTGTACTGTATCAAATTATTTCACATCCCTTTTGCCCCTAGTGCTTTGTCCAGTGCCCTGCATGTAGTTTTATATTATATGTTTGTTCCTGGGGGAGACACTGAACCTCATACTACTATGGCCTGTTTAAATATACCTATGGAGCCTATATAGTTATACTGACTGTGGGCAGGTATAGGAGAGTTCGATATATCCAGTTTGGAAGTAATATATATCTGTCCATATGGATTATTGTTGAAACCCCTGTACTGAGGACTGAAAACAGGTGAAAGGGTGTTATTTGTTCTACTCTTCTCCTCTCTATTACTCTCCCCCTTTAATTATCTGGATACTTACAGTGTATCTCCTTTCTCCCCCAGTGAACCATATGAGTTTATATTCATATCTATATATCTTTACACCATCAGCCCTAAACACAGTTGCTGGTATTAGCAAGAAACTGCCTCCTGCTTTACACGGTGATTCCTGGGTGATCATCTGAGAGCTCTCCATGTGGAGATATTTCTATGCTGACAAGTGAGATCTGTTCCTTCCAACTACCCCCAAGTGTGTCCTGAAGCAAAACAGCGAAACACGTTGACGCACAGGGGATCACTACCAATTATTTTGTGTCAAGTCTCTTGTTTACACTAGATACTCATTACTATCATATGCCTATCGTATGTTTTTAATTCTTTTTTATTGACCTGTTTGATATGACTTATTGTTAATAAAATATATTTTTGTACTATATCATTGTCCATCTTGCCTTTAAAGTCCGAATTAGGGCCCTGTTGCCCTTTACCTTTTCTCTCTTCCAATCAAGTTTACACGGATGTGGCTTTAGGAGTGCTATTTCAATTTTTGCGGTATATTATATATACTGTTCTTTCTGCCTGGAAACTTGAGATTGTCCATGGCAACCAAAAAGCGTCCCTTTGTGTCCAAAGCTGTTTTAGACCAGCTGGAAAACAGCGTTAATAAGGTAGAATTACTTGTGGGGAAATTCCTCATCAAACACTGAAAGTAATGACAGCGACAATTCTGCAACTGAGCAAATTTTAGTGTTTTTGACTTGATTACATTATTGAATACATTTTATTATTATTATTATTATATTATTATTTGTTATAATTAGTTATTTCTTATCTTATAATTTATGATTTAGTGTTTCAAACTTTATCACACCCGGGATGTCTACTAGACTCTTGTTTAAGTGAGTTATACCTAAGAATTACAGGCCTAAAATATAAAACGCCAAATTTCCATGCAAAACAATTGTACCGCTTTGAGCATCAAAAATCTGACATAATCAAACCGCCAGGGAGGTTAAAGTACATCTAACTGCTCCTATTTGACAGTCCAGACAAGCACCTAATCCAGTTACTATGTAATGCCTTACAAATTAAACTAAATATCTGCTTTACTTTACCTTCTTTGATGGAGTCAAATCCTCCTTCATTTGCTTCTCACCTGCTCCCCCTCCCAGACACTGCAGTGGGAGGGTGTCGGCAACAGAGGCAGAGCTGCCAATCTAGACAGCATTGCGGGTGGGACTAGGTGTTGCCAGGTGCTGATTGACAAGTCATGTCCCCTGGAACATCTTCTCATCCAACTGTAGTGAAAGCAGGCACAGCCTACATGATAGTGGTAAATCCTCTCTGAATTCAGGAGCAGTGCAGCATTGTTTTCACACTATCACAGGAAGATGCATTAGGTGGATTTCACTAGCAGAACCAATAGGTACTTGTGGAACTTTGCAGGGGAATACAAGAAATGTATAATTAAAGTAACCCTAAAAATACTCCTGTTCCTTTAAAGCACGATAAAGGGCATAGTGCAGTGTAATTTGTCCCTCTCTATGCTGTAAAATACCTGGTTGATCCTGCCTGTTCCTGTGTCCCCCTATGTGAACTGACTGCAGAAATCATGTCCGCTGATCCATGATACCATAGTCAGTTTACATGCCTCTGTCATCCTGCAGTCTCTCCCTCTCTCCCCCTCCCTCCCTGCCTGTCAGCTTGGTAGTCTGTGTGTGTGAGCCATCTCCTCCCTGCCCCTCCCCTCCCCTCCCCATCCCTCCTGCTGCTATTTCGTTGTGGCTGTAAAGTCACTAATCACAAATCCTAGAATCCACTATATTACAGAAAAGTATACAATGCAGTTTCTCAGTTTTTTAAAAAATATGCAGCTACATACCTTATTTTACAGCACCGCTATACAGTCATGTGACCACCAGGCTGACGTCAAAGGGGAATCTTAGCCCCTCCCTCTGTAGTCCTTGGATCAGGAAATCAGAGCGATGGGAGGTCACGTGACCGTACATCAGCTCTGTAAAATAGGGTATTTAGCTGCATAATTTTTTTTAAACACAGACACTGCACTGTATATTTTGCTGTAACAAAAAAGATTCCAGGATATGTGATCAGTGACTTTACAACCACTTTAAGTGCTGTGGCTAATATTTTTTTTTAGTGGAAGGCCATAGTTCTACTGTAGGCACTGTTGCAAATTTAATCAGACAAAAACACCAGGTGTTTTTATTTTTAGAATAAATGTAACATTTATTTCAGAGGATGGGGTTGACTTTTTCCTCAAGTTCTCTTCGACTTACCGCCTCTTTCCAGACTTTGATCTTGTTTTGCACCATCAGGCTGGGTTCACACTGATGCGGCTGCAGGTCAGGGGGTTGGGTGCATCCCTGTTCACCGATTCAGGTGCAAAAACCGAGCCAAAGACGCACAGGACCCTTTTCCAATGAGGACCGCAGACACCTCAAAGCTTTGTGAATCGGCTCCATTGAGAGCCGGTCACACTCTCCTGTCATGCAAATTGGATGCAGGGAAACACGCATTCAATTTGCATCAGTGTGAGCTCAGCCTTAGTCTTTCTTCAGCCTTTGTCAACCTTGTAGTTGGTCATGGTGCCTAAGCAGTAATTGTAGTCCACCAAACTGATGCTTGTTGAACAAATTAACCACTTGACCACTGGGCACTTAAACCCTCTTAATAACCAGACCAATTTTCAGCTTTCGGTGCTCTCACATTTTGAATGACAATTACTCAGTCATGCAACACTGTACCTATATGAAATTTTTGTCCTTTTTTTCACACAAATAGAGCTTTCTTTTGGTGATATTTAATCACCGCTGAGTTCTTTATTTTTTGCGCTATAAAAGGAAAGAGACTGAAAATTCGGTAAAAAAAAGAATTTTTCTTTGTTTTGGTTATAAAATGTAGCAAATTAGTAATTTTTCTTCATAAATTTTGGCCAAAATTTATACTGCTACATATCTTTGGTAAAAATAAGTACAAATTGGTGTATATTATTTGGTCTTTGTGAAAGGTATAGAGTCCAAAAGCTATGGTGCCAATATCTGAAAATTGATCACACCTGAAGTACGGACGGCCTATCTAATTTCTTGAGACCCTAACATGCCAGAAAAGTACAAATACCCCCCAAATGACCCCTTTTTGGAAAGATGACATTCCAAGGTATTTAGAAAGATGCATGATGAGTTTTTTGAAGTTGTAATTTTTTCCCACAATTCTTTGCAAAATCCAGATTTTTTTTTTTTTTTTTTTTTTCACAAAAATTGTCATATTAGCAGGTTATTTCTCACACACCGCATATGCATACCACAAATTACACCCCAAAACACATTCTGCTATTACTCCCGAGTACGGCGATACCACATGTGTGAGACTTTTACACAGCGTGGCCACATACAGAGACCCAACATGCAGGGAGCACCTTCAGGCGTTCTGGAGCACCCAGGCCATTTCTGACATTTCTCTCCTACATGTAAAAATCATCATTTATTTGCTAGAAAATTACATAGAACCCCAAAAAATGATATATGTTTTTTAGCAAAGACCCTAGAGAATACAATGGCGACCGTTGCAACTTTTTATCTCCCACGGTATTTGCGCAGCAATTTTTCGAACGTGTTTTTTTTTTGGAAAAAAAACTGTTTTGTGCTTTAAAAAAAAAAAAAAACAGTAAAGTTATCCCAATGTTTTTGCATAATGTGAAAGATGAAGTTATGCCGAGTAAATAGATACCTAACATGTCACCCTTCAAAATTGCACACGCTCATGGAATGGCGCCAAACTTCGCTACTTAAAAATCCCCATAGGCGATGCTTTAAAATTTTTTACTGGTTACATGTTTTGAGTTACAGAGGCGGTCTAGGGCCAAAATTATTGCTCTCGCTCTACCGATGGCAGCGATACCTCACATGTGTGGTTTGAACACCGTTTTCATATGTGGGCGGGACTTACGTATGCGTTCGCTTCTGCAAAAAAAAACAATCCTGGCTTCGATCGTAGCTGTGAGTCGGTAGAAGCACAAGAGGGTGGTGGGAGGGGGGGGGGACGTCCCCTCTCACCTCCCGTAAGAACGATCAAACAGCGGAACAGCCACTATGATCATTCTTATGGTGTAGGGAATCGCTGGCTGAAAAAGCTGATATCTGAATGATGCCTGTAGCTGCAGGCATCATTCAGATATCCCCGCACAAAGTCAAGAACGTCGTATGACGGCGGGCGGGAAGTGGTTAAAACGCATTTTTTTTAACACAAAGTTGTCCATTTATGCAATATTTCTAACACATAGCATGTATATACCAAAAACGACACCCCAAAATAGATTCTCCTACTCCTACTGAGTTGCGGGGTATTGCGGGGTATTGCAGAGTATTGCTGGGTATTGCGGGGTATTGCAGAGTATTGCTGGGTATTGCGGGGTATTGCAGTGTATTGCAGGGTATTGCGGGGTATTGCAGAGTATTGCTGGGTATTGTGGGGTATTGCAGGGTATTGCATGGTATTGCTGGGTATTGCGGGGTATTGCAGAGTATTGCTGGGTATTGCAGGGTATTGCAGATTATTGCAGAGTATTGCAGGGTATTGCAAAGTATTGCTGGGTATTGCAGGGTATTGCAGAGTATTGCAGGGTATTGCGGGGTATTGCAGGGTATTGTGAGGTATTGCAGGGTATTGCGGGGTATTGTGGAGTATTGCACAGTATTGCAGAGTATTGCACATGGTATTGCACAGGGTATTGCACAGGGTATTGCAGAGTATTGCACAGAGTATTGCAGGCTATTGCAGAGTATTGCACAGAGTATTGCAGGGTATTGCAGAGTATTGCACAGGGAATTGCAGAGTATTGCAGAGTAGTACAGGGTATTGCTGAGCATGGAGGGATGGCTGAGCATGGATGGATGGATGGATGTGACTGCACATGTCACAGAGCAGCGCTGTGGGCACTACACATCCAGCCCACAGCGCTGCTGCCATCCGATCC
Source organism: Lithobates clamitans (assembly GCA_037952925.1). Classification (NCBI taxonomy): domain Eukaryota; kingdom Metazoa; phylum Chordata; class Amphibia; order Anura; family Ranidae; genus Lithobates; species Lithobates clamitans. The sequence goes on from JBBGZY010001688.1 coordinate 212,028, forward strand.
CTCCCCCTCTGTACCGTTTGGTTTGTTTACATGTGATTACTCCGTTATTTGATGGATCGATCACATGGTAAATGGCCGCGATCCATGATGCGCCGGGTCCTCTGTACACGGCAGTCACAGATGTTCTCGGGTGCACGCCCCAGGGGGCATGCGAGAGCGGAATTCTGGGAGAACGTCACTGTACGCCCTCCCAGAGTTAAGAAACCGCCCTGTAGCCATCATTCGGCTATGGGCCGGTTGTTAAGTGGTTAAACACTCTTTTATCTGGAATATTTTTTCTAATTTTCATTCAGCGGAACCAACAGGAGCACATTCTGTTAAGGCTGCCCACTTTACGTAGTGGACCAGGAACTTTTCCTCCTTAGCTCAACTCTCTTTGGGAGAAAAATATGAAAATCCTAGGGAGGGACATGGCCCTACTTGGGCTTAACATGGCCTAGAAAAGATGGACCCTAAACATCATCCCTGACATCTTCTCAGCCAGTTTTCTTTGGGAACTCGAAAACAACTTTACACTATTGATGAGTCTGCTAAAATGATATCCTCAGAGGAGTGTTCCTTGTCTTTGATCTGTATACAGTTTACTCAATAAAGCTATCTTGATTTGCAACCCTTCCCTCAAATCGTTATTTTTAAAGTAAAGCAAAAGGAATGTTCATTTGCTTTGTATCTGTAAATGTATTCCTATGGACCTGATTACCATAATAACTGAGACAGCTTAGAACATATCAAAATGTTGAAATAGCAGCCACAACTTTGTATTGCTATTCTGCAATCAACTGGTGTCAGATTTGAAGAAAACGGAAAAAAGGAAATTGAGCAACAAAAGAGACACACAAAAGGCGCAGAACAGGGAGAAGTGATTTGGTTACGTCTTTAAAATTCCACAATATTCAGTTTTGCTATCTTGAAAAAGAGACATAATGAAAGCATGCTTCTACAATGTAACAAATATCTGTTACATCTTTGCAAGTGCTATTAATGGAAGCTGAGGACTGGTTGTTCCCTAGCAGAATTCTGTAACTTCTTTGAGAATAGTACATGTATTTGTTTATTAAAATAACAAGTCATTTCCCAGCCAATTTTGTAAAACCGAAGTCATAGGAGTTATAAAGACTGCTCTGAAATAATGATCATGCACACTGACCCCTCAAATCCCTCCACTCACACCCCATGTAAATTGGAAATCATCTACGTCAATTGCCCTCCAAAAATGACAAAGAACTACAAAAAGATAAGACCTATGAAGAATGGTAACCACTCTCACTGTCTCCAGACAGATGACCAATCACAGTCATTGAATAGTCTTATACACATACCCTGTTTCCCTGAAAATAATCCCTACCCTGAAAATGAGACCTACAAGGACTTTTAACTATGGCTTATTTGGGGGGTAGGGCTTATATTGCAGCCATCACCGACAATCACGCTAGGTCTTATTTTCAGGGAAACAGGGTAATATGGGCTGTGATGTAACCTGTTACATTACTGGAACCTGGCTGGTCCCAGATAGCAAGGGTAACTTGCCACACATTTGTGGCAGTATTGAATTGTAAATCTTGTTAACTTGCTGCACATCTTCGCTGGCAAGTTGTACACTTGTAAAATATAGGAAAAAATACAGCGCTGTCAGAAAGGGTGATATGACATACAACAATTGATCTGCTGTCTATACCACAAATATGAAGCTGCGGTTGCAAAAATGTGAGATACCCACAATCCAAGATATTAAAATAATAAAAGAAACCGCGCTAAATAAACTTGAGTTGAAAGAAATTAAATGTACATCAAATTAATGAGTCCATCTCAAACATCCAAACAGTGTCAGTTGTAATCCGGCAGGAGATCACCATAGGACATAGATCTTCATCCCCAGCAAAAGTGACATCACACTCAAATTCACCATAGAAAATAGTGTTGGAGATAGGACAGTCCTTCACCTTCAAAATAACTGCCTCTTACCAGCTCCCTTGATCTCTGGTCAGGAGATCAAATGCGCCTTTTGGCTTATAACCCAGCCACAGTCACAAATCGGGATAGATATAACGTCAAAAATGGGTCCTCATATTGTCCTAAATGACCCCCAGGCAGCTTATCCAATGGCCAGTCATATAAAAGAGAAAGGGGCTCCCATAGTGTAAAAACGTATAAAACTTTATTCAATAAAAAGGTAATGCACTTACATGTAATCAAATTGGTTCATGCGACAGTAAATATATGAGCCGGCCGGCTCTCTCTATACAAACGCCCGTAGCATCCGGGACTGCGTGTAAGTGTTGTGGTGGCGTCAGCACGCCGCTCTCCCTACGTCGTTTCGTCAAACCTGACGTCGTCCAGGGGCACTTGAAGCACAAGTTCTAGTTGACACTTTTCCAATTTGTAGCAAATTTGCATGGCAAGTCTCTAGCAAGAGCGAAGTTGCAGTCGTGAGTCTATAGCAAGAGCTCTGTAAGTCTATGTTGTAATATGTTGGTAGATTTATGTGGGATTTTATATTATTATTATATATATGTACACATACAGTACAAGATTGACCAGGCCAGATTTCAGTTGAAAATGGCTGAGTTGTCCGAGCCAACTCCATTACACATAGCAAAGGGGACTTGTTGATCAAAGGGGAAGTGGCCAAACAAGATTTACTCCACATATCAAAGGGGACAGATAGTGACTCTGGGCTATGTTAATGTTAATATGCAAGAATGCAAATTAGGGCAGTTTATGACTGCAGCTGTTTACGGCTAGGGGTCATTGCCTGTCACTCTGAAAGACAGAAGCAGATCAAAGGCCTAATGGAAATGGCAAATCAAATTGCTCAGCCATTAAGTGTATAGGGAATATAACCTGGCGTTCAGTCTTTTCACTCTTTGTGGTTATGAAGGCACAGGTCTAGGAAACATGGGACTCTGAAGGCAAGTATTCATTGTCATATTTACTCTGTTGTATTTTGTCATTTGTTGCAAGACTTTGTTCTGTGTTGATAGTCATTAAAGTGCATCTCTCTGGAAGAATGGGGTTGCTGCGGAAGATTACTTACATCATCATTATAATAACTACTAATTAATTATCTACCCACTATACTATATCACTACAGTCTATAGCAAGAGCTCTGCAAGTCTACAGCACGAGCCCTGCAAGTCTACAACAAGAGCTCTGCAAGTCTACAGCACGAGCCCTGCAAGTCTACAACAAGAGCTCTGCAAGTCTACAGCAGGAGCCCTGCAAATCTACAGCAAGAGCTCTGCAAGTCTACAGCATGAGCCCTGTAAGTCTACAGCACAAGCCCTGCAAGTTTACAGCAAGAGCTCTGCAAGTCTACAGCAAGAGCCCCACAGTTCTACAGCAAGAGCTCTGCAAGTCTACAACAAGAGCTCTGCAAGTCTACAGCACGAGCCCTGCAAGTCTACAGCAAGAGCTCTGCAAGTCTACAGCACAAGCCCTGCAAGTTTACAGCAAGAGCTCTGCAAGTCTACAGCAAGAGCCCCACAGTTCTACAGCAAGAGCTCTGCAAGTCTACAACAAGAGCTCTACAAGTCTACAGCACAAGCCCTGCAAGTCTACAGTATGAGCCCTGCAAGTTTACAGCAAGAGCTCTGCAAGTCTAAAGCAAGAGCTCTGCATGTCTACAGCAAGAGCCCCATAGGTCTACAGCAAGAGCTCCGCAAGTCTACAGCCAGAGCCCCGCAAGTCTACAGCCAGAGTCCGGCTCGGTTCACGTATGAGCATGCGGCTCACAGCAGGGGTCCAGTGTGTGCTGGTTCACAGTTTCAGGTCCGTTTTCAGGCCAAATTTTGGGCTGAATTCGCACCTGAAACGGACCAAAAGACGCACAGCGTTTTTCTGCAAAACGCATTGGACCTGCTGCGGAGATATGTGAACCGGCTCCATAGAAAGCCAGTCAAAATCTCCTGCTATTGCGAATTGAATCCAATCTGCAATGGTGTGAAGCCAGCCTTATGCAAGTCTACAGCCAGAGTTATGCAAGTCTCCGTTTTTGGCAAGAAAAAAGAAGCAATTAGCGCAAATCTATAATCCCACAATCTGGTGATAGTGAATGCACTGCTATTAACCTAATCCCTTACTGTACACATGTGAAATACATTCAATCCAACATTCATATATAATGATAAACCCTGTGTCATTGCATAAAATAATTAATCTATCATGCAAAAATTATTTGTTTCTATGAAACAACCCAGATAGCAAGTAATTGTGCTGCAAGTTTGAAAACGACTTGCTAAGCTATTGCTAGACTTGCCAGGCTTCACAAGTTTGTTGCATAATTGCAGCAATTCCACATTGTATGACTCCAGAGCAGCGACATGCAGTCAGGGGAGGCAGGTGAGGCAGGGCCATGAACATTTAAAAAAAAAAAAAAATCGAGCTTCGAGGGTCTTGGGGGGTATGTAGCCTAAGTGCTACCCCCACTGGTAACAATTTGGGGCTCCTTCGACCTATGGTTCCAGAGATATGGGGCTCCTTGTGCAGCCTGTCAGAAACGAAATACAGAGGGGCAACTTTAAATACAAGCTGACACACTCTGTTTGCAGCACACTGAGAGGTTGAGCTCACAGTGCCTCTCACTTCTTGTCAGAGGCACTGAGCTCAATAAACAGCTTGGAGTCTTGGACCAATGGTAAAGTACCATTTTTCCCAGATGTCCAATAAAAATGCAATTTTATCTATCTATCTATCTATCTATCTATCTATCTATCTATCTATCTATCTATCTATCTATCTATCTATCTATCTATCTATCTATCTATCTATCTATCTATCTATCTATCTATCGTTACTATTCATTTATTCATTGCACACAAGCACACAATGAATAAATGATAATAAACTGTAATAAATAATATTTATTTATTACAGTTTAAATCATAAGTTCTTTTATATATTGCACTTTGCACTATATATATCCTGGGGCCCTTTACTACGATCCCGCAACGGGCCCTTTCACATGTTCTGCAGTGAGCTCCCTTCCTACTGTATTGGGGCCCCCCCAGGGTGGCAAAAAACAAGAGATATATGTCACCAGCATACCAAGAAAATATAAGGGTCCAAAGTAGTGGGAGAACTATCAGGTTTGCAAAGGTTGTCTTGCCACCGGGCCCTGGTGTTCTGCCACTGTGGGGTTCCCCAGCCTCCTCTTGCTGTCCTGCCCCTGCTATTGACAGCGCTGGTCTGGCATCTCTTGGAATTTACAGGCTGGTCCTCCTGTCCTAAGGACGGGAGAAATCAGTCTGTTTTTTCAGTAACTGAGAGTCCTGGAGGAGTCCTTCCTGCAACTCGCTCTTCTCCCTGCCAATGAGGATGCAGGGGAAGGAGCAGATCGGGCGGCCGTGGTTGTGTGAGCGCTCGCATTATGCAGTGTCAGCGAGTAGAAGGAGGGGGGAGGAATCACCCGCAGGAGCTGACTGGTGATGCTCTCCCTCTCAATAGAGACTGTGTTACTCCAGTGGCAGCCTGAGCAAGATGTGGCGCATCCGCTACGAATGCAAACAAAAAGACATTGCCTTTTTGTAAAAAAAAATGTTTTTTTTTATTTGGAAGGGGCACATGGCGGGGCACAGCCTAATGTTGGGGGGTCAGGGTGCCCTCTGGCCTCCCCTAGGGACGCCATTGCCCACAATCCCATGTTTTTCCCACACAGTTAAGAGGGAGAATGAGAATCTGCTGCCTGCTGAAAAGGTAGTGTTATATTCAAGCTAAATCATATATTTATATGCTATATGTGATAACATAATAATGTATTATTTATCTATTTACTGTGAAATTACTGGTTGGAAGTTATAACTTCAAACTTCAGTAATTTGTCTGTTAAGCCACCTGCTTGAGTACAGATTTTGAAAATATAGTAAATTACCCTAAAAGCAATATATAATAATTATTTGTATATTACTTATGGTAATTAACCCTTGCCACCCAGGCCATTTCTGACACTTCTCTCCTACATGTAAAAATCATCATTTTTTTGCATAAAATTACTCAGAACCCCCAAACATTATATATATTGTTTTAGCAGACACCCTATGGAATAAAATGGTGGTCATTGCAACATTTTATGTCACACGGTATTTGCGCAGCAATTTTTTTAATAGCGTTTTTTTTGTGTGAAAGATGATATTACGCCGAGTAAATAGATACCTAACATGACACACTTTAACCACTTACGGACCGCCCGCCGTCATTATACGGCGGCTCTTTGAAATGGAATATCATTGTTATGGCAGCAACTAGCTGCCATAACCCCGGTATCCTCTTCTTCAGCGGGTGGTCCGCTTTCAGATAAAAGTGGTCCCAGCGGCAGATTCGCCGTGAGATCACTTTCACCAGCGGAGGGAAAGGCCCCCCCCTCCCTCCGCATTGCGGTGCCCTCTGCCGCTTATGTTTACATTCCTTGTAATAGGAATACAAGTGACACCATTTTTTTTTAAAGAACAGTGTAAAAATAAAAAAGTAAAATAAATAAGAAAAAAATTAAAATTTTAACGCGTCCCGCCCCGCTGAGCTCGCGTGCAGAAGCGAACGCATACGTGAGTAACGCCTGCATATGAAAACGGTGTTCAAACCACAAATGTGAGGTATCACCGTGATCATTAGAGCAATAACTCTAGCCCTAGACCTCCTCTGCAACTCAAAACCTGCAACCTGTAGAACTTTTTAAACGTCGCCTATGGAGATTTTTAAGGGTAAAAGTTTGTCTCTATGTATACATTCCCTATAGCTGGTGGTATTCTGCATTGTTAGTGTATTGCTGGGATTTGTAGTCCTCTATACAGTGGTGGAACTACCATTTTTTTTTGCACCGGGTCTTTGAGGTCTCTATTTCGCATAGCTCCCAACTGTCCCTGATTTCGAGGGACTGTCCCTCATATGGAGCAATGTCCCTCTGTCCCTCGTTCCCCCTCATTCGTTCCTCATTTTGGTCTGATCTATATAGTTCTATATAAAATGCACTTTTTAATCTTTCAAAAAGTGTTTCCCAGTGCTAAACCTTTCATCCAAATTCTAAATTGGTTCATTTGTAAATTTTAAAAGCCAATATAAAGGAAAAGTAGTGGTAAAAAAAAAACCTTGTGGATTTAATGAACCTTTTGTTTTGGTTAATTCTCCTTCAAGAGGGTGTGGCAGGGGGCGTGTTCTATGCCTACATACATTTGCTAGTAGGTGTCCCATTATTCCCATCTCAAAATGTTGGGTGGTATGATTTTCATCTCTTGTTAAATACACACATTTTCTGCTAAATCTCAGCATATAAACAAGGAAAAAAATACATTCCAAACTGTGTCACACCAATGGGATATTAGGTTAGACACTCCTTGATTTCCACCTGAACTCCATATCAGATCTCAGGATTACCACTCACCTCTGCACATCACACCCAAAGTGATTCTATGGCTGCCCCATAAAGAAAAACCTTTAAAGAAAAACCTTACACACAGCAGGGAGCACTGATGAAAATTCAGTCACAGTGACCCCTGTGGTGGGATGACTATTACACAACATAACTGAACCGGAACTTGCAACAGACTTGCAGAATGTTTGCAAAGAAGGTTAATCTGGAGTCATGTAATGTGAACTTTCTGCAATCGTGCAACAAACTTGTGAAGCCTGGCAAGTCTAGCAATAGCTTAGCAAGTCGTTTTGAAACTTGCAGAACAATTGCTTGCTATCTGGGATATTAGTAAAATTAGACATTTTAAATAAACTGCTAAACAGGGGGTTAAGTGGACCCCTAAAAAAATGTCCTCAGGGAAGGTACAGGCACCTGTTTGTCTCCCATGGGGGGTGGCACGTAGGTGGCACATAATTTCACTGCTGGCACCCTTCCTTCTTGGGCATCAATGGGGATGCCAAGAGCCTGGTTTTCATCAGGATTGAGTACTGGTGCCTTGGCTGGGGTATCTCACTCTCAGAAACCCACCAATGCTCAGGGGCATGTGAGTTGGTATCAACATTGCTGGGAATTGCATGCTCACTGCCCCTTGCCATGTAGATACTGGCAAGTATACCTGGACTGCCCAGCTAGTTCTTTATGGATGAAGGGGTGGGGGGTCATCCTGTATTTTTCTTCTTGTGTAAAATTACCAAAACAAAAAAAAAACAAAAAAAAAAAATGGTGAACCTATGGTGAAAGAAGAGGTTTAGCACTCGCCACAGACAATCATGAAAGTTTATTTTTTAAAATACGATGAGTTGACATGTCGACCCTGGTGAATTGTAATTATAAATATATTAAGTAAAAGTAAATTATTATTATACACGATTTATATAGCGCCAACAGTTTACGCAGCGCTTTACAATATAGGAGGGGACAGCACAATTGCAGTACAGTTCATTACATAAGGGAGCTTACATTCTAAAAGGGAGGGGGTGGTGGTACAAAAGGTAATAGATGCGGGGAATGATTTGATGAGGGTGGCTCGGGGACAGTTAGGTGGGTGTGGGAAAGTCTTCCCTAAATAAGTGAGTTTTCAGGGATCTCCTAAAGGTGGACAGGTTAGGGGCTGATCGGACATACTGGGGCAGGGAGTTCCAGAGGATGGGAGAGGCTCTGGAGAAGTCCTGAAGGTGAGCATGAGTGGAGGTAACAAGGGAACTAGAGAGCAAGAGGTCCTTGGAGGAGCGGAGGGGGCGATTTGGGCGATCTCTGCAGATGAGGTTGGTGATGTAGATGGGGGTGATGTTGTGGATGGCCTTGTATGTTGTGGTTAGCATTTTGAATTTTATACGGTGCGGTAGGGGAAGCCAGTGAAGGGATTGGCAGAGAGGGGCAGCAGTCACAGATCGATTAGTGAGGTGTATTAGACTAGAAGCAGCATTTATAATATAATGAAGGGGGGATAGCCTGCGTAAGGGTAGGCCATTAAGGAGAGAGTTGCAGTAGTCAAGGCGGGAAATAAAGGTCCTTCTCCAAATACATAAACTTTTTCCATGCAAGAACAGATATTGCCAAATGTATTTTGTGTTGGGCAATAATGTACATGGAACGATGCTTTATGAATTCACTTTTAATTCATGTGTCTAGTCCAATTTTATAATCAGATTTATTTAAGATATACAACATAGTGTTTTCATCTACTTAAAGTGCATCACCCACTGTTCAACTACACTTCGCCTTAACTGTACATGTATCATTTCTTTTGATCTTTTGCCCTGATAAAGGTGGCATTTTCTGACCTCTAAAATGCATTGGATAAACATATGGAATATATTGGACTGTTTTAATCGAGTAAACTTCAGTTTGGATTACTTTGGGGTATAGCACTTTATTGATGACCTCATGGCTGCAATACTTTCTGAGTCAATGACCCTGCATAAGTGTTCAATATTTTCCTAATCTGTAGACAGAGGGTCAACATCAGTCAGGTAACTACCATTTTCAGAAGGAGATCAGCAATGACAGGATCTGCATTTCTCCCTGTACAACATTCTTTAAACCTGAACGCCAGGCAAACGCAATGAAATAAAACTAAATGAACTAAAACTCCAGGCAAATAAACAACTCTGCTGTATAGGGGATTGTAAATGGGGATGTTGAGTCAATTCAGGTACTTACACTGCTTGTATTTAATAAAATACATACAACTACAGGGGCATAACTACACATTATAGGGCCACATAGCTAAATATTGATGAGGCCCCCAGTTGCAAGGTCCATAAAGACAGGGATGAACGAGTATGGGGTGGAGGAACTTGACTGGCCTGCACTCAACCCTATAGAACACCTCTGGGATGAATTAGAGCGAAGATTGGGAGCCAGGCCTGACCTCACAAATGCGCTTCTGGAAGAATGGTCAAACATTCCCATAGACACCCTCCTAAACCTAAGCCTTCCCAGAAGAGTTGAAGCTGTTATAACTGCAAAGGATGGGCCAACTCGTAGAACCCTACGGACCAAGATGCCATTAAAGCTCATGTGCGTGTAAAGGCAGGCGTCCCAATACTTTTGGCAATAGAGTGCATATGCTACACAATGTTGAAATAGTATCAGATTCAGTAGCAGCTGGTACTTATTATTTTGGGAGGGGGGGGGGGGGCGCAGCAAACTAACACCAGTTCCCTGGCCAATCGGGTCACAGAAACTGCTTCCTGATTGGTCGGGAGAAGAATCAGGAAGACAATAGCGAATATTAATTCGCTATTCTCACACAAGTGGGTGGGCTCACCTTTTTTGAAACCAATTAGAACCTCAGGCTGTAATGTATGTAGATTAGGGGGGCAGCGCCCATGCGCCCTGCTTTAGTGGCCGCCACTGATCAGATGAACATTTAAAGTTGCAATAGTATCAGTAGTAGGCTCTAACTAAGCAGACAGGGATTGATTTAAAGTGATTATAAAGTCTGTTTTTTTTTCAATAAAAATAACAAACCTATTAGGCCCCTTTCACACGATCGACCTGCTCGGATCTGCCTGTCCATTTTTCAAGTGGATCCAAGCGGGCCACCCATTGACATCTACGGGCAGGCGGATGTCAGCGGAGATGTGTCCACTGACACCCGCCTGCCATCCGACCCGACAAGATCCACTCAAATCAGACAGATGGCGATACGTTCACCATCCATCCAGCAGATCAGATCGGGTGAAAATGGACAGGTTGTCCGTTTTCATCCGATCTCCCCATAGAGAAAAGCGGGGCTCTGACAGATCTATTCCTGCACAGTGAGCGGAGAGGGACCTGTCATTGGCCTGCCCTAGCGTCCAGCGGATCCGCCCAGGTGAAAGTGGCCTTATCAGTGACGGTGCGTCCATAAGGGCGCACAGGCACCGCCCCCTCTCTCCTGCCACCCCCTCTAGCACCAATAGATAGATTCATGCATTGCATGAATCTATCCATGGCTGCCGCTGCCACCCCCTATTCAGGCGCCCTGCCCCTTTTCGGGGGCAGGGAACCTGAATTACAGCGGTGGGGGGTGTTTTTGACGCACCTGATTAGAGCCATAGGCTCTAATAGGCGTCAAAAAAGGTGACCTGCGAGCACCATGCTGGGCGTTCACAGGTCACTCAGCTGTGTTAGAAAAGCGAATGAATATTCACTTTCCTAACACTAAACCGCCTCTCCGCCAATCAGGTGCTCGGATCTGTTACCCGTCACCTGATTGGCTGAAACGACAGGCGCTGTGATTGGATGCAAGGTGTCCAATCATAGCAGAGGACAGGAAGAGAGAATGGGAGAAGACATCGAGAAGCTGTCCCGCCCAGGACAGGTAGGTGCAGACGGCGGGCCAGCTCAGGGCACACTGGCAGCATTTGAAATGGCACAGTGGCTGCGTTTGATGGGGCACAGTGGGAGCAAGTAATGGGCACAGTGGCGGCAATTGATGGGCACACTGGGAGAAATTGATGGGCACAGTAGTGGCAATTGATTGGCACAGTGGCGGCAATTGATTGGCACAGTGGCTGCGTTTGATGGCACAGTGGCGGCAATTGATGGGCACAGTGGCTGCGTTTGGTGGGCACAGTGGCGGCAATTGATGGGCACAGTGGCTCCATTTGATGGGCACAGTGGCGGCAATTGATGGGCCAGTGGCATTTGATGGCACAGTGGCTGCGTTTGATGGCACAGTGGCGGCAATTGATGGGCGCAGTGGCTGCATTTGATGGCACAGTGGCTTCGATTGATGGCACAGTGGCGGCAATTGATGGGCACAGTGGCTGCGATTGATGGTACAGCGAGGCTGCAATTGATGGGGTTTTTTTCAGAATTTTTCCATTTGTTTGCGCCCCCCCCCCCAAAAAAAAAATTCTGAGCACCAGCCACCACTGGGCCTTATACTTACCTGCTCTGTGCAGTGGATTTGCACAGGGCAGCCCAACTCCTCCTTTCTCGGGTGCCTCTTCGCCGCTCCTGGCCCCTCCCTCCTGTTGAGTGCCCCCACAACAAGCAGCTTGCTATGGGGGCACCCGAGCCGAGTCACAGCCCCCTATGTCCATTCAGACACAGAGCTGTGGCCCAACCCCACCCCCTCTCTGTTTTGATTGGATGGCTGACTTTGATTGACAGCAGTGGGAGCCAATGGCGCCACTGCTGTGTCTCGGTCAATCAGGAGGGCAAGTCTCTGACGGCCAAGACACTCATGGACATCGCTGGACAGAGATGGGGCTCCAGTTAGTATTAGGGGGGCTGAGGAGGGCTGCTGCACACAGAAGGCGTTTTATCTTAATACATAAAATGCATTCATATAAAAAACCTTCTGCCTTTACAACCCCTTTAACAGCCAAAAAATGACTGTGTTAGGAATTCAGTGGCTGGGCTGTAGTAGAACCTCTGAGAGTAATACATGTGCACTGCAATACACTGCTAGGACATCTAACTAAACACATTCTTCTATTTGCAGATATAAAACAAAGGGGGTCTGTAACTAATGAAGATCCTGATCACTTCTAGACTTTGTGCCTTACCAACCTCCCTAATGGGGCCCCCTCCCACCCCCAGGCCCCAGAGCAGCCACCTGGCCTGCCATATCTATAATTACACCACTGATTAATGAATACAGAGCTGCATTCATTTGTGTCTTTTATAACAGCCTGGAGTCCAGATTTTAAATATTCCAAAAAAATAACTGCTGAAATACTTTCCATCTCACTTCTCCCAAAATTATCCCTGAACCTATTCTGCAAAGAGTTTGTGTCTGTACTGTGTATCTGTTCATAACCTTGTGTGGGAGGCTGTATAATGTTCTCCGGTAATATGGAAATGTTGTCGTTTGTACACCATTTGTAGCTAATTACAATTCAGTGTGAGTCAATTGAATTAATGCAGAGGTTTTCACAACATATTCTTGGCCTTGAGTTTAATACCTGTTTTAAAATTGAACACTATAATCTGGTTTCCCAATGGTGACTGTAATTTCATTATGCAAAGTATGTTTACACATACTAATTTTACTATAATGAGTTCCCTCTTCATGTTTTCAGTATGCAAATCGTGTGATTTCCCTCTGGTCAAAGCATTCTGATTACCGGAGGTCACAATCATACAGGGAGCTTTAAAAGCAACAACTGCTATTGCTTGGCTCTTTGGTTTAAAAGAGAAAAAAAAAAAGCAATAAAATTCAAAATGAGAAACAATTAAAGGCCATAGGCTCACCGTCACAGTATTGGTGCCCAGGAAAGTGGGCAAATAACGTGTTTTCATTTCACTCTGACTTTTCTTATGCGCTTTGTTGTTGATCAGTATTGAAGCCAGAGACGGCCAGGCAACCATCATTTTTTAGAAGAAGGTCAGAAATGGCGAGTAACATGTATTTTCCTTTACAAAAACTTTATTGTCATGAAACAGGTCAAACAAAGCATGTTGTCAAATATTTAGCTTGTAAGAGAATTGTTTTCATAACATAACCCCTTCCCGCCGAGCGTACACAGATGTGTGTACTCGGCTTTCGGGGGTTATACCGGGATGATGCCCGCAGCTACAGGCATCATCCGGTACTGTTTTTTTAGAGCCGGCGATTGGCTTTCCAGGTATAACAACCGATGCAGCTAAAAGCCGCTCGGCTGTTATACCGGAGGAGCGGGAGGGGACGCCCCTCCCCCTCCTGCCGCTCTTACCGGGCCTCCCGATCCCCTGGGAGGCCCGATCACCAATCCGCCGCCTAGTAACAGTCTGGAACGAAGCCGTAAGCGGCTTCGTTCCAGCCTCCTAATAGTAAACACGGACGTCACTTCCCGTTTACTCGGCTGCCAATGGCGCCGGTTTAGAAGAAAAATACAGTATTCAGAATCGCCGAAAATGGCGATCTGAATACTTTGAAGTGCAAAGGAGGGATCCCTCCATAAAGAGTAAAGCATGACATATTTGGTATCTGTTTACTCGGCGTAACATTATCTTTTACATTATACAAAAAAATTGGGCTAACTTTACTGTTTGTTTTTTTTTTAAATTTATGAAAGTGTCCCTTTTCCCAAAAAGTTGCGTTTAAAACACCGCTGCACAAATACTGTGTGATAGAAAATACTGCAACAATCACCATTTTATTCTCTAGATTCTTTGCTAAAATATATATATATATAATGTTTGGGGGCTCTAAGTAATTTTCTAGAAAAAAATACGGATTTTAACTTGTAAACACCAAATGTGAAAAACAGGCTTAGTCATGAAAGGGATAATCAAAGTTACTTACATTCAAGTGGATGTAAACCCTCACATATGCCCAGTGAAGTGAATAGACATGTGCGATTAGTTTCGTACGAATCGAAAATTCATACGAATTTCCGTAAATTCGTACATTCAGGAGGATCCGAAATACCAATTGCTATGCTACGAATTTTGTTCGAAATTTCGTTTACGAATTTCGGATCCAAATTCCCAACGAACATTCGTAATTGTTACGAAAAGTTAACGAACCTAAAAGTTAAAAACCCAGGAAGTCAGCACAGCACAGGGATGGTGGGAGCCCCTCATAATGATAAATTCATCATAACGAACATTCGTAATTGTTACGAAAAAGTTAACGAACCTAACAAAAATTCGTATTTCGTACGAAATTTCGGACACAAATTCCGAAATATGAATTAATTCTAATACAAAACGGAACGAAGCAAAATTATTGACGGCACACATGTCTAGAAGTGAACAGCCTCAGATGATACACAGAGATGAAACCATAGACGTGCACAGCCTTTTGCTTTAGGGTGTGCACCCCAAAGCTCAAACACACATGCGTGTTAATCTATATATATATATATATATATATATATATATATATATATATATACACATACATATATATATATATATATATATATATATATATATATATATATATAGGTATATATATATATGTGTTTACACTATATTACTAAAAGTATTGGGACGCCTGCCTTTACACACACATGAACTTTAATGGCATCCCAGTCTTAGTCCGTAGGGTTCAATATTGAGTTGGCCCACCCTTTGCAGCTATAACAGCTTCCACTTTTCTGGGAACGCTGTCCACAAGGTTTAGGAGGGTGTCTATGGGAATGTTTGACCATTCTTCCAGAAGCACATTTGTGAGGTCAGACACTGATGTTGGATGAGAAGGCCTGGCTCGCAGTCTCCACTCTAATGTGAAGGCCAGTCAAGTTCCTCTACCCCAAACTCATCCATGTCTTTACGGACCTTGCTCTGTGCACTGGTCCAAATCATTTGGTGGAGGATGGATTATGGTGTGGGGTTGTTTTTCAGGGGTTGGGCTTGGCCCCTTAGTTCCAGTGAAGGGAACTCTTAAGGCATCAGCATACCAAGACATTTTGGACAATTTCATGCTCCCAACCTTGTGGGAACAGTTTGGGGATGGCCCCTTCCTTTTCAAACATGACTGCCCACCAGTGCACAAAGAAAGGTCCATAAAGACATGGACCTAGCAAGGGTGGCAGAAAATTAACTTCAAGTGCAAAAATTCACATTATAATAGTAACTAAAACATATAGAATTATCTATTACTATCTAGCGATCTAAAAAATAAAAATTCCAAAGTGCTATAATGGTGTGAACCTCCCAACTAAAAAGTTGTTGCACTTGAAGTTAATTTGTTTTGCAATTATCTGTAGAGGGGTTTCCACCATCCCTCTTAAGTTTAAAAAAAGTTTATGTCTTATACTTATTTGAATGTGTATTACATGTGACATCACATATCACTGGAATTATTACACTTGAAGTAAGTCTGTATGGCAAATATCTATAGAAGGGGCTTCCACCATCCCTGCTAAGTTTCATTTGTCCATGTATGTGGCTCCGCCCCCTTTCTATCAGCTATCAAACACCAACCAATGAGTGGGCTGCTTAAGAAAGAGGCGGAGCCACATACACGGAATGGCCCACCCAGCCCCTATCCCCTTGGCTTGTGTTTGATAAGCTAGCTGTTTGGTCCCACCCACCCCCGACATCACCGCCGAGTTTTGACAGCTAGTCTCTGCAAACAGTGACATTACATGACAGTTTAACACACTTAGTGGATCTTAGTCTGGCGATCTGCTCAATGCGAAAGCGCTATACACTCTCCTGCCGCATTTCACAGGAGGGCTCAGGAGACAGCCGGCATGCAGCTACACTAACAGGGGGTGATTAGGGTGTGCCCAGGCACATCCGGCACACCGTGTGTGCACGCCTATGCTTCCCATACACCTGTGTGTCCGGCAGCCTCCACACACTTAAAGGGCGATATTTTTTTTTTTAATGATGAGTAGCTTTGGGGGGGGGGGGGGGGGTTGGGGGCGGCACCCCTGCGCCCCCTATGGGCCACCACTGCTTAGAACCCCCAGACATTATAAGGAATAAAATGGTGGGTGTTGCATATTTTTATGTCACACAATTTTTTTTTGGGCAGCAGTTTTTCAAATGCAAATATTTTGGAAAATATACACTTTAATAAATTGGTATGCACAAAAGCACATAATAATACCCAATTGTCTGCCAAAATATAAAAGATAATGTTATGTCGAGTAAAAAGATACCAAATGTGTCACACTTTATAATTGCGTCCACCCATGGAATGGCACCAAACTACGCTACTTAAAATTCTCCATGGGCAACACTTTAAAAGCTTTTGCAGATTACCAGTTAAGAGTTACAGGAGGACTAGTCCTAGAATTATTGCGCTCATTTTGACGTTCGCGGTGATATCTCACATGTGTGGTGCAATCACCGTTTACATACAGTATGTATGTAGCAATGATATCTTGATCATTGCTGCAGCGATGGCTGAGATATCACCCTTCCTATCCAGTGACGTTCCAGTACATCGCTGGACAAGGAGATGTTAAACAGGGAATGTGAGAACAAGAAAATGCCCTCCTAGCATTTCACAAATGTCCTTATGTTTTGTATGAGTCATCTAAATCTAGAAGGAAAGGAGTGGGGCAGGTAGGATTTTTCCAGGTACCATCATAAGACATTACAACATTATTCATTTAAATCTATAAAGTTTATTTTACATGTAATCAACATTAAACTTTAAAATTATTGAGCATTACATGGTAGACTCCTCTAAGTGGTCATGACACCTCAATTGGAGGATCACTTATGCCCTGTACACACGGTCGGATTTTCCAATGGAAAATGTCCGATCGGAGCGTGTTGTCGGAAATTCCGACCGTGTGTGGGCTCCATCGGACATTTTCCATCGGATTTTCCGACACACAAAGTTGGAGAGCAGGAGATAAAATTTTCCGACAACAAAATCCGTTGTCGGAAATTCCGATCGTGTGTACACAAAGCCGACGGACAAAGTGCCACGCATGCTCAGAATAAATAAAGAGATGAAAGCTATTGGCCACTGCCCCGTTTATAGTCCCGACGTACGTGTTTTACCTCACCGCGTTCAGAACGATCGGATTTTCCAACAACTTTGTGTGACCGTGTGTATGCAAGACAAGCTTGAGCCAACATCCGTCGGAAAAAATCCTAGGATTTTGTTGTCGGAATGTCCGAACAAAGTCCGACCGTGTGTACGGGGCATTAGAGTTGAGGATACCTCCAATCAACATATGAAATAAAATGGTCAAACTCTCAACATATTTCGCGGTTCCCCGCTTCTTCAGAAGAGCAAACAGGAAAACAGGAGGGCTATACACTTGAGGGCTGCGCTAGCAAGCAGAGAAGGCAGTAAGGTAAAAATATCCCTGGGCGAGCAATGTATAAGAATTTCATTCAAAGAAATCACATATGATAAATAGGCAGTGGGAACGATGGAACACGGCTGAATCTAAGAATATTAGAGAGCTGGATCCAACTTATTCACTCCCAGGAGGGTTAACAGCAAAGGACCACCGTTGTAGTATCCATAATGAATCAACTGGGTTCAAGATCCAAAAGTTAAAAATAGTAGTTGTGCCAAAACAATCTTCATCATCCCAGGGTAAATCCCGAGTGGAGAGGTTCAGCCAGGTGCATCCACCGGTGGATGCACCTGGCTGAACCTCTCCACTCAGGATGTACCCTATAATGAATAAGATTGTTTTAGCACAACTACTGAGCTGAGCTTGCACTTGTAGGGATCCCTTGGATTTGCTCCCATGCTCGCCCAGGGATGTTTTGGCCTTGATGCCTTCTCTGCTTGCTAGCACAGCCTTCAGGTGTATAGCCCTCCTGTTCTTCTGTTTGCCCTCCTGAAGAAGCAGGGAACCGCAATAGATCTTGAGAGTTTGACCATTTTATTTCATATGGTGATTGGAGGTATCCTAAACACTAAGTGATCCCCCAATTGAGGTGTCATGACCACTTAGTGGAATCTACCATGTAATACTCAATGATTTTAAAGTTTAATGTTGATTACATGTAAAATAAACGTTATTGATTATAATTAATAATGTTGCAATGTCTGATGGCGGTACCTGGAAAATCCTACTTGCCCCACTCCTTTCCTTCTAGATTTAAATATATATTTGGGATGTTGGTACTTTTATTTTTTCATTTATAGACATACCTGAGCAGTTATTCTACAACTTGTATGAATCATCCATGAGCATGTCAATGACACCCTCCGTTTCACCCAATCAGGTATCAGATATCAGAACCTTGTTCTGGTTAGTAAACATAGGTGGCTCAGTTTTTTTTATCTAGCATCTGGCATTTAATTGGCAGCAAGAGGAGGAAGAGGAAGCTACATAGAGCTGAGAGTCTTCCTGGTTTGATGCCATCTTAAGGGAATGTGGGAGATTGAGAAAAAATGTAATATGCAGGAGGTACTCACAGAAGGATAAGTTGTGTGATTGTGCAGGTGAGGCCCTAAGCACTGATCAGGGAGGACAGGTGGAGTGGCCTGATGCAGCAAAGGTCGACCGCCTAACTGGGAATGTATGTCATGAATTTCATGTTAACCACTTCAATACAGGGAACTTTCCCCCATTCCCGCCCAAGGCAATTTTCAGCTTTCAGCGCTGTTGCTTTTTAATTGACAATTGCGTGGTCATGCAACACTGTACCCAAACAAAATTTTTATAATTTTGTATCAAATAAAAAAAGACCGAAAAAAAAAAAAAAAAATTATTTTCTTAGTTTCTGCTATACGGGGCGGACTGACAACTCATGGGGCCCCCGGGCAATAGGAGATTATGGGGCCCCCGGGGAATAGGAGATTATGGGGCCCCAGGCAATAGGAGATTATTGGGCCCCCAGGCAATAGATTATGGGGCCACACAGTATACACACACATACAGTATACACACACAGACACAAAATATACACACACAGTATACATACACAGAATACCCATACACACTCTGAAAAGGTGCTGGAGAGGCGGGGCAGTTATAATCTTGGGATTTTTAAAAAAACACTAATTTCTACATACTGTCCCTGGTTTTATTGAAGCTGGCAACCCTGATGGGGCCCCTTAGTGGCATGGGGCCCTCGGGCAGTGCCCGAGCGACCAAATGGTCAGTCCGCCCCTGCTGCTATACCATTTTGTAAATTAAGTAAGTTTTCTCCTTCATCGATGGCCACTGATAAGGCGGCACTGATGGGCACTGATAAGGTGGCACTGATGAGGTGGCACTGATGGGCACTAATATGTAGCACTGATGGCCACTGATATGCGGCACTGATGGGCATTGGTAGGCGGCACTGATTGGCACTCATAGGTGGCACTGATGGGCACTAATAGGTGACACTGATGGGCACTGATAGGCGACTCTGATGGGCACTTATGGGTGGCAATGATGGGCACTGATAAGCAGCACTGATGGGCACTGATAGGTGACACTGATGGGCACTGATATGTGGCACTGATAGACACTGATGCGTGGCACTGATGGACATCACTGAAAAGGAGGCACTGGCAGGCATTCGTGATGTGCACTGACTGGCATAATTTGTGGGCACTGATTATCATTCTTTGTGGGCACTGTGTGGCATCCCTGATGGCCATGGGTGGCATACCTGGTGGACATCAGTGGTGGCAATCCCTGGTGGTCCTGGTGGCATCCCTGGTGGTCCAATGTGGGCATCCTAGGGGGGGGCTGAATGAATGAATGAGCGCAGCCCCTCCCCTGTCAGGAGAGCAGCCAATCGGCTGTCCTCTACCCGTGTCTGTCAGACGCGAGTGAGGAAAAACCAATACACAGCTCTTCCTGTTTACATCGTGATCAGCTGTGATTGGACACGGCTGATCACGTGATAAAGAGTCTCCGTCAGAGAATCTTTACCTAGATCGGAGTTGCGGTGTGTCATGCTTAATTCTATTACAAGGGATGTTTACATTCCTTGTAATAGAAATAAAACTGATCAAAAAAAGGGACAGTGTAAAAATAAAAAATAAAAAGTAAAATAAATGAAAAAAATGAACTAATTAAAGCGCCCTGTCCCTCCGTGCTGCGCACAGAAGCAAACACATACATAAGGTGCAACCGCATATGTAAACGGTGTTCAAACCGCACATGTGAGGTATCACTGCAATCATTAGAGCGAGAGCAATAATTCTAGTGCAGGACCTCCTCTGTAACTCTAAAGAATTAACCAGTAAAAATGTTTACAGCGTCACCTATGGAGATTTTTAAGTACCGTAGTTTGTCGCCAATGTATGGGCATGCGCAATTTTAAAGCATGATATTTTTACTCATCGTAATATCATTTTTCACATTATATAAAAAAATTGGGCCAACTTTACTGTTTTTTTTTTTGTTTT
Organism: Lithobates clamitans; assembly: GCA_037952925.1. Lineage (NCBI taxonomy): Eukaryota > Metazoa > Chordata > Amphibia > Anura > Ranidae > Lithobates > Lithobates clamitans. The sequence continues at coordinate 232,637 of JBBGZY010001688.1, forward strand.
GTTTTTTTAATCAATTAAAGTGTATTTTTTCCCTAAAAAATTGTGTTTGAAAGAGCCCTTCGCAAAATCAGTGTGATCTAAAATATTGCAATTTTATTCTCTGGGGTCTTTGCTAAAACATATATAATGTTTGGGAGTTCTAAGTAATTTTCTAGTAAAAAATGCAAATTTTTACTTGTAAACCATAAATGTCAGAAAAAGGCCTAGGACTTTAAGTGGTTAAGATGAGAAAACATGATTGTAGAGGGCACACCTAGAACATACATGAAGGTAGAAGGGGCAGCAGGTAAGTTTCTCCTGGCATGCCCTTCTGTCCGGGACATTGGAAGTTAAGCAAATACAAACCTCAAACCTTTCCCAAAGAAGGTCTCAGATCAGTTTTTCTTCTTTTATGGCCATTTAATGTCTAAAGGGCATCTATCAGCAGTCTGAGAATTTAACAGCATTTTTTTTTTTTTGTAGGGCATCATTACATGTAAATGTATCTCTATCCAGCCCTGTCACATATATCATAACAAGTCTAATAAAGAGCCTCAAACTTTGTAATTTCTCTCTGTTGAAGTCATCGATTTGAAGTTAGTTTCCCTATTTCCTTCTCTATGGAACTCTTTCTTCCAATAAAAATAATAACAGAGATAATAATTGCCGCATTTATAGTAAACAGCAGAGAAGTAATCATTATAGATCAAGGGAAGGAAAACAAGATACGGTACTGTATTAGCACCTCAGTCTGGAAAACATTTCCCGATCAATAGACGATGAGCCCTGGAGGGGGGAAGAGAACAATTACTCCACCAGCTCTGCGGCAATCAAGAAATAAATGTAGCACTTTATGACTAATTAGAATTCAGTGGTTGTCGGGCAATTAAAGTGTGGAGGTTTTATAAGTGTAATTTTTTTTGGCTGCAGGTTTAATATCTATTATAAAATGGATATTAACTCCAAGCCTGAGAAGTGTAATTCAGTTTCCTAATGGTAACCATTATAATATTAAGTGGGATTTGTTTACCTGGGTTGTGTACCAATATATTACATACACTACGTGACTTAGCTTTTCCATCAGCATTGATGACTATGACTAGTAACATTTTAATGATTTATTTCCCCTATTTAAAAGGAACTGTTTTCAGTTTACTTATTCATGCTTAGGAAAAAACACAAATGTACTAAATACGCCATAACGGTATGCATAGGTGTGCACACAGTGTGTGCCGGATGTGCCTGGGCACACCCTAATCACCCCATGCGGTGCCGATTCCCCCTGCTTCCTGGAGCTCCCCCCCCATCTCCCCCCTGCAGTGCTGCCAGCTTCCCTCCTCTCCTCTCCCACCGGCTGCTGCAGGGGATGTTTAACTTGTTCAGATCCGCGCTATAGCCGAATGACGGCTACAGCGCGGATATGCTTTGCCGGGAGTACGTCTATTGACGTCCTCCCCTTTAAAAGGTGGCCACACCCCCCCCTGAAAGGGGCACGTGGCGCTTGCTGTGATCATTCGAGTTAACGAGACTCGGGTGATCACAGATCCGAGTAAAGGGCCGATCCTGGCCCCTAACCACGTGCTCAGCTGTCAGCCAATGATAGCTGATCACGTGATGTAAACAAAAGCTCGGTAATTGTTTTTTTTTTTCTTCTCACACTGACAGCGTGAGAAGAAAAAAAGCTGATCGCCGGCATCTGTTTGAAGGGACCGAAGAGGAAGAGGCGAAGCTGCCTGATATGTGCCCACAAGTACTGCCTGCCAGTGCCACCTGCCAGTGCCACGAAGCAGTGCCCACCAGTGCCCCCAATCAGTGCCCACAGTAGTAAGTGCCAGTAATAAGTGCCACCTATCAGTACCCACAAGTGCCACCCATCAATGCCCACTAGTGGTGCCAATCAGTGCCTCATCAGTGCCACCTAGCAGTGCTGCCTATCAATGTCACCTACCAGTGCCGATCAGTGCCCATCAAGGCCATCCATCAGTCCCAGCTATCAGTGCCAGCTATCAGGACCACCTATTAGTGCCCTTCAGTGCCACCTATCAATGCCCTTCAGTGCCGTCCATCAGTGCCACCTATCAGTGTCCACCAATGCCACCTCATCAGTGTCCACCAGTGCCACCTCATCAGTGCCCACCAGTGCTGCCTATCAGTGCCCATCACTGTAGCCTCATCAGCGTACATCAATGAAGGAGAGAAATTACCTGTTTGCAAAGTTTATTAACAAAATATAAAACGGTTTTGTATTTTAATTTTCTTTAGCAAAAAATAAAAAACCCAGAGGTGATTAAATACCACCAAAAGAAAGCTCTATTTGTGGGAAAAAAATGATAAAAATTTTAATTTGGGTACAGTGCTGTATGACTGCGCAATTGTCGTTCAAAGAGTGACAGCGCTAAAAGCTGAAAATTGGTCTGGACAGAGGGGGGTTTAGGTGCCCAGTAAGCAAGTGGTTAAAGATGGAGAGTGGGAGATGGGGTCGGTAAATATTTAATTTACTGGCACCTTCCTTTTCTGAATGCCAGTACTGATCACTTCTGTGTTCATTCTTGAAGCTTAGTAAACTATGTTTACTATGCCTTAGTTTGTGAATGAACAGGAAGCCGCTCAGCACGGAGCACTTCCCATTCATTTACTCTCCAGTGCAGCTGAGGCTGCAGAAAAAGGGACTGGGGAATCTCTGTCCTCAGTTTCTTTCTCAAAGGTGAGACATCGGGGGTCTGTGTAGACCCTTGATATTTCACCAAAGCCCCTCAACTGAGCTCATAAAAACCTTGTAAAGGGTTTTTTTGTAAAACATTATTTAAAAAATAATATTGAAAAATAAAAATAAATATTAAATAATAAAATAATATTGAAAAAAAATGATAAAAAAATAATAAAGATAAAAAACTACTGACACGGTCCACTGTCCTACTGACACCAGTCTCTGCCCCACTGAGGCTGGTCACTGCTCTGCTGATATACACTCATGTGTGTTTGTACCCTGGGGTACACAATCGAATGCAATAAGCTGCGCACACCAATTACAATATGTACCTATGCATTTTGTTTTCATTGGCAATACAGATAAAAATGGCTTGCCCTATATCATGAGATCATCATGACACCCCCTCCCAAATATATTGAGAAATAGCTAACCCAACATGTGAGGGGCTTTTTAAATCATCAGCACTATAAATGTTGAAACATTAACATTGAAAACTAAAACATAACATTTAATTGACAAAATTGCAAAATTTAATGCAGCTGTACATAGGAACCAATCAGCTTCCATGTTTTGTTGTCAAAGCCTAAAATGATACTAAAGTCTCGTTTTATTTTCTTTAAAAAATAACAAACTTACCTACTTTGTGTAATAGTTTTGCACAGAGCAGCCCGGTCCGTCCTCTTCTCAGGTCCCTCGCGGCACTCCTGGCTCCTCCCTCCTGCCCCCACAACAAGCTGCCTGCTATGGGGACACCTGAACCGAGCCGCTGCTCCGTGAGTCCATTCAGACATGGAGTCGTGGCCCGGCCCTGCCCCCTCTCTCTCCCAATTGGCTCACTGACTTTGATTGACAGCAGTGGGAGCCCGCTGCTGTGTCTCAGCCAATCAGGAGGGAGAGTCTCCGCACTTTGGGTAACATCGCTGGATTTAGAGGGAGCTCAGGTAAGTATTAGGGGGGCTGAGGGGGGCTGCTGCACACAGAAGATTTTTTATCCTAATGTAAAGAATACATTAAGATAAAAAACCTTCTGCCTTTACAAGCCGTTTAACTGAACAACCAAGCTCACCTGTTTTAGCAAATCAACCCCATACTGTACAGTAATATACATACTGTAAATGTCTAGTATTCCTATACAGTTGCCCTTTACAGTGAGGGAAAAAAGTATTTGATCCCCTGCTGATTTTGTATGTTTTCCCACTGACAAAGAAATGATCTGTCTATAATTTTAATGGTAGGTTTATTTTAACAGTGAGAGACAGAATAACAACGAAAAAATAACCCAAAAAGTTATAAATTGATTTGCATTTCAATGAGTGAAATTACGTTTTTGGCCCCTTCACAAAACATGACTTAGTACTTGGTGGCAAATGCCTTGTTGGAAATCACAGAGGTCAGACGTTTCTTGTAGTTGGCCACCAGGTTTGCACACATCTCAGGAGGGATTTTGTCCCACTCCTCTTTGTAGATTCTCTCCAAGTCATTAAGGTTTTGAGGCTGACCTTTGGTAACTCGAACCTTCAGCTCTCTCCACATATTTTCTATGGGATTAAGGTCTGGAGACTGGCTAGGCCACTCCAGGACCTTAATGTGCTTCTTCTTGAGCCACTCCTTTTTTGCCTTGGTCATGTGTTTTGCATCATTGTCATGCTAGAATACCCATCCATGACCCAATGCCCTGGCTTAGGGAAGGAGGTTCTCATCCAAGATTTGATGGTACATGGCCCAGTCCATCGTCCCTTTGATGCAGTAAAGTTGTCCTGTACCCTTAGCAATAAAACACCCCAAAGCATAATGTTTCCACCTCCATGTTTGACAGTGGGGAAGGTGTTCTTGGGGTCATAGGCAGGATTCCTCCTTCCCCAAACACGGTGAGTAGAGTTGACTCCAAAGAGTTTGATTTTGGTCTCATCTGACCTTTCACCCAGTTCTCCTCTGAATTATTCATATTTTCATTAGCAAACTTCAGATGGGCCTGTACATGTGCTTTCTTGAGCAGGGGGACCTTTCGGACGCTGCAGAATTTCAGTCCTTCACGGTGTAGTGTATCAATTATTTTCCTGGTGACTATGGTCCCAGCTGCTTTGAGATCATTGACAAGTTTCTCCTGTGTAAGTCTGGGCTGATTCCTCACCATTCTCATGGTCATTGAAACTCCACGAGGTGAGATCTTGCATGGAGCCCCAGACCGAGGGAGATTGACAGTTATTTTGTGTTTCTTCCATTTGCGAATAATCGCACCAACTGTTGTCACCCTCTCACCAGGCTGCTTGGCAATGGTCTTGTAGCCCATTCCAGCATTGTGTAGGTCTACAATATTGTCCCTGACATCCTTGGACAGCTCTTTGGTCTTGGCCATGGTAGAGAGATTGGAATCTGATTGATTGCTTCTGTGGACAGTTGTCTTTTATACAAGTAACAAGCTGAGATTAGGAGCAATCCCTTTAAGAGAGTGCTTAAAGTGGAGTTCCACCCACTTTTGCAACTCTTCAGCATCCCTCACTAAACTGTGCACTGTAAACGAATTGGATATTTTTAATTTTTTTTTCTCAGCAGTTACTGTATATCTGCTGTATTCATTTTTCACTTCCTCCTCCCTGGCCGTGGCCCATCGCATCATTTCCTGTTTGCAATGCCTTCTGGGAAGGGGCGGCAACTTCCTCTGACACTGCCGTTGCTATGGAAACCTGACCTGAAACCTTTTACACTGCTTGTGCTGCACTGAGCATGTGCGAGATCTGTAAGGATGAGATCCAGGAAGAAATACAGTCTTGCTTCAGATGCCCACACTTAAGATGGCCACGACCTGCTGTAAGTTTATAAAATAACAAACTACTGCTATAAACTAACAAAACAGACCTTATTTTACAGACTAACTTTACTAGAATACAATAAGCTTGTGTATTATAGGGGTATTTTTATTTAAAAAGTATAATTTCGGCCGGAACACCACTTTAATCTCAACTGGTTACCTGTACAGAAGACACCTGGGAGCCGCAAATATTGCTGATTGATAGGGGATCAAATACTTATTCCACTCATTAAATGCAAATCTATTCATAACTTTTTTGAAATGTGTTTTTCTGGATATTTTTGTTGTTATTCTGTCTCTCACTGTTAAAGTAAACCAACCATTAAAATTATAGACTGATCATTTCTTTGTCAGTGGACAAAGGTACAAAATCAGCAGGGGATCAATTACTTTTTTCCCTCACTGTATCATCCACCAGCTGGTATCTACACTCATAAAGTGACAATAAAAATATGTGAACCCCTTGGAATTAAAACATTTGTTACCCCAACACTTAATTTTCCTGATATGTGGCTGCTGTATCATGTACTTGTATGAGAAAGTATCCTGCTCTCTTTGTATTGCTTCCTTTGTGTGAAATCCCCGGTGATCCTGCCAGTACCTCTGCTTTCCTTAAAAACTGACCACACTAAGCAGGAGAACACAGCGTGGTCAGTTCTCTAGCTATGTTTGGAACTTAGTGTACTCTCCTCTAATGATCAGACTTGTCCTGACACCCCCCCGCTGTACAGCCATTAACTGGCAAGCACGGTGTGCTGCTTTTCCTCCCCCAGCTCTTATGCAGCTTAGAACAGAGGGAATGTGATCACTTATAAAAAAGAGTGAAACAAGGTATTTCGAATGTTTTTTTCTATATCTATACAAAAATGTTTTGCCTTTCATTTCTATTTAAAACTGAATAAGTTGTTTTACAAGATGATCGTTTACAATCACTTTAAATGGTTTTCTGCAGTAATTTGCCATAAAAAATATATATATGTCTTTATTGGACAGTCACAGTGCTGGAGGAAAAAGTAAGTGGACCCTTGGAGTTAATAGCTGGAACCTCCATTGGCAGCAATGATTTCAAACAAGAATTTTCGATAGTTCAGTTTTAGATCTGCACAAAATTCAGAAATAATATATGACCATTACTCTTTACAAAACTGCCTCAGCTCAGACAAATGTGTAGGGTGTCTGGTGTGAACAGCTGTCTTGAGGTCATTTAACAACATCTCTACATACTTTTTCTTGCTACTGTATATCCCAACAGACTTTTCTTGCAGAATGTACTGTATTGATAATTGATGGTAAGATGGTGGCGATTTTTGTGACACACATCTCAGAACTCTTTCTGCTTTGTCAGACTGTCAGACAGTATGGGAAAATATACCAACGTGATCCACTTGAGCAAGTATAACACTGTGCCTAAGCACAAGGTCCTACAAGAGGACTCCAGGATATACAATAGGTTGGGAATGCTCTATCTCCAAAGTTGGACTAAGTCAAAAACTCCTGTTGAAGGTAAGACAAGTGTTACCAGCCACAAATTGGGGCACAAATCTAACATCCGGCATGTTTAGCTATCTCTTGTTTTAAGTGGCACCGTTTAGCAAAACAGGCAATCGTCATCAGATTTCATGCTAAATGCCAGACAAACTGCTGTAAATGGGAGACTAAACAGTAAAAGAATAAACAGCAGACTGATGAGGCTATTTCTCTGTGCTCTCCTATCATCAGATAGCTTTTTGTCACCACATTTTGCTCCTATTTCTGCCTCTCCTTTCCCCACTCTGCTGAATGGGAGATTTACTTATGTATGTGACCCATTGGGGCGATTCCCTGACTTGGGCCTTTCCTGACATACAAGATGTGAGGGGTTCAGAAATTGCCAAAACAGGACAGCATAGACAGCAATGGAAACATTCTCAGACATCACATTTCCTTGAAAAAGTATTCACATTACTTGTAATTTTCCACATTTTGTCTTGATACAACCAAAAACGTAAATGTATTTATTTGGAATTTATGAGATAGACCAACACAGTGGCACATAAATGTGAAGTGGAAGGAAAATGATAAATGGTTTTCAAAATGTTTTACAAATATGTGAAAAGCGGGGGCGTTCTTGCTACTGTATATCCCAACAGACTTTTCTTGCAGAATGTACATGTACTGATAATTGATGGTGAGATGGTGGCAATTTTTGTGACACACTTCTCAGAACTCTTTCTGCTTTGTCAGACAGTATGGGACAATATACCCACGTGATCCACTTGAACAAGTATAACACTGTGCCTAAGCACAAGGTCCTACAAGAGGACTCCAGGATATACAATAGGTTGGGAATGCTCTACCTCCAAAGGCCAACGCCAAGGCGTGCGTTTGTATTCAGGCCCCCTGAGTCAATACTTTGTAGAACCACCTTTCGCTGCAATTACAGCTGCAAGTCTTTTTGGGGATGTCTCTACCAGCTTTGCACATCTAGAGAGTGACATTTTTGCTCATTCTTCTTTGCAAAATAGCTCAAGCTCTGTCAGATTAGATAAAGAATGTAAACAGCAATTTTCAAGTCTTGCCACAGATTCTCAATTGAATTTAGGTCTGGATTTTGAGTGGGCCCTTCTAACACATGAATATACTTTGATCTAAACCAGTGGTTCTCAACCTTCTAGTGCTGTGCCCCTTGATAACATTTCCCACGTTGTGTGGACCCCTAACAGTAAAATTATTTTCGTAGCGTGGGTTGTCAGCATGCAAGACAAGACAAGTAATTTGCACCCCTAACCTAAACTTATGGTACATTTTAGGATGTACCACTGTTTCTCTTTGTTCTCCTTTCTTTCCCTTTTATCTCTCTCTATGCTTATGTCTTGTTTTTTCCCCATCCCTCTCTCTAGCCCTCGTTCTCTCTCTTTTCTTTGTTCCTCCCCCTCTTTTCTTCTCCCTTCCATATATTCTCTGTTTTTATTCCTTCTCTTATTCCTTGGTGGGGGGAATGGGATGAGTGGCAGTGCTGGGGGAGTTCTGATCAGCCAACTTAGGTTCTCTTGATGAAGGTCATCTGCTAATCTGAAAACTGTAGTGGGGACTTTTAATGGCAACTATAATCACAGGTAGTGTTACTCACTATGTCTCCGGCTTCACTGCGTCTCCGACTTTGTGGTGTCTCGCAGCAGTGACACCTATGCCAAAATCAGGAGATAGGGTCTCCTCCAGCCCCTCCCACTTCACATTCCTCACCAGTCAGCTGACCTCCAGTCTCTGCCCCCCCAGCCATGCCGTGAACTAAATGGGGAAGAGGCTGAGTGGACGCGGGTTCCAGGAACAGACCAGCTTGGTGTCTGCGAAAAGGTTGGGAAAAGGTTGGGAGAGCAGCATGGGCTTCAGGAACAGCCCAGGATTCGGTGACCCCTGCCAAATCGTCATTCAACCCCCGAGGGGGTCCCGACCCCCAGGTTGAGAATCACTGATCTAAACCATTCTATAGTCTTTTGCAAACTCTAACAGGTTTTCTTCTAAGATTGCCCTGTATTTCGCTCCATCCATCTTCAACCAACTCTGACCAGCTTCCCTGTCCCTGCTGAAGAAAAGCATCCCCACAACATGATGCTGCCACCACCATGTTTCACGATGGGGATGGTGCATTCAGGGTGATGTGCAGTATTAATTTTCCATCATAAATAGCATTTTCCTTTTAGGCCAAAAAGTTAAATTTTTGCCTCATCTGACCAGAGCACCTTCTTCCACATGTTTGCTGTGTCCACATGGCTTCTTGCAAACTGCAAATGGGACTTCTGGTGGCTTTCTTTCACATGCACGACTAATAGTTGTCCTGTGGATTGATTCTCCCACCTGAGCTGTGGATCTCTGCAGCTCCTCCAGAGTTACCATGGGCCTCCTGGCTGCTTCCCTGATTAATGCTCTCCTTGCCCGGCCTGTCAGTTTAGGTGGACAGCCATGTCTTTGTAGGTATGCAGTTGTGCCAAACTCTTTCCATTTTCGCATGATGGATTAAACAGTGCTTTGTGAAGTGTTCAAAGCTTGGGATTTTTTTTTATAACCTAACCCTGATTTAAACTTCTCCACAGCTTTATCCCTGACCTGTCTGGTGTGTTCCTTGGCCGTCATGATGCTGTTTGTTTACTAAAGTTCTCTAACAAACCTCTGAGGGCTTCACAGAAAGCTGTATTTATACTGAGATTAAATTACACACAGGTGGACTCTATTTACTAATTAGGTGACTTCTGAAGGCAATTGGTTGCACTAGATTTTAGTCAGGGGTATCAGAGTAAAGGGGGCTGAATACAAATGCACGCCACACTTTTCACATATTTATTTGTAAAAACATTTGCTACTTTGTGTTGGTCTGACACAATGGTTCTCAACTTCCGTCCTCAGGATCCACTAACAGATTTGAAGTATTCCCTTGGGGAGATGCAGACTAAAATACTGAAACCACTGAGCAGCAAATGATGTTTGCTCACTAAGGTTCTCTAACAAACCTCTGAGGGCTTCATAAAACATCTGTATTTATACTGAGATTCAATTACACACAGGTGGACTCTATTTACTAATTAGGTGACTTCAGAAGGCAATAAGTTCCACTAGATTTTAGTTAGGGGTATCAGAGTAAATCCAAATGCACACTTTTTAGATATATTTGGAAAACCATTTATCATTTTTCTTCCACATCACAATTATGTGTCAATTATGTGTCACTTTGTGTTGGTCTATCACATAAAATCCCAATAAAATACATTTACATTTTTTGCTGTAAAATGACAAAATGTGGAAATTTTCAAGGGATATGAATACTTTTTCATGGTACTGTATTTTTCCTGCTTTCCCTGTTGGAGAGTTTTCCTATCAAGTCCTGAAAGTTTTGAAAGGAAACGAGGGGGCATCTCACCGACAAGGACACATATGGTAATAAAAAGCTGATACAGATGTTAATGCCGCATACAGACGATCGCACATTCCGACAACAAAATCCTGGATTTATTTCCGACGGATGTTGGCTCAAACTTGTCTTGCATACACACGGTCACACAAATGTTGTCGGAAATCCCGAACGTCAAGAACGCGGTGATGTACAACACGTACGACGAGCCGAGAAAAATGAAGTTCGATAGCCAGTGCGGCTCTTCTGCTTGATTCCGAGCATGTGTGGAATTTTGTGCGTCGGAATTGTGTACACACGCTCGGAATTTACGACAACGGATATTGTTGTCGGAAAATTTGAGAACCAGCTCTCAAACTTTGTTTGTCGGAAATTCCGACAAAAAATGTCCGATGGAGCCTACACACGGTCGGAATTTCTGACAACAAACTCACATCGAACATTTGTTTCGGAAATTCCGACCGTGTGTACGCGGCATAACTCTTTCTCAATCTAAACAGAAGAAGTGCACTGCTCAGGTGAGTATATTTTCTGTGGTCCCATTCAGGTGTGCTCCTCGCCTCGCCGCAGTGTGTACTTGAAGAAAAGAAGAGTTATGGTTGCAGACCACTGCAGGACTTGATCCGCACAAAAAAATATTTTATTTCTCCAATGTCAAGTAGACAGAACAAAGGACCAAGAGCTTGTTAGTCCTTTGTGCTGTCTACTTGACATTGGAGAAATAAAAGATTTTTGTGTTTGCATCAAGTCTTGCGGGTGGTGTGCAAACTTAAAGTGGAGTTCCACCCACTTTTACAACTCTTCAGCATCCCTCACTAAACTGCGCACTGTAAACAAATTGGATATTTTTTTATTTATTTTCTCAGCACCTACTGTATATCTGCTGTATTCATTTTTCACTTCCTCCTCCCTGGCCGTGGCCCATCGCATCATTTCCTGTTTGCAATGCCTTCTGGGAAGGGGCGGCAACTTCCTCTGAAACTGCCGTTGCTATGGAAACCTGACCTGAAACCTATTACACTGCTTGTGCTGCACTGAGCATGTGCGAGATCTGCAAGGATGAGATCCTGGAAGAAATACAGTCTGGCTTCAGATGCCCACACTTAAGATGGCCACGGCCTGCTGTAAGTTTATAAAATAACAAACTACTGCTGTAAACTAACAAAACAGACCTTAGTATACAGACTAACTTTACTAGAATACATTAAGCTTGTGTATTATAGGGGTATTTTTATTTAAAAAGTATCATTTCGGCCGGAAAAAAACACTTTAACTCTTCTTTCTTTTCTCTATCTATCCAAAATGAAGTAAAACATTTTGGTTGGAGTTGGGCTTTAACTGACTCATGGGGCACTTGTTTATTTTCTAATTTACCGAACTGCAGTTTGTTTCCCTCTTTGGGGATTTGTAACTGGTTCCTCCTAATATGTGACAATGTGACGCCGTAAAGCTTGTTCCTCCCACAGGACGGCGTACCTGCCAAGCTTTATTATTTGATAACTTAATACTTGCCAGGTTTTATTTTTATTTATCTTTTTTTTCCATCGGTTTTATTAATCAATAACCATTTAAAAACAAAAAGTCAAATAAAAAAAATGGAAATGGATTTCTATTGGATGAAATAAAATCCATAAAGAGTAAGAATCGCTCATAGATTAATTTTTATTAACATTAATGGATTCTCTTTTCTTTGGCCTTTTCCTTAGCATACTAGATGTATTTATATGTTTACCTATTTTTTTTTCTTTATTTTCTCTTCCTCAATTAAACAATAACTTAGATATGCTTCTGTATTGGTCAAATACAAGGCATAGTCCAAACTGGGGAGAAGCATTGGGTTCAGTCCCGATCCGTACTGGGACTGTATTTTACTTGTTTAGAGATTTAAGGTGAACGGCTGAAGCGGGAAGTCAAATATTTAGTAGCAGTATTACAACCACTGCTAAATATGACCGCTTCCTGCTCAGACAAGTTGCTAGGGAGCCGGCGACCGAGACCAGCGTCCTAACAACCAGTGATGTATCCACGCCGAGGGCATTCAGCTGTCAGCCAGGGATTACAGCTAACAGTTGTATGTAAACAAAGGGATGGAGATGGTGGCTGATGTTAAAGTGGATGTAAACCCAATGTCATCCTCTCTAAACTACTGCAATAGGGGTTATCTATAAGGATATACATGCCTCCTGCATGTATCTTTACCTGTCAAATGTCTCCCCTCTGTCTGTTATTAGACCCGAAAAACTGCATATTCTGTGGGCGGGTCTGTTGTCTGGAGCTCGGTGGGTGGAGTCGTGATGTCAGTAGACTCCCCGCCCACCTCCACACTCCCCTTGTCAATATGCATTTTCTCCTGTGTATTTCTAACACTGAACTTCTGCTATGATCTCTAATATCCAGTGAAAAGACAGGAAAGTAACCACATGACTTCAGCATGCCAAATCATGCTGAGGTGTGGAACAGCCAATCCTTGCAGAGCTGCTGAAGAAAGGAGTGGGGGTGGGAATTAAAAAATAATGCATGTCTTAGGCTAGTGCACGAGATGTAAATCACCTGTCACTCACAGCAAGGGGGAGGATTTGACAAAGTTTTTCTCTGTTTGTCAAGATTTATCTCACTGAACAATAAAAGAGGATTGCTCAGAGATGGATTAACTCTTTGTGGGAAGACTGGGCTCAAATGATAGGAAATCTTATACTCTACAGTATGACATATATAAAAAAAAAAAATCGGGTTTACATCCACTTTAACCACTTCAGTACCCGCCCATAGTCATATGACGTCCACAGATGGGATCTCCCATCCTGGGTGGACTTCATATGACGTCCTGGAATTCCCGGCCGTCTAGGGGGCGCGTGCGCGCTGCCGGAAGTGAGCGCGTGCCCGCCGCGTTCCTCGGGACCCGGTGCGTGTGCCCGGCGGCCGCGATGTCCGTTAACCGGGCTGGCATGTGGATCTGTGTGTGTAAACACACAGATCCACAGCCTGTCAGCTCTGAGGAGAGCGATCTGTGTTCCCAGAACGGAGGAACACTGATCGGTCTCCTCCCCTTGTGCGTCCCCTCCCCCTACAGTTAGAATCATTCTCTAGGAAACATAATAACCCCTCCCCGCCCCCTAGTGGTTAACCCCTTCACTGCCTGTCACATTTACACAGTAATCAATGCAATTTTATAGCACTGATCGCTGTATAAATGTGATTGGTCCCAAAAATGTGTCAATAGTGTCCGATGTGTCCGCCATAATGTCGCAGTCTCCAAAAAAAATTGTGATCACCACTAAAAAAATAAAACTTTTTTTTTTTTTTTAAATGCCATAAATCTATCCCCTATTTTGTAGACGCTATAACTTTTGCGCAAACCAATCAATATACGCTTATTGCGATTTTTTTTACCAAAAATATGTAGAAGAATACGTATCAACCGAAACTGAGGAAAAAATGTGTTTTAAAAAAAAAAAAATGGGGATATTTATTATAGCAAAAAGTAAAAAATATTGCGTGTTTTTTTCAAAATTGTCGCTCTTCTTTTGTTTATAGCGCAAAAAATAAAAACCGCAGAGGCGATCAAATACCACCAAAAAAAAGCTCTATTTGTGCTGAAAAAAGGACGTCAATTTTTTTTGGGTACAACGTCGCACGACCGCGCAATTGACGTTTAAACTGCGACAGCGCTGAAAACTAAAAATTGGCCTGGGAAGGAAGGGGGTGAAATTGCCCTGTATTGAACCGGTTAACCACTTCAGCCCCAGAAGGATTTACCCCCTTCCTGACCAGAGCACTTTTTGTGATACGGCACTTTGTCGCTTTAAGGGCCCTTTCACACTGAGGTGGGGGCGGCTTCGGCGGTAAAGCGCCGCTATTGTAAGCGGCGCTTTACCGTCAGTATTCGGCCGCTAGCGGCCGAGAAAGGGTTAAGAACCACTGTAAAGCGCCTCTGCAGAGGCGCTTTGCCAGCGGTATAGCCGCGCCGTCCCATTGATTTCAATGGGCAGGAGCAGTGAAGGAGCGGTATACACTCCGCTCCTTCACCGCTCCGAAGATGCTGCTAGCAGGACTTTTTTTACCGTCCTGCCAGCGCATCGCTCCAGTGTGAAAGCCCTCGGGGCTTTCACACTGGAATGCAAGCATCGGCACTTTTGGGTCGGTTTGCAGGCGCTATTATTAGCGCAATAGCGCCTGAAAACCGCTCAGTGTGAAAGGACCCTAACTGACAATTGCGCAGTCGTGCGAAGTTGCACCCAAACAAAATTGATGTCCTTTTTTCCCCACAAATAGAGCTTTCTTTTGGTGGTATTTGATCACCTCTGCGGTTTTTATTTTTTGCGCTATAAACAAAAAAAGAGCGACAATTTTGAAAAAAAAAAGCAATATTTTTTACTTTTTGCTATAATAAATATCCCCAAAAAATATATAAAAAAAACTAACTAAACTAATTGGTAACACAAATTGCTAATCAGCCTATCTCATGTCAGCAACTCAATGCATTTAGGCATCTAGATGTGGTGAAGACGACTTGCGGAAGTTCAAACCGAGCATCAGAATGGGGAAGAAAGGGGATAAGTGACTTTGAACGTGGCAAGGCTGTTGGTGCCAGACAGGCTGGTCTGAGTATTTGAAAAACTGCTGGGATTTTCACGCACAACCATCTCTCGGGTTTACAGAGAATGGTCTGAATAAAGGGAAAATATCCAGTGAGCAGAAGTTGGGTGGAGGAAAACGCCTTATTGATGTCAGAGGTCAGAGGAGAATGGGCAGACTCGTTTGAAATGATAGAAAGGCAACAGTAACGGAAATAACCACTCACTACAACCAAGGTATGCAGAATACCATGTCTAAACACACAACACATCGAACCTTGAAGCAGATGAGCTACAGCAGCAGAAGACCATACCGGGTGTCACTCCTGTCAGCTAAGAACAGGAAACTGAGGCTACAATTCGCACAGGATCACCAAAATTGTACAATAGAAGATTGGAAAAATGTTACCTGGACTGATGAGTCTCGATTTCAGGAGTGACATTCAGATGGTAGGGTCAGAATTTGGCGTAAACAACATGAAAGCATGGATCCATCCTGCCTTGTATCAACGGTTCAGGCTGGTAGTGGGGGTGTAATGGTGTGGGGGGGATATTTTCTTGGCACACTTTGGGCCCCTTATTACCAATTGAGCATCGTTTAAATGCCACGGCCTACCTGAGTATTGTTGCTGACCATGTCCATCCCTTTATGACTACAGTGTCCCCATCTTCTGATGGCTCCTTCCAGCAGGATAATGCACCATGTCACAAAACTCATAATCGTAAACTGGTTTCTTGAACATGACAATGAGGTCACTGTACTCCAATGGCCTCCACAGTCACCTAATCTCAATCCAATGGAGTACCTTTGGGATGTGGTGGAATGGGAGATCATGGATGTGCAGCCGACAAATCTGCAGCAACTGCGTGATGCTATCATGTCAATATGGACCAAAGTCTCTGAGGACAAATCTTTGTTTCCAACACCTTATTGAATCTATGCCACAAAGAATTAAGGCAGTTTTGAAAGCAAAAGGGGATCCAACCCGGTACTAGCAAGGTGTACCTAATAAAGTGTCTGGCAGGGGTATACAGTGTATGACTCTATCATTCAATGCTTCCTCAGTTGACAAAGGCAATGATTGGACAAGTCATTATAGGAGAAGTAGGGCCAAAGCTCTTTTGGCCCTATTTCTCGGGTAGACCACAGGAGTGCACTTTCTATGCTGGCCCAGGCATCTGGGAGGATCCCGACTTTAACGTCGAGATCCACCAAGATGCCTGGACCAGCAGCCGGCTCAGCCTCTCAGCAAGCAACTGACAGTCTGAGACAGCCGCCCCCTGCACAGCCCGGCATTCCAGTGTGCCCTTGAGTGGTAGGGCAGAGAGCTGGTGATTGACAGTCACTTGCTCTCTGCTCACTGAAGACCAAGAACTGAGCGATCGGCAATGTTTGATCGTTCAGTTCTCAGTGTAGAGGTCAACGGAGGACAGATACAGATAAGGATGCTACATATACCTAGACATAGGTGTGCGCAGCCTATTGCATTAGGGTGTGCACCTCAAAGCTCCAACACATATGCGTTTGACATATTTACCGGCCTCTTCCCTGCTTTCCATCCTGAAACAATGGGAGGAAGGGGGAGGAAGGGAGCACATGGGAGACCCGGGCAACAGAAGGAAGAGGATCAGGGAAATGAGGGGTGGCGGGGTTGGCATATATTAGTACCAATCCCCTATATTTTCCTCCTGTGGCAGCTGAATGTTGACAAAAAGGGAGAGGAGAAGCCTACTTTCAGCTGCTGCAGGAGGAAAATACAGATCGGTTCCACTAAATTCCACCCACGCCACCTCTCCTGTCCAGGTTCTGAGGTTCAGCAAGGAAGGGTTGTGGTTTACCTGTCATCTGCCCACCATTGACAGGTTGCCAAACCCAGGATTAGGGTGCGCCCAGGCACACCTGGCACACCCTTTGCGCACGCCTATGTACCTAGAGTATGAATGTTGTTTTTTTTTTTTTTTTAATTTTTTTTTATTCACACGGTTTTATTTTTTTACGCTTCAGTAGACTGAATAAAACATCCTTCTATCCATCTATTTGTACAGTACTTATCTGAAGTAAACCATGCTGGTTTCAAGGACCAATAACATACCAATATTGCTGACAAATACTGATTCATATTGTGAGACGAAGATTTTACACATCTCTCAAAAGCCATATGTATTCTTGAAATATGTTTTCCTTATAATCTGGTATTATAGCGGAAACTTTTTCTGTGTTTCAGCCCATTACGAATACCATCTGGTCTCATAAATCTTTTGTATCTCCCAGCATTGCTTTTAAATCCACAGAATGCATAAGGTTTCCATTGTGTACCATCATATGTACATTGCAGTTCTGCTACAGGCACCAAATAATATACGGATACATACTTTAAATGTCTGAGAAGAGTAAATGGAGATCATTATATATACATTGATTCCCACCTCCTCCCACGTCTCCTCTTTTGATATGTAGTCTCTGTTTTTAGACTAAATCCGCGTACACACGATCGGAATTTCCGACAGGAATTGTGTGATGACAGGCTGTTGGCGGAAAATCTGACTGCTTGTATGCTCCATCGGACAATTGTTGTCGGATTTTCCGCGGACAAATGTTGGATGGCAGGCTTTAAAATTTTCCGCAGACAAATGTCTGTTGTTGGATTTTCCGAGCGTGTGTACACAAGTCCGTCGGACAAAAGTCCGAATTACAAATGCGCATGCTCGGAAGCAAGGATGAGCCAGAATCGGTCGGTCTTGTGAACTAGCGTTCGTAATGGAGAATTAACATTTGTGACGTGGCACATTCTAAAATCTCCAAATGCAGCGCACAATTCTCTTCTTCTTTAATGGGATGATAATAAAGCTGCTTTGCTGGTGATACTGATGGAGTTTTTGCAAACAAATTTTCAAAGGCTTTTTTTTTTCTAGTGATATGAAGAATAATATTATTATGCTTGTTATTTTTTAGGGTATCATAACAGCTACACTATATTGTCAAAAGTATTGGGACACCTGCCTTCACACGCACATGAACTTTAATGGCATCCCAGTCATCCCATCCCAGAAAAGTTCCAGTGCTAGCTGTCCCGGTGGCTACCGTTCCCAGCCCCACCACTCTGCCCCTTTTCACTGCTCCTGTCACCACCATCCTCCAGACTGGCTCTGCACCCATCCCAGACTGCTGCATCTCAGTCCTCTCAGGCATGCCTCCCAGTCCTCCTGACGGTGTAAACACTCACCAGCCCTCTTGGCTGCCTCTGTGGAACTCCTAGAGACTTGCCCAGCAGTGTTCTCCCGCTGTCCTCTCTTGCTCCTCCTGTGCCTCCTGGTCGGGACACCTCTGTGGGTTGTAAGAGGGTCCCGTCTTCACCAGAGCCTAGGCACAAGATCACCACCCCTCAACTCCTACTCCAGCTGGGCTGACCCTGGGTGTTTAAGGAGGCCTGCCCCCTGCCAATCCATATTGGGGATTGGTCAGGGCTCCGCAAACACCCCAGGTGGCTCCACCTCCCCTCTCCACCTCTCTTTCCAGAAAGTACCAGAAGATTCTTGGAAGAAGTGGGGGGTCCTGGTGACACCACCTGAGAGTCAGCCAGCACTACTTTATGTCACTCCCAACCCAGGTCACCAAACACATCTAAGCCTGGAAATTTACCTATTCTCACCTATTCTCACAAAAAACTACACTACTCTTCTAGCACACTAGAGAGTGCTATATTTATCGTACATTTTATATGTAAAGAGAACTTAAACGTAGTTTTCTTTACGTGTAAACATATTTATGCAAATGGCAATAGGGAAAAGTGTTCATAATATATTACATTTTTTATTTTTTTATCCAACCACTTTTTTTTCACAGTCATTCTTTCTATCTTAAGGAGCTTTAATGTCTGATTACTATCAATCCATCAACAACCAACAGCATGACTAATGGACAAATGTATTTAAATTGCCACTTGGATGATTTACAGCACATCGGCTTGAACCATTAGCTCATGATGCTGCAAAAAATAATTCAGATGTGTATGCAGCGGCTAATTACATATATACATTTGTTATTCATCAAACACTGAGGAGCCCCCACACACATATCTAACAATCCATCTTCAGTAATATACTTTGTGCTCTGCAGATTTCCATTCATCATGCTTATGTATTCTAACTAAAACCAATGGCAGTGTGTGGCTGCTTTCAAGTTCACCTTAGGCCCAATATACCCGCCCTTTACCATTCCAAGGAGGAACAACAAAATCCATGATTTGTAATATTAATCAATATTGATAATTGATAGTAAACTCTAAAATTAGTTTCCAGCATTATTTTAGCAAACTATGCTCACTTTCAGATCCTTGTTAAAACGTGGACAGAGCCACCAAAGGAGTATTTGACTTTGCTGATGACTAGGGAAGAGCTTGAGTTTGGCCTAAACCAACGTTCCTCCAAACATGGAATTAAGATAAGATGGGGAAAGCCTCAGCTGCAGCTGACTGGCCCAGAACTGAGCGCTTACTTACGGGTCTCAAACATGGGTTAGGAGTGAACCCAAGCCAAACCCAAGCTCACCCTAATGATGACATAGGGCCCCATTTATAAAGCAGCAGTATGGCCTTAAAGTAAAGTCCACTAAATTTTCCATTTGTGTGGTGTGACAAATCTTTTAGATATCTTGGTGTCAACATAACCCCTATACATAACCTCCTATATAAATCTAACTACACCCCATCATTCTCTCAAATCACCTCCCTCCTCACTTCCTGGTCCTCTTTCCACATATCCTTTCTTGGAAGGATATGTGCCGTTAAAATGACAATCCTCCCTAAACTTCTATATTACTTTCGAGCACTTCCTATTAATGTCCCAAAATCTAAATTATTATATATCCAAAGAATTATAAACAAGTTCATTTGGGCCGGAAAAAAACCTAGATGCAGTTATGCTCTTATGCACAGACCTCAAACATCAGGTGGCTTCGGCCTCCCCAATATCTGGCTATATTTTTTAGCAGCCAGATTAACCCAACTTACTCAATGGTTCACCCCCTCCCAGGTAACCCCATGGAAAAAATTTGAATCTACCTCTATCTTCCCACTACATTTACAAGGAATACTATGGTCTAACATCACATCTTACAAAAGACTTCTTAAATACAACATCATAGTAGCTCAATCCTTCCAACTATGGAACAAATACAAAGACACTTTCAAACTCTCCTCTAAAACTCCTCCCTTAGCTTCTTTTTTGGGAGACCCCAGATTTCCCGACGCATATAGTAATAGACCATCCTTCTCCCTATGGATCAACAAAAACTTAACTACCCTTAGATCCCTCCAATTAAAATGGGAGTTTCCCCCATTTTCATCTTAACAATCCTCACATGGTCTACCCGCCTCTGAGCTTCATAACTACCATCTTATTAAATCCTTTTATGAAAAATTTTTTGCACTCACAACATCTCATATCAACACCACATTTGAACATGTCTGCATCTCTTTATCCAGTGATAGAGGTCTCATTTCAAGACTCTACCATTACCTCAATAATTTTGATTCACCAAACAAATCAACACCGATGCTTAAATGGGAGTCGGACATGGCGACTCCATTCAGTACTGAGGAGTGGTCCTCCATGTCTGAAAATCTTCGTAAATGTAATAAAGCCATCTCTTTCAGAGAAACCCCAACTTAAATTATTCTCTAGATGGTATCTAACCCCCTCTAAACTTAATACATATTACCCTTCTGTCTCCCCAAATTGTTTCAGGGGATGTTCAGAACCAGGTACCCTTTTGCACACTTTCTGGGAATGCAAATACATCAAACAAATTTGGCTCACAGCCACTGACTTTATTGAATGCTCTTCCCAACAAAAAATTACACCCACCCCCCAAATATGTCTCTTATATGCAAAAATACCAAATATTCCCACACCATGCATGAGATTATTCCACTCATTGTGCTGTTCCATCCATTGGATGATTGCATACAACTGGAAGACAAAAAATTTACCATGGCAACAAGTCACCATGAGAATGGAATCAATTAAAATTTCTGAATGGATTTATCACACTCTAAATGATTCAACACACATTCATAAAAAGAAATGGTCTTACTGGAGTACTACTTAACTGATTTTAATGCAAAACTACATGTGAAACTGCAAAAATGTATGACTATTGCTACGTATATGTACTTGACTGGTCATCATACCTCTCTTCCACTTGTCAATATATATTAATGTTCTATATATATATTTTGTTACCAGAATAACTTTTGTATTTTTGTTACTTAAACTTCCAAATAAAACTTTTGTAAACAAAAAAAAAAAAAGTAAAGTCCACTTTTTAACTTGTAAATATAGGTAAGCTTATAATATGGCAGCTTACCTGTAGGTACAGTGAATATCTCCTAAACTTGCTCTGTTTAGGAGATATTTACATAGGATGCAGCCGGTGACGTCACCAGCGCATGTACTCTGAAGGGACGGCATACCCATACCCATGCCGTCCCTTCAGAGCTCGGTGTCGCAGCCAGGGCTCCCGCGCTCATGTTCGGGAGTGACATCATTGTGCTTCAGCCATACATATAGCTGTAGTCTGTGAACCCAAAAGGAAGACTGGGTGAAGATGGAGGCTTTGGAGTTTACTACTATTGCTTTAAAGCAGGGGTGTCAAACTGGCGGCCCTCCAGCTGTTTCGGACCTACAAGTCCCATCATGCCTCTGGCTGTGGAAGTCATGTTTGTAACGGTCAGCCTTGCAATGCCTCGTGGGACTTGTAGTTCTGCTACAGCTGGAGGGCCGCCAGTTTTACATCTGTGCTTTAAAGGATAGATACACTTTCTTTTTTGCCCTTTTTGCCCCTGACTTAACCGATCCCACCTTTCCCCCCCACAGATGTATATTTACTGAGATTGGGCATTGTTTACATCCAGTGCTGCAAGTCATCTCTGTCCTGGTCACACCTGCCCATTACAGCCCTACAGACTTCTACGGAGCTGTTTTCCTTCATACAATACTGGTAGTCTCCAAAGATAGTGGATTGGTTCTTTTATCTAAAGATGTGGAGAGGGATTAGATTCCCTGTCAGTTTTATTGCTGTCTGTGCTCCTGTTAGAGAGATTCACCGTCTCTATCTACCATATTTACCGTTGTCATTGAACGTTGATTAAACCAAAATCCCAAATCTTGTGTTGTCCCCAGAACAGGCATAGTGGGGAAATCTTCCAGTGGGGACACATCTGCTTATTTTTGTTTCACCTTTTCCCCCTCATCGATGTGGAAATGACATTTAAAGAAAAACTTAGCATTTTCATTCCATACCTTATATAAGACCAAGTGACGTCATCGCCGGGTCTCTGTGCTTCTTTATGCAGTGAAAGCAGATCATGGCAGGAGGTAGGTCCCAGCAGGGTGCTATACATAGCTTCCTGAAAACATCACAGCACTCTGCCTCTCAGTTGTAGTGGGATTACTCTTGGAAGGAGTTATGCAAATTTTAAAATGCTTTGATGGGTGGATATCAGTCGGGAGGAGTGGACATTCAGGGCTATATTAACATGCAGACCTCCATATGAAAACATATGAAAAGCCCACATGTGATGTTGAGCCTCCATGACTGAAATAGAGAATAAAAAGGTCAGACAAGGGACTGTGAGGTTGGGGAGAAAATTGCTAGATGATGCTAGACATCCTCCAGCCTGGAAACAAAAATCAAGTGTAGTACCTATTCTTATCAGCGCCCAGTAGGGGCGCTACGCCATAATTCTGACATTTGGTAAGAATGGTTGGCTGTATAGTATCCCTGCTGGTATGATGGGGGCTCTGAAGGCTAGTACTGGCTGGAACAGAAACTGGGGCGCCCCCAGGCAGTTGGGGAACAGGAGTAATTTCCCCTGGAAAACTGGATGGGCCCAGTTCCTCCTGGTTTGAATGGGTCTACCTTGGGTGGCCAGAGACTGGGAAGACAGAGAGTCCGCAGTGTCTGTGTCCCCTGAGACTCGTTGCCCCAGGGGTGCTCTTAGTAACACTTGGGTGTGGGACCCCACTGTGTGAACGGGCGCAAGGTCACAGCACTAAATACTGTTTCTGCACTGTGCCACTATGGACAAGGCCTTTTGGCTAAGTCTGGGGCAATTATTGCTACCAGGCCTCAGGGCCTAGCCAGTACACATTGGTCGGCCACTATTTATTTATTTATATTTCCTCACGTTTTATCACTTTTCACTGGATGCAGGGTGAGGTCCTTGGGCCTATCCCCAAGTCTAGGGGGGGGGATGTGTGGCCATTAGGTTCTTTCTTCCCATGAACTGGGGGGTCTCCCTTAAACTTACCGTATATTCGTTGGTTGGCTTCGGTTGACCAAGAGGAGAGGGGTCCGCTAGACCTTTTGGCTAGGTGGACCAATTTCCAAACCTTATCCCTGTCAGCAGCCTTGCACCCCGGGGGGGTTCAGGGTAAGGTCCTACCCCTTCGGGGGTGGATAAAAGCATACCCTTTCTTTTTGTTTTTGCGCACCGCGGAAAAGAAAAATTAAGCAGACTTTGGCTCACAGTGAGCAGTGAAATCAGAAAAAGCAGCTGCCATTCTGTAAGTGCAGAGTGTCATGGACCCACCTTCTGTGAGGACATCAGCACGTGCACTGCAGGGAGAGGTGCTGGCACTGTATTATTGAAGGCCACTCAACTCCAGAGAAGATCCAAAGAGGAAGAAGACCCTGTATGCTACATGAAGTGTCTGAAAACATGTGGAAATGAGAAAAAAAAGCAAAAAAATACAGCTGGGTGGACCTCTAGAGGGTGAGGGGGGCAACTGGAGGAAAGCTCAGAGTTGGGCTTTAAGCTGTACCTTGTACAGTCCAACCAGAAATGTAGTGTGGGGTTTAAGTTTATCCTCTACTAATTTAGATCTGTATCATTTGTCAAGCTTTTACTGTATATCGTGCTATCTCCCACCTTTACAGCACTGCAGGAAGGTTAAAAAAGACCATTAGATACCGTAAATAATTTAAGAGTGACACTCAAGAGAAGAGTCACACATCAGTAAATTTACTGCTCAATAAATTGCCATAATTAAGTCAGTAAATCAAACAGAAATGGGTGATAATATGTATTATTAATAGGTAAGAGAGCATATATTATGGATCCAGCATATTAATCAAAGCCCATATATCATACTTTGACTCAAAAGCAAAAACTCTTTCTTTACCCTGCAGAAGAATCAATCACGGTGGGACAACGAAGAAAACTTCAAGAAGATATTGTGAACTTTTCAACAACACAGCTGAGTACTGTTAGTAATACTTTTTTTTTCACTTACAGTTACATTTTCAAGCTTTCAAGGGGTCTACCACTTCTTGGTCCAAGCACTACAAAAAAGAAGGCAGTACACACCAAAAACTAAAACTAAATCTGTTAGTGCAAAAACTCAACTGTGTTGTTGCAAAGGCACTAATACAGTTACAATTACCTTAAGGGCTCGTTTACACTTGTGGCAGCTCTTGTCGCCTCACTGAAAAGTGATCCACAGTGAATCACTTTTTATAGGGCAGTTTTAACCCTGAACAGCCCAAACCACCATGCCCCAACTGTATGCAATGCAGGGTGGTTGCGGTGCAGCCCCATCTACATGAATGGGTTGTACTCTTCAGTGGCAGTGCCTGCTGAACTCAACAGGGAGTATAATTTGGGTTGCACTAGCAAAACCAAGCTTTGCAACCACAAAATATGTACAACAGCATCCAGCCATTGTGTTAATCACTTATTTTTACCACCCCAGCTCTCAGAGTTATGCCGCGTACACACGGTCGGACTTTGCAGCTACAAAAGTCGGACAGTCTGTCCGACATACTTCCGGCGTACCTTCGGCGGACTTGGGGCAGACTTTCTTACGAACGGACTTGCCCACACACGACCACACAAAAGTACGCCAGTTTAGTACGCTGTGACGTACACCAAGTCCGACGAGACTATAAAACGGAAGTTCAATAGCCCGTACGACACCCTTTGGGCTCCTTCTGCTAATCTCGTGTTTATCTCGTGTTAGTAGAAGTTTGGTGAGAGACGATTCGCGCTTGTGAGACTCGTATTTTTCAGTTCGTTTTAACTGTTGTTCAGTCTGTGCTTGTGAGGTTTGTATCTGCTTTTCAGTGCGTTTGGTCAGTTGGCATTGAGAAATCTTTGTTTTATTGGCCGCTCGTTCCTGATTTTCAGGTCGTTCTTCACAGGCCTTGCTGTTCTTCAGTGCGTTCTGTTTAGTGCGTTCTGACCAGCCGACCGTTTTGAAGCCATGTTACCTGTACGTACTCGTCGTAGAGCTCGTGCATTGTATGTGCTTGGTGCTGTAGTTTATTCTTCAGCCCAAGACCAGTCCATGAACAGGGCGAGGAGGAGTTCATGGACCAAGAATTGGTTGCTTCAGCGTGACCAGTTCTGTCACATGCCTTTGCTCCGTGAGATCCGTGAGAATAATCCTGAGGATTTCAGGAACTTTCTCCGGATGACGGACCCCGTTTTTTGATCGTTTGGTGGCTTTGCTGACCCCCTATATCAGCAGGCAGGATACCTGCATGAGGCAAGCCATCACTCCGGAGCAGAGGCTGGTCGCTACCTTGCGGTATTTGGCCACAGGGAGAAGCCTGCAGGACCTTAAGTTCTCGACAGGCATCTCCCCCCAGGCTCTGGGGATCATTATCCCAGAGACCTGTTCTGCCATCATACAGGTCCTGCAGAAGGACTATATTAAGGTAAGCTATTTTTATTTTATTAGCATCACATGTTCTTTTATGTAATCTTTGATAATGTAATGTATTTCTTGCTTCAAACACTACTTCCCATCATTGCAATATAGTGTGAATGTCCCCTTTTTATCCTCACACATGCTGGGATTTTTTCCTGTTATTTTTGTCATGCATGTATAGTTTCCTTCAATAACCTTCCCAGCATGAAGTGATGGGAACATATCCACCTAGTCTACTCATTTTGAATGTATTTTGTTGGAGTGTATTTAGTGTGCTTATAATTAGCACTTAGCTAGATTTCACAACCCCCCCCCCACCTGAACTCACTCCAAATAGTGTGCTGCTAATTAGCAATTAGCTAGATTTCACAACCCCCCCCCCCCCACCTGAACTCACTCCAAATAGTGTGCTGCTAATTAGCAATTAGCTAGATTTCACAACCCCCCCCCCCCCCACCTGAACTCACTCCAAATAGTGTGCTGCTAATTAGCAATTAGCTAGATTTCACAACCCCCCCCCCCCCCCCACCTGAACTCACTCCAAATAGTGTGCTGCTAATTAGCAATTAGCTAGATTTCACAACCCCCCCACCCCCACCCTCGTTAAAATTTGCTTGAATGTTCTGTGGTGTTGATTTGTCTAAAGCAAATCTATGTTGCACTTTGCAAAATGCATGTGCACTCTACAAGTGCATTTGTTCCAGTGCTTTAGTAAATGAGCAGAAGCTCTGCTGATTTCCATCATCAAATCATATGCAAGCCTCAAAGTGTTTTCATTAATTGCCCTTGCATGTGATTGTGTACTGTTTGCAACATGAATGCCTTTTGACATTACCTCATTTACTGTAAGCTGGTTAGCAACTGCACCTGCAGAGTGCGACAACTGCAGTCTTGTAGCCTTTGTTATCCCTAAATTCCTGCGTGTTGTTAAAGTAATTTTTTTTGGGGATTTCACAACCCCCTAAAATGTAATCAATGTTCTATCAGAGGGGGTGAGCAATCTGATAAGTGTGCCTTTTTCCATATTAGTTATTCCAGAAGAATTAAATTATTGAATGTTATACTGATGCTGGGGAATAATGTTTTTAATTGTCTAATTTTCTTGCAATGTTAGCTTCCAAATTAATTGATTTTGGTTTTCTTGTTTGATTCCCCAGTTTCCTTCAACGCCACAGGAATGGCAGACTGTGGCATCCCATTTTGCCAGCCGTTGGGACTTTCCCAATTGTGGAGGGGCTATAGATGGGAAACATGTCCACATTGTGCCACCACCCCATTCGGGGTCATATTATTTTAATTATAAGGGGTTCCACAGTATTGTTTTAATGGCGGTGGTGTCGGCACACTATGATTTTTTATATGTGGACGTGGGGAAGAATGGCCGGATGTCGGATGGAGGAGTATTTGCCCAGACGGAGTTCTGCCAGCGTCTCCAGAGTGGTGGCCTGGGATTGCCACCTGATGAGGATAACGTGGAAGGACTCCCCTTTGTCTTCATTGCCGATGAAGCCTTCGCTCTGAGCAAGCACCTCATGAGGCCATTCCCCCAAAGAACCCTCACCCCGGAGAGGAGGGTTTTTAATTACCGGCTGGCCAGAGCTAGAAGAGTGGTTGAGAATGCGTTTGGAATTCTGGCCAGCCGGTTCCGCCTGTTTCAAACAGCCATTAATTTGGCGGAATACAAACTTAATTTT
>JBBGZY010001688.1:265000-387500 GCA_037952925.1 Lithobates clamitans
GGAGCCTCACCCAATCCCAAGTGCCTCCCCTCCACCTTCCCAAAAAAAGGGCCAAGAAGGGGATGGTCACACAGGACGCGTCCCTGCGCCTCATGCAACAGGCCACCCGTTTTTTAACAAGCCCCCCCGAAGCGGAAGAAGCCTATGGCTGCTACTTAGCCAGCAGGCTTCTTCAGATGGATTGGGAGCAGCGCCTCATTTGTGAGCGCCTATTTGGGGAAACAATCCATAAGGGGCTGCAGGGCACGCTAACCAAAAACACCCAACTACATGAGGCAGCCCCCCCCCCTCCTCCTCCTCCTCCTCCTCCTCCTCCTCCTCCTCCTGCCACAACTGAAACACCAGAGCCACAGCCTCAAAAGAAGGCTACAGGGAAGGCTACAGGGAAGGCTGCAGGGAAGGCTGCAGGGAAGGCTGCAGGGCAGCGTGGAGGAAAGGCTGCAGGGAAGAGAAGAAAGTGATGACCTGGGTTCAGTCTGGTCTGACAGAAGACGCAGGCTGTTGTAGGACCACAGTCTGGGGACATCTAGATCATCTGCTGGTGCTGTTGATCTCTGGGATTCTTGGACCAGATTGTGCTCCCTCTTATATGGACTCCTCAAGATCCCAATTTTCTTGTACACCGACTTTTTCCAGCGTTGACTTCCTCTTTATTTTATTTTGACCATGAATAAATGGATCTTTTTTGAGTTTAGCAAAAGACTTTTATGTGTTTTCTTTTAAATCATTGATTTTACACACAATGTTAAATTAACAAGGGACAACAATCTCATTGAGTTTTAAAAAAACACACCAAAAATACATTACTAATGTTAAGAATGTTCAAGTGGTAAGTCTTGAAAAAAAAATATATACATAAACAAAAACGGTGCTTTGGGTTAACTTTATCTAAAAATTAAAAAATAATCACTAGAAAAAAAATAAAAAAGAATAATGGGTTCTTTGTGGTAACTTTACAAACATAAAAAAAAAAAAAAAAAAGGGAAAAAGTATTATTAGTATGGAAACATTGTTTATAAAAAGCATACTATATCATTCATGAGATCAAAGAGAAAAAGAATTCAGAAATCAGTTTGGGAGAACTCTGATTATGAACAGCAAAACACCTTCGTTCTTTAGAGCATTCGTAAAGAAGAAATAAAATGCGCTGCATTCAACGATCACAGATTTTGCAGCGTGATGAATGTGCTACCTACAATACAAACACTAGTTTTACTAGACCGAGTGCTTCCGTTTAGTTTTTGCTTATGAGCATGCGTCGTTTTTTTGTCCGTAGGACTAGCATACAGACGAGCGGACTTCGGGGTCCGTCGTAGTTACGACGTAAAGATTTGAAGCATGTTTCAAATCTAAAGTACGTCGGATTTGAGGCTAAAAAAGTACGTTGAAAGTCCGAAGCAGCCCACACACGATCGGATTACCAGCCAGCTTTAGTCCGTCAGCGTCCGTTGGACTTTTGTAGACGAAAAGTCCGACCGTGTGTACGCGGCATAAGTTTTTCACATACACTGGCTGGGAATTACACATTTTTTTTCGATAGACTTTTCTGAGTATCTCATGTTTTTTTTTTTTTTTTTTAAGATGACATTTCTTTAAAAATTGTCTTTAAAGAAGGTTTTGAAATTAAACTTTAAATGAAATTCCATTGTAGCTGCCAACATTTCAAAATCATTTCCAGGAATTCTTGGCTCCCAAACCATTTTGCTTTAGCTACACTGTCAAAGAGGCCTGCTCCCAACTAAAATCTTATTAGGTTATATTTAGTAAATTGGGTTATTGAATACAGTATGCATTTTAATTACTTGTCAATGATAATAAAAGCAATAATAAATAAATGAAAAAATAAATAAAAACTTTTCATTTTAGCACTGTATCACTCTCCCGTTAAGGATAATGCCTAAGTCAGAGTTTCATTTAGCTATTGATGGATTCTGCTACTTTGTCCTACCCCTTTGAGATCTCACCTCCAGCATACAGATTGATCTTTCCCCAGTGAGATCCCACATCCAGTGTAGCTTTACCCCCCACAGGAGCCGCTGATTTTTGTCCCAGGTTCTTGGATGTCTCCATCAGACTCAGGCAGACAGTCACTTCTGTGAAACCTCTAGATCAGATCCTCAGTGGAACACCTCATTTTTGCTCCCAAAGAACTTGTAGCAGAATAGGCCCACCAATGAACAGCTGGGACCTCGATAAGACAGGCAGAACCTTCAGCAGGATGACCAATAAGAGCAGAAGCTATTCTGGCTGGGAACCCTCCTCCTGGGGAAGAACCCTGCTCTCTGGGGCTCCAAACTGGGCTCCACCACCATCTGGGCACACCTCCACAGGGATTGGCTGGAGCTGCATAAATATTCAGGCTGCTTATTTCACCCTCTCACCTCCTATATTCTGGAAGTGTCCAGCAAATGAAAAAAAAGGGAACCAATCAAAACTTGCAAAGCATTTGTGTGTAAACATGTAACATTATAAATATCCATTTTATATATATATATAGCAGGAGGCAGAAAAATATAAATACATTGATCTTCCCAGTGAAGAGCTGTGCAGGGGGCTGTGTCAGCATAAGTCTTAGCCATTGAAGGACAGGTACAACCAGAAAACTAACCATGCTAGGAAGGATGTACTTTGATGCACGTTCAGTTCGCAAAAGGAAAGCAGGGGGACTGGCAGGATCACCAGGTATTTCACACAAAGGAAGAAATATAAAGAGAACAGGATACTTTTTTTTAATTACAAGCACATGGTACAACAGACAATATGAAAGGTTGGGGTAACAAACACTTTAAGTTTCTCATGACCTACCATTGTGTAGTCCAGCATTGTATTTGTATGTGTTAGAAAGGGGTGGGTGAAAGAGGGCAATTTAGTGAAAAAAAAGACTAAAAAGGTGTGTAAAAAGAATTTTATTTTAATATGCCCCTTTAATCCCCCACTATTAGCGCAAATTAGCCACACCTACAATTTGGTGCGCCGCTTGCATCCATTTATAGTGCACTGCCAAAAGTTAGGCTAAATTTCATTTTTGGCTCTACTGTACTCAGTGAAGTAGTGATTTGTTTTTGGTTTAGTCAGGTTTCCCTAAGCTTAATTATTCCTGCCTGCTTTTGGAAGAAGCTTCCAGAATAAAGAGTAGGAGTAGTTATCAGGCCAATCCCAGGGGGCACCCAGAAGGTGGCTAAGGGAGGTGATAAATGTTTGGGTGGTCTGCTCAGAGTATTCTTGTCCTGGGGCTGCTGCCCTTTGGATGCCCGGATGCCCGTCTGGAGTTGCTATTTGGGCCTCAGCAGGTGTTAGGATGAGGGCCTGGAAAAGTTATGCTAAAAGGATTTTGGCTAGAGGGCACCATCTTGGAGTCTGGTCTGGAGAAGGAGGTTTGTCTCCCTCACTGAAGATTGTCTCATGGAAGCTGGGTGGCAGATAGCTGTCCTTGGACATTGTAAGACCCGGTTTTGGTCTCCCAAGTATGCCTGTGCTAGAGGGAACTGAGTGCAAGAGGTTATTGGATGGACTGGGTCTGCACTTAGAGAGACTTAAAATTACTGGCCATTTCCTATTACCGCCAGTCTGTTTCAAGAAGATTTAAAAAAACATTTTTGCTCCTGTTGGTTTCTGCTATTGTTATGGAATATCCTGAACCCTTAAATCCCCTCATGTTCAAGTCTCTGCAAAAAAAACATCCTCTAGACCTAGCCTGTGTGCTTGGAACTGTAACTGTGAGAGGCAGCCTCTGTACTAGCGAGGGAGACCTGGCCATTTTCTTAGCGGCCCCTCCGGGGGGGTGAGCACTACACATGTCTCTGGGATGCAACTGGCAACTATGATTCCAATTTCTAGCACAGATTTGTGTTCTAGCCATTTCTACATTTTGATCATAGCACTAGATTAAGCTAAAATTTCTCAGTAGGTGATATACAGCTGGGCTTAGGGAGGCAGATTTATTTGCAGGGCAGCAGGTTGACTCCAAGAAGGCTAGGCAGTTTTTTCACGTATTTGATCAGCTGGGACCCGCAAAACGTATCAATTGCAATTGACTTGTGGGGGTTCCTGTAATTTGCCTACTGGCTCTACTTCGGTTATTAAAGCGGTTCTTTAACCTGAAAGCAATACAATTAAAAGTCAGCAGCTACAAAAATTATAGCTGCTGACTTTGAATAATGGGACACTTACCAACCCAGCTGCTGTGCTCCCCCTAGCTGGCTCTTTGGCTGTCATTGTGTCCAGGCGCCTGCATTTTTACTTTACTTTAGGAAGCCGGCTGTGACCCCTTGTGGCGTCACAGCCAGCTTCTCACTGCGCATGCTCAAGCTGCTTTGCACTTTGGGAATGGTCCCGCAGCTTTGTGGGACCTGTGATATGTTAGGTGGGGAAAACTTCTGCTCAGATCGCTGCAACGATCCAATCGGAAGTGGAAGTGGGTACCTGTCAAAACCAGGTACCTGCTCCGCCCTAAAAAAAAATTAAGTGCCAAAACTTAAAGGAAAGGAGGGGATGGAGGAGGCAGAAAATTAAACTTCCCATTTTGGGTGAAGTTTCACTTTAAATTACAGTAAGCTTAAATTGCATATGGCTTTTGCGCATCCTCTTGGATCTGAGAAGATTTTTTCATGTATACCTCATAAATCATATCACTACAGTATGGATTTGATAAACAGTAGGAAGATTTGCATTATTACCTTTACTGCTTAATAATTTTCTGTAATTACACCTGTAAATCAAATGGAAGTTGGAGATATTACGTGTTATTGATAGGTAAGACCGCATTTAGTATGAAACTGGAATACTAATCAAAGTCCATACATCCTACTTGACTCAGAAGCAAAAATGTTGCTATCCCACAGGATCAATCATGGTTGGATTAAAATCTCAAAGACATTGGTGAACTTTCTACAAACAGTGGCTTGCTTGTTTTTAAGGGGTACATAATAATTTATAAAGGGTTACATTAAAGGTTATACAGTGCCTTGAAAAAGTATTCATACCCTTGGCATTTTCCACATTTTGCCATGTTACAACCAAAATTGTAAATGTATTTTATTGGGATTTTATGTGATAGACCAATACAAAGTGGCACATCTTCCCATCAACTCTGACCCAAAATGTGAAAAACTTCAAGGGGTAGAAATACTTTTTCAAGGCACGGTATATGCAACAATGCATTCTGTTTTTAGTTTTGGATAGTGAAATTTGAAAACTCCATCAATTTATTTTTTGCTGTCTGTGTTTCTTCCTATTGATAGAACAGAGAGTGAGTAATCTCCACACATTGAGGGGAAGTTCCCTCTTAGATAGTTGTTCCCAGAACAAGGGTCTCCATTGGAAGATTTTCCCTCTATTCCTGTTCTGGGGACAACTGTAGAATTTTGGTTTTCCCATCATTTTCTATTTAGGTGACAATAGCCTACAGGACAAGTAGAAAGGTCGAATTTCCCCTATGGGCACACAGCAATAAAAATGTGACAGGGGTTCTTATCCTTTCCTAGTCTAGCCAAAACTATAAATAAAGTTTTGGCTATGCAAGCACTTCAAACAGCATATTTTTCCTGGCATTTTTAACACATTTTAATTGCCTTTTTATCAGATAAGTACACATATATATGTGGGAACTGTTATACCTGCCAAAAGATGTGTAACTCTGTGCCACCATTCTTGTAGTCCAGACACCCATAACAGACAGCTCAGCCAGGTCCTCAAAGTCCTAAGGAGCAGCTTAGTCAAAAAAAAATTACAAATAACAGAAAATTTCCCTCCACATTTAGCAGTTAGCCTGCATAAAAACAAATTGACCCTGTCCAACAATTCACATTAAATACAGAGGTTTTAGTTGCAAACATTTGCAAGTATATGTGAAAGTCACAGTGCCTCGCCAAGGCTCCTCTGTATAGTGTGGTCCTAACTCTATAATTTTCAGAGTCTCCAAGTTGGAGCACATACAGTGCCTTGAAAAAGTATTCATACGGCTTTAAATTTTCCACATTTTGTCATGTTACAACCAAAAACGTAAATATATTTTTATTGGGATTTTATGTGATAGACCAACACAAAGTGGCACATAATTATAAAGTAGAAGGAAAATGATAAATGGTTTTCAAAATGTTTTACAAATAAATATCTGAAAAGTGTGGTGTGCATTTGTATTCAGCCCCCGAGTCAATACTTTGTAGAACCACCTTTCACTGCAATTACAGCTGCAAGTCTTTTTGGGGATGTCTCTACCAGCTTTGCACATCTAGAGAGTGACAGTTTTGCCCATTCTTCTTTGCAAAATAGCTCAAGCTCTATCAGATTGGATGGAGAGCGTCTGTGAACAGCAATCTTCAAGTCTTGCCAC
Source organism: Lithobates clamitans (assembly GCA_037952925.1). Taxonomy (NCBI): domain Eukaryota; kingdom Metazoa; phylum Chordata; class Amphibia; order Anura; family Ranidae; genus Lithobates; species Lithobates clamitans. The sequence goes on from JBBGZY010001688.1 coordinate 271,332, forward strand.
AGATTCTCAATTGGATTTAGGTCTGGACTTTGACTGGGCCTTCTAACATAACACTGGGGCTTCTAAACCATTCCATTGAAGCTCTGGCTGTATGTTTAGGGTCGTTGTCCTGCTGGAAGGTGAACCTCCACCCCAGTCTCAAGTCTTCTGCAGACTCTAATGCCGCATACACACGTTCAAACTTTTCCACAACAAAGGTCTGACTGTCTTTCCGACGGACTTTCATCGGACTTTCTAAAGACCAGACTTGCCTACACACGATCACATCAAAGTCCGACAGATTCGTACGTGATGACGTACGACCGGACTAAAATAAAGAAGTTGATAGCCAGTAGCCAATAGCTGCCCTAGCGTCGGTTTTTGTCCTTCCACAGACGAATGGATTTTTCGACCAGACTCGAGTCCATCGGAAAGATTTGAAGCATGTTCCAAATGTAAAGTCCGTCAGATTTTCGACCGGAAAAGTCCGCTGCAGGTCCGATGAAGCCCACACATTATCGAATTGTCCGCCGAACTCGGTCCGTCGGACCAGTCCGGTCAAAAAGTCCGCTCGTGTGTACTTGACATAACAGGTTTTCTTCTAAGATTGCCCTGTATTTGGCTCCATCCATCTTCCCATTAACTCTGACCAGCTTCCCTGTCCCTGCTAAAGAAAAGCATCCCCACAACATGATGCTGTCCCCACCATGTTTCATGGTAGAGATGGTATGTTCTGGGTGATGTGCAGTGTTACTTTTCCACCACACATAGCGTTTTGCTTTTAGGCCAAAAAGTTCAATTTTGGTCTCATCTGACCAGAGTACCTTCTTTCACATGTTTTCTGTGTCCCCCACATGGCTTCTCGCTGCAAATGGGACTTCTTATGGCTTTCTTTCAACAATGGCTTTCTTCTTGCCACCCTTTCATAAAGGCCAGATTTGTGGAGTACACGACTAATAGTTGTCCTGTGGACAGATTCTCCCACCTGAGCTGTGGATCTCTGCATCTCCTCTAGAGTTACCATGGGCCTCTTGGCTGCTCCTCTGATGAATGCTCTCCTTGCCCGGTCTGTCAGTTTAGGTGGATGGCCATGTCTTGGTAGGTTTGCAGTTGTGCCATATTTTTCCATTTTCAGATGATGGATTAAACAGTGCTTTGTGAGGTGTTCAAAGCTTGGGATTTTTTTTATAACCTAAGCCTGCTTTAAACTTCTCCACAGCTTTATCCCTGACCTGTCTGGTGTGTTCATTGGCCTTCATGATGCTGTTTGTTTACTAAAGTTCTCTAACAATCCTCTGAGGGCTTCACAGGACAGCTGTATTTATACTGAGATTAAATTACACACAGGTGGACTCTATTTACTAATTAGGTGACTTTTGAAGGCAATTGGTTCCACTAGATTTTAGTATCAGAGTAACGGGGGCTGAATACAAATGTACGCCACACTTTCAGATATTTGTTTGTAAAATAAAATTTAAAACCATTTATCGTTTTCCTTCCACTTCACAATTATGTGCCACTTTGTGTTGGTCTATCACATAAAATCCCAATAAAATACATTTACGTTTTTAGTTGTAACATGACAAAATGTGGAAAACTTCAAGGGGGAAGAAAACTTTTTCAAGGCACTGTATAGCAGTAGATAATTTAAGAGCAGGTTTGCCTGCAAGGAGCCCATTCCTCCCTAAAGTGATAATGAACACACACTATTTAATTCACATTATCCCTTCTATTTATGTATGTGGATGATGGCACTGTAATTTATTTAATAAAAACAAAATCTAGTTTCTCATTTTTCCTAATCGATATACAGCTGTCACATGATCCAGATCTTTCCCAGCTGTCTGTAGGGAGACAGTGGCAGAAGGTGCTTTGAGTCCTCTGCTGCTGATCACATGTTCCATAAAATAAAAAATAAATAAAAAAAACAGCCTTTGGGATACAGAGTAAAAATAAATCATTAATATCAGTAAACTATTTTAAATTGGCATACAAATATATATTTGAAAGCAAATCTTTATTATTTTTGACAATCACATGATTGGAGCTTACGTCTTAGAATAACAGGAGGGAGAAGACTCCATCAATCAAGATGTAATATCCCACCACTATTGTGTTTAGCTGGTTAGTGGGCATGGAGGTGGTGGGAAGGAGGGGCGTGTCATATACCACTGTGTATACACCCACATGTGTGACTCTATAGTGACATGGGCTGCTCAGATGTAATAGGGAGGAAATGCACAGAATAGAAACTCACTGAAAACTGAGAATGTGCCCTAGTTGCCAACACTGCTCTACAAAATCCCTGACTGTATTGGAGACATGGGCAGCAGGGGGAAATAGAGAACAACAGGATCAACCAGATTTTTTGCAGAATACAGAAAACAAATTCCATAGTGACTGAGTGAGTATGAACAGCATGTAATACACCATTTACTGATCATTTTTAATATGCAGGTCTAATGACATTTTAAAGGCACAAGGACACAATATGGGGTTGATTTACTAAAGGTAAACAGAGTGTGCACTTTGCAAAGTAAAGTTGCATTTTGCAAACGCAGTTGCACCAGAGCTTAGTAAATGAGGGAGAGCTCTGCTGACTTCCATCATCAATCGTGTGCAAGCAAAATGTATTTATTTTATTTTTTCCTTGCATTTGATTGGGTATTATTTGAATAGTGAAGCTTTACCTCATTTATTAAGCTCTGGAGCAAATGCACTTGCCCTTACTAAATCAACCGCATTGGATGCCCAGCAAGCGCACAATGGTGGCTGGAAGCATCCAATGTGTATAACCCTTACTTGAGCGCCTTACTACAAAGCAGTGTTGCCAACCACCCGTGAATTTCAGCCCATTTTCGGGCTGCCCGTGAATGCCTGTTACGGGCACCTTTGCCAATAAAAATTATGGCTGCGGGCTGACAGTACTACTGCGCATGCGCTGTCCCGAAGCCTGCCAGGCTTGGGAAATCTCGCCTATTTTCGGCCAGGTGGGCGCATGCGCAGTTATGCGGCCCCATTGTTTAAAGGGAAGATTCATCATCGCCGCCATCAGTAGCTCTCTCCTTTGAGTCCTCTCTGCTTCCTGTCTGGTATTGTGCTGGAGAGCAGATGTGTGCATCGCCCACAGGTGTGCCTGGCTCTGCTCATTGATTGGAGCAGTGGGGGCGGGAGGCTCAGATATGGGAGCTGAGGGCTGGACCACCGGGGGCACTGACAGGGGACAGCCCGTCACTGACTGCAACTTGGGTGAGTGTCTATGTGAGAGAGTGAGGGAGCACCTGTTGGAGAGGAGAAGCTCCCTCATTAATATGTCCGCCCCGTGACCGTCCTCACCTCACCACACTGTGCAGTCTCTCTGATATCCCCTGTATTTTGTCCGCATGACCATCTCCTATCCGCATGACCATCTCCTATCCGCATGACCATCTCCTGTCCGCATGACCATCTCCTATCCGCATGACCATCTCCTGTCCGCATGACCATCTCCTGTCCGCATGATCATCTCCTGTCCGCATGATCATCTCCTATCCACATGACCATCTCCTGTCCGCATGACCATCTCCTGTCCGCATGATCATCTCCTGTCCGCATGATCATCTCCTATCCGCATGACCATCTCCTGTCCGCATGACCATCTCCTGTCCGCATGATCATCTCCTGTCCGCATGACCATCTCCTGTCCGCATGACCATCTCCTGTCCGCATGATCATCTCCTGTCCGCATGATCATCTCCTGTCCGCATGACCATCTCCTGTCCGCATGACCATCTCCTGTCCACATGACCATCTCCTGTCCAAATGATCATCTCCTGTCCGCATGATCATCTCCTGTCCGCATGACCATCTCCTGTCCGCATGACCATCTCCTGTCCACATGACCATCTCCTGTCCGCATGATCATCTCCTGTCCGCATGACCATCTCCTGTCCACATGACCATCTCCTGTCCGCATGACCATCTCCTGTCCACATGATCATCTCCTGTCCGCATGATCATCGCCTGTCCGCATGACCATCTCCTGTCCACATGACAATCAAAAAGGAAAGAGTACCCGCGCAATGAAATACGTGTTATAGAGATTAGAAAATGTTTGTTGGAACTGCTGCCACTACCAATTACTTCCACTAGGTGGAGTGTAATGTTAAGAAAGGAAAAAAAGAGTAGATATGGCGCCGTTCCAAACCTGAAGGATTCAGGTGTGTGCTGCTCCCTTGAATGTGAGGAAGGAATTAAGGTGGGGAAGAGAAATGGTGTAGGTAGTTCTTATTGAATGGGTGTCTTCTATTTAAAACAAATGCACAGTAAAACTGTGTACATTAAATGTGAAGCCATGTTATAAACTCCTAAGTGTGAATCAGTGTCAAGCTGTTTACCTGACACAATAAAGGTGCAATGTGTAAGACACCAACTTGCTTCATAAATAAATAAATATGTAAAAATAAAGTGCAATAATTCCTAATCGTTACTATGCATGTACAATAACCATAGAAACAATATATACAAAGTAAAATCAATAGTGCAAAATAAAGTGCTGGTGTGAATAAACAGGTGAACATCTGATTAATATATGCAATTGAGTTATAATGTGTCTGGTATATATCATTTATTATGTATTATTGAGTGATTATATTTATGTCGGGATACTTGGTTTTATTTATTATATATATTTCAATTTATTGTATTTCATGTCAAGTTGATACAGGGTGTTTTGCATGTAACGTATGGTGAATTAACAATAGATACTAGTCCTAAAGGACAGTATTTATTCAATCCACGCTAATTCAGATTCAGATTTAGCAGTACACTTATAATGTATAAGCAAATTAACATCTGAAGGACTTCGGTCTGTATTATCACATCCAAAATGGCCGCCGGGATGTCTCTATGTTTGGGCTTCGGTCTTTATAGTCATACACAAAATGGCCGCTGGGATGTTTTCCATGTTTGGTCTTCGGTCTCTGTAGTCATGCACAAAATGGCCGCCGGGACTGCGGACGGTCCGCAGACATCGTGGCTGTTCTGATGGACATGTCAACACCTTCCAAAGGAGGTACTAAAGGGCCAAAATACATTATTTATATCATTCATTTACAAATATCACCACACAGAGGCTTCGGTCTTCAAATCACATCCAAAATGGCCGACGGGACTTCTGTCTGCAATATCACTTACAAAATGGCGGCCACAATTACCAATACGTTATGCAAAACACCAAATCATTATAAAAAGGAACTGTAGCAGGCACTATGCACCCTCCAGGTGACGTCAGAGTGACAAAATGCGTAGGGCGGAGTCAGCATACGTCCTTGCATCACTTCCAGTTTCAGAGGCTTGTGTCAGCAATATAGGCTTTTTTTATCCTTACCGAATGTGAATACCTTTTTAAGCGTTTGCACCAATAAACGAGTTTTCATACAGTATTACGCTATGTGGGCTCCCTCTTTGTCTTTTTATAATGGATTCTCCTCATAGTCTACATTAAGGACAGAGTTATCCTGCATTGCTACACAGTGGCATATACCGTGGATGTGTGAGACCCCAAGAGGGGGTGAAGAATCTGGTGAGTGCAATTATAAGAGCACGAATAAGGCACGCACCAAGTGTTTATTCATTGAAAAGTCCACCAGAGTCTAAACGGATCCCTTCACCGACACAATAGCACATTAAAACTCCATTGCATATATTAATCAGATGTTCACCTGTTTATTCACACCAGCACTTTATTTTGCACTATTGATTTTACTTTGTATATATTGTTTATATGGCTATTGTACATGCATAGTAACGATTAGGAATTATTGCACTTTATTTTTACATATTTATTTATTTATGAAACAAGTTGGTGTCTTACACATTGCACCTTTATTGTGTCAGGTAAACAGCTTGACACTGATTCACACTTAGAAGTTTATAACATGGCTTCACATTTAATGTACACAGTTTTACTGTGCATTTGTTTTGACTAGAAGACACCCATTCAATAAGAACTACCTACACCATTTCTCTTCCCCACCTTAATTCCTTCCTCCCATTCAAGGGAGCAGCACACACCACATGACAATCGCCTGTTCGCATGACCGTATCCTGTCCGCAGCCTCTAACCATCTCCTGTATCCTGTTCATATTCTCTGACCACCTGTGGTATGTCTATATCCTCTGACCACCTGTGCCATGCCCATATCCTCTGACCATGTCCTGTGCCATGTCTGTATCCCCTGACCATCTCTTGTATCATGTCTGGAGTCTCTGACCATCTCTTGTATCATGTCTGCAGTCTCTGACCATCTCCTGTACCATGTCTGCAGTCTCTGACCATCTCCTATATCAGGTCTGCAGTCTCTGACAATCTCCTGTACCATGTCTGCAGTCTCTGACCATCTCCTGTACCATGTCTGCAATCTCTGACAATCTCTTGTCTTTTATCATGTCTGCAATCTTTGACCATCTCATCTTTTATCATGTCTGAAGTCTCTGAGGGGGGAGCCTGTAGAGGAGTCAAGAGTGGGAGCGCCGCCAGATTAGGGATCACGAGAGAAGTCAGATGTGTGTGGACTGTTAGAGGAGACTATAGGATAAAACCAGAGCCGCCAAGCTGGAGTTGCCAGACTGAGCCTTGCATGGTGCACCTGAGAGGAGGTCAGTCTGAGGAGGGGTCACTGATGTAAGGGGGGGGAGTGAACACAATAATGTAAGGGGGCACTGAAATAACGGTCCCCCCTTATATCAGTAACCCCTCCTTACCTTAGTTTATTCACTCTGAGGAAGGTAATCTCTGGTCACCGGAGTCCCCCCTTATTAGTGTTCCCAATGTTCCCCTTTACATCAGAGTCAGGATTTCCTCTTATAGTGCAAGGGAGAACTCTGTGCATCCTGATGTAAAGGACAATGCAGCAGACCCTGATGTAAGTGGGAACTCTGATGTAAAGGGGAGCACAGAGCCCCCCTTACATCAGAGTTCCCCCTTAGATCATGATCTGTGGCAATGTCCTTTACATCAGGGTGTGCAGAGTTCTCCCTTGCACTATAAGGGGAACTCTGTGCTAGGTTATATTAACCTGACCTTCATGTAGAGAAATTCGGTTTTTGACTTTTGTTTAGCTTAAACACATTGATAATAGCACTAGCTACATGCTTACAGTTTAAATACTAATAGTTGCACAGTTTAGCACCAAAAACAGTCATTTTAGGTACTTTTTTGCAGTGACAGTAAAAAATTGGTGCTGTTTGTAAATGTTAGCGTCTTGCCAGTAAATTTCACTGGGGGGGGGGGGGTTTGGCAACACTGCTGCAAAGGCTAGTTATAGATGGGCCAAAAAAACCCAGCCTGTTAACTGGACAATGAAAGATTAGCAGCATGATAGATAAAGTCAGCACTCTAGTCACTTTGCACTCTCCTCATGTCTGCAGATTCCCTGCCAGCACATGTTCACTGCAGCTTAGCCTGATTGGCTCCTAGTGCTGTCCCTCCCTCTCCCAGTGCTTTTTTGTTGTCGAGAATACATAACTTTATTTTTTTATATCTGCCAGTAGTCTAGTTTTAAATAAAATTCTTCTTATGTCCATCAAAACTATAACACAGACAATATTTTTGTGCAAGCGTCAATTCCTTTACAATACTCAATAGGCGATGCAGAATATACTGTTAGAACTTCATTTTTTCCATGCTTCCCTTTGAGGACAATAGTATAAGTATGTTTCTCTGACTTTACAAAATTGCTAGAAGCAAAACTTTAAGCAAACTTTTTTATTCATTGTGGGAAAGCTGTGAACACGGAAAATGCCATGGTCTATGGCTCTAAACTTTCTTGGGAAAACACAGAAGCATGTCAGTGCCTCCATCCCATTCATACATAATCTTCTGCTATAAGCAATGAGCCACCTGGGAATTACTGTACAATAAGTGACAGCTTGGTTCTACACATGGATTAAAAAGTACCCCATTGGATAATTAATTTTAATAGAAACGGTTCCAGGGGGTAAAACAGCCAATGGCAGTGAAGGTCAAAATCATTACGGATGCATTTTATTAATGCAATCCCCTCTGCTACGGAAGGAGAAGAGGAGAATGGGATAAATACTAGAAAAATGAACCTGATTTACTCCGAACAGACTCAACCTTGACAAGGTCGTATTCCATAAACTACTTCCATCAGATAAGCCAAGACTGGGGGAATGAAATGAAAAACATCAACGCACAAGTCAACTATATTATTTATTACCGAAATCATAAAGTGTAAATATAGGTGTATCATTCATGACAGTAGCGGTTTGGTTATCTGAAGATGTAACCAGACAGGCTCGATAATGAAAGTTTTGCCTCAAATGAGAGCTCTGAGAAGACCACGAAACCTTGTCCTTTAAAGAGAACCTGTCACAAATGAGATTGCTAATTTCACAATTAAATGGTTATAATTGTCCAGGCTTACAAAGACTTATATTTGCTCATTAATTAGCCATGAGTACTTATTAAGGATAACTGTGGAGGGGAGGATCAGAGCTGGGTGCCACCTTCCCCTTCCGAAGTTTGACAGCTGCTGCCCTTGCAACTCCTTGACTTCAGGTTGATAATATAAACTGTATCCTAGCTTCAGAGTTTGCATAACAATATCAAATTACAGCACTATATTTATTTCTATTGCTCTTAACCCCGGCAACACTTTAGGTAGATATTTACATTCGCTGGGGCAGGAAGGGCTTCAGGATCACCTGACCACTGTGGTTGGCTGTCACAGTGGTCACTTATTCTAGAGCCAGTCCTGCCGACTCCCGATCATTACTACCCTGTTTCCCCTAAAATAAGACCTAGCGTGATTGTCGCTGATGGCTGCAATAAAAACCCTACCCGCCAAATAAGCCCTAGTTAAAGTCCTTGTAGATCTTATTTTCAGGGGAAACAGGGTAGGGCTTATTTGGGGGGTAGGGCTTATATTGCAGCCATCACCAACAATCACGCTAGGTCTTATTTTCGGCGAAACAGGGTAGCATACCTCCCATCTTTTTGAGATGGGAACAAAGGACACCTATTAGCAAAAGTATGTAGGCATAGGACACAAACACATCCTGCCGTGCCCCCTTAAAGGGATATTATAAAAAAAAAATATTAGTTAAACCCACAAGTGCGTTTTTTATATCGCTATTATTCCATTATATTGGCTTTTGAAATTTACTAATGCAGCAATTTACAAATTGGATGAAAGGCTTAGCACTGGGAAAAACTTTTTTAAAGATAAAAAGTGCATTTTATATACAACTATATAGATGAGACCAAAATGAGGGAAAAATAAGGAGAAAAGAGGGACAGAGGGACTTTATTCCAAATCAGGGACAGTTGGAAGCTATGATTACTTGAGAATGGAAGCTGTCTAAGACAGCTTGGTCATTGTGCCAGGAGCGCAAAGTGAGCGCATTTCTAGCACAGAAACCTTGGCCATACATAGAGTTGTATGTGCAGCATGTGGGCATTAAAACCCACCCGCTTTGCCATATATGAGTTACATGGACATCAAGAGGTCAAAGTATAATTTAGGGCAAAACATTGTTTTAGTTTTAGATCACCATCAACATCACAAGTGCCTCCAAGGAGCATTGGAACAGTTGACAGGGCAGGAAGTCTCACCCCACTGACTTTACTATCCTCAAACAAGGCTTTAGAATCAACATTATTTAAAGTATAACAAAAGGCAAAACTTTTTTTTATAGACTAGAATAGACTAGAACACCTGTCAGGTTTTTATTGCTATCTGTGTCCCCATCAGTGAGATATATCCCTCTATTTGTCCTGGTGACCATCAGAACAGAAAGTGAAAAGAAAATCCTAAATTGTGAGTGGTCACCAGAACATAGAGAGGACGTTTTGGGTGACCACCAAGAATTTACTTCACTTTGAAGGAATTTCCTCTCTCTCCTGTTTGGCTATGAAGCAGGAAGTGAAGGGAAATCATAAAAAAAAAAAAATTTGATAGGGGTTATATCCCTCCCTTACTTTATCCAAAATGAAAAAAAAATGTTTTGCCTCAGTTTTACTTTAACCACTCGACCTCCGGAAGATTTACACCCTTCATGACCAGGCCATTTTTTGCTAAACGGCACTGCATTATTTTAACTAACAATTGCACGGTTATGCAACTCTGTACCCCAAAAAAAAAATTTTGGTCTTTTTTTCCCCCCACAAATATAGCTTTCTTTTGGTGGTATTTGATCGCCACAGGGTTTTTTTTATTTTTTTGTGCTATAAACAAAAAAAATTTGTCAATTTTGAAAAAAAAAACAATATTTTTTACTTTCTGTTATTAAACATATCCAATAGAAAAATGTAAAAAATCAAATGTCTAGAAAAATAGGTCAATATGTAAACTGCTACATGGTCAGTGCTAAAAAATATGCACTGTCACTGTACAGTACTAATGACACTGGCTGAGAAGAGGTTAAACATCTAGGGCAATCAAAGGGTTAAATGTATACCTAGCCAGTGTTTTGGTGTACTGTAGGAGGTGCTTTAACTAGGGAAGTATTAGATGTTATTCCCTACTTTGGGGGAAAAGAAAATCTCCTAACCGGAAGTATCAGATCACTTACTAGGTATATGATCTGGCGCAGCCTCCGTATATCTAGGTTATATGGTCGGCAAGTGGTTATTTATGGGGCTCTGGTGATACATACAACAGTAATAATGACATTCATAATTAAAAGTGTAATTTGTTTTTTACTCAAGCTATAGGCTTTATTGTAGATTCTGAACAGGTTCGCTTCAAAATAACGAATTCAAAGAAAATTATCTTTTTCATTTGGTTGGAGCACTTTAGGCCTCTCCCCTGAGCAGTCACTTTTGTACAGGATCCCAGGGGATATATCTACTCCTACCCAACCACATCTGTGGCAGGTTTGTAAGCAGGGGTTAGTACCCCTTTTCCTGAGAACCCATACGCTAAATGATGCAATTGGGTGGCGAATGTACCGCTTTATAATCTGGTGTGAGTGGAGTCTTGGACAGAAGGTGGATGGTAACAGGCCTGCCTACTTAAGCCGTCCAGTCCAGAGGAGCTCTGCCTTCGCCTTGGTCACATCACAAGAAACTATCTCCTGCATTCCTGTTCAAAGACTGGCTTTGCTGACATCCCTTTTGGCTCCAGATCCTGCTTGTTGTTCCACTACATTGATTCCTGACTTCTGGCTTGGCTGACTATCCATTCCGGTTACTGAATTTTGACTATGTTTTGACTACGTTTGTTCTTTTAACTTTTATTATTAACAGAGTATTGGTAACTGTAAGCGCAAACACACAAGTCCATATATAACAGGAGATATAAAGGGCTGAGCAACTTAGTTCATAGGGGACAGGCTGGAAGTTCAAGGGTTAAGTGGTAACCGGTAATGTAATGGTTAACCACTTCATTACCCAGCCATAGTCATATGATGGCCTGAGATGGGATCTTCCATCCTTGGTGGCCGTCATATGACGTCCTGGGCTTCCCAGCCGTCTCGGGTACGCGCGCGCCGGCCGTGTTGCTCAGGACCCAGTGCATGTGCCCGGTGGCCGCGATGTCCGCCGGGCACCCGCGATTGCCCGTTAACCGGGCAGGACCTTGGATCTGTGTGTGTAAACACACAGATCCACGTCCTGTCAGTTGAGAGGAGACCGATCTGTGTTCCCAGTACAGCGGAACACTGATCGGTCTCCTTCCCTTGTACGTCCCCGCCCCCTACAGTTAGAATCACTCCCCTAGGAAACATAATTAACCCCTTGTGTCCCCCTAGTGGTTAACCCCTTCCCTGCCTGTCACATTTACACATATACGCTTATTGCGATTTTTTTTACCAAACATATGTAGAAGAGTACATATCAGCCGAAACTGAGGAAAAAATTTGTTTTTAAAAAAAAAAATTGGGATATTTATTATAGCAAAAAGTATAAAATATTGTGTTTTTTTCAAAATTGTCGCTCTTCTTTTGTTTATAGCGCAAAAAATAAAAACCGCAGAGGTGATCAAATACCACCAAAAGAAAGCTCTATTTGTGGGGAAAAAAGGACGTCAATTTTGGGTACAACGTCGCACGACCGCGCAATTGTCGTTTAAAAAAAGCGCTGAAAACTAAAAATTGGTCTGGGAAGGAAGGGGGTGAAAATGCCCTGTATTGAACTGGTTAAAGTAGGCTGGTAGGCTGGCTCTGTGATGGATGAGAGAGGGGTAGAGAAGGAAGTGCCACCTTTGTGTAGTATTAACAAATGATGTTTAATGACACCAGGTAAAGACACACTTACAGGATAAAAACATATAAAAGGCTCATCTGTATAGGTATGTGGTCCTCGGTGTTCCCTCTGATCCTGTGGTGGTGATGCTGCAGGGATGCTGGGCTGCAGAAGGTGGATTACCAGCCGGGAGCTCCTTCTGTGGCTATCAGGAAGAGACTAGGGGCCGGCGTGGAGCGCACGTGGAGCGTGCATGATGTCACAGGTCGTCCGTCTGCTTCGGGGTTCGGTATCCAGGGGAGGGATCGTCCAGGGAGGAGCGCTAGCAGGGAGGTTGAGAGAAGGCTACGGGCTCGGAGCCACTGCTCCTTCAATAGGCCTCATTTATTGCACTAACTGTGCTACTGATCTGGAATGTCTAGATGAAGAAGCTGTTTTACAAAAATACTGTCAGGTTTTCTTACAGTAAATTGTTACAAGGCTACTCGTGTGGACAATCCTTTATTCATGAAGGTGGGCCTAAGGCCAGGGGGATGCATAGCTGAGTCTCTCTCTTTTCAGGTGTGTGCATAACCTATTCCAGGAAGAAGAGGGAAGGTGCCCATGGCCAGCTTGGTGAGACAAAGCATCTTACAAGATGTTGGAGTTTTATCCTCAAATCCTGTAGAGAATCCAATAGAAGCATACTGTATATACTTCTGTGTTCTGCTTCCCTTAGTGGAATCTACATTGTAATGCCACGTACACACGAGCGGACTTGCCAACGGGCTAAATTCCGTTGGCATTTCCGACGGAAAGATTTAGAACATGTTCTATATCTGAGACCGTCAGAAATGCCGACAGAAAAAGTCAGATGGGGCATACACACGGTCGGAATGTCCGACCAAAAGCTCCCATCAGACTTTTTCTGTCGGGAAGTCCGGCCGTGTGTACGCGGCATTATACAAAGAAAAGACCGTCAACAACAGTAGCTGAGCTGAAAAGTCAAGGTCAGTTCAGTCTGTTTTAGCTGTGCTGAAAGTGAAGGGGGCAGACCACCAAAGCCGCAGTGATTCAGGATATGGAAACGTACCCGCTCTGCCTGAAAAACAAAATCCGTTTTTAGTAGCTATCAAATATAGCTCACACTAATTTGAGCAAAACAAACCAAAACCTATTCTAGGAAAGTGAAATCAGGGTGTGAAATTTAAGCTCTCATCGCTACAAGGGCAGATGTAAGAAAAAAAAAAATTATACTTCTGTTAGCTGTGCAATTATCCATGCTGTATGCAGCAGATCAGATTAATTTGCACATCAGCAGAATCTCTCCACAAAGCTCTTGATATGCAGAGATAGATACAGCACTTCAAATCAATTGAAACCATTGAATTTTTATCATAATTTCTACAGCACAACCCCAGGCTGTTTGCTTGCACAATATTTGACGTTAACTGCCTGGTTCACAGTCAATGCACCGGATATATTAAAGTGAATATATTGTCTGTTTTTTAATGAATAAAAAGAATGGGAAAAATTAAAGGAGAATGGCAAGCAAGTCATGGAACTTAGTAAAAAAATATAACTCCTGTGAATCTGATTCCTGTCCTGGCTCCGTCCCCAACTAGTGTTACCTTCTGTTCCTTGCCAGTTCTCCTGATTCTGCTGCCCATACCTGCTTCCTGTGGACCTCATCCCCATCCTTTCAATCCTGCTGCCCATACCTGCTTCCTACCCTGTTTCCCCAAAAATAAGACCTAGTGTGATTGTCGGTGATGGCTGCAATATAAGCCCTACCCCCCAAATAAGCCCTACCCTGTTTCCCCGAAAATAAGCCCTACCCTGAAAAGAAGACCTACAAGGACTTTAACTAGGGCTTATTTGGGGGGTAGGGCTTATATTGCAGCCATTACCAACAATCACGCTAGGTTTCATTTTCGGGGAAACAGGGTATGTGCCTGATCCCATTCCAAAATGTAGATATTTGCCAGCACACCATGGATCTTCAGAATAATGCCCCGATCGGACATTGATCGCACATTCTGACAACAAAATCCATGGATTTTTTCAGAAGGATGTTGTCTCAAACTTGTCTTGCATACACACGGTCACACAAAGTTGGTCGGAAATTGCAAACATCAAGAACGCGGTGAGGTACAACACGTACGAGAAGCCGAGAAAAATGAAGTTCAATAGCCAGTGCGGCTCTTCTTCTGCTTGATTCCGAGCATGCGTGGAACTGTGCATCGGAATTGTGTACACACGATCGGAATTTCCGACAATGGATTTTGTTGTCGGAAAATTTGAGAACCAGGTTTCAAATTTTGTGTGACGGAAAATCAGATGGAAAATGTCCGATGGAGCCTACACACTGTCGGAATTTCCGACAAAAAGCTCCCATCGAACATTTTCCATCGGAAAATCCGACTGTGTGTACAGGGCAGAAGTCTAAACATTTTTTCATGAAAGAATGATCATATCAAGAACAAGAAAGTGCAACGTTTTGGAGCCACGCCAGACTCCTTCGTTGGGCATGTGATCATCACATGACTGACGAAGGGGTGCTGCGTAGCTCCAAAATGTTGCACTTTGTTCTTGATGTGATTATTCTCCAATAAAAAAAATTGGACTTAATCTGAAGATCCATGGTGTGCTGGTAAATATCTATGCTTGACTGTGCATGGTCCCATTCCCAACTGGAGGTTGCTGCAGCACCCATCATCTTAGAGCTCATTCCAGGAATGGGAATATGGAAGATTGATCCCAATTAGTGACCTACCTGCTATTCCATTACCACCTGTCTTACCCTGCTTCACCTGATTCCTCCTGCTACTTATATATAGCCTAGGTAGGTACCTTTTTTATAGTTTAGGTATTTTGCATTTATTTATAGCTTAGGTAGTTTGTTAGTCAGTTAGGTAGTTTTCTTTTGTTCACATAAAACATATTTTTTTTATAGGTTGCTGGGTTTATGTTTTTTATCACCAGTGTTCTATTCCTATTAAACTTCACTTCTTCTTTTAGAACTTGTTCACACGGGAAGCCAGTGGGTGAAAAATCAGGCAGATGACCCCTGGTTTTACTGCCCCTTGACCTCCCACCTAAAAACAAAGACACGCAACCTCTTAGGACAAAAATTAAGCCCCCTGTCACATGTGTCGGGCAATCCCACCATCAAACACGACCCATTAAAGTTAATGGGGCCGCTCCACATCCACCCTGCAACCATGTGCAATATGGCACAGTGGTTTGGCTTTTTTTGGGGTTACAACAAGCTGTGAAGAGGCGACATATTGCATATCCTGCATGCTAAGAACTTTTGATTTAGTAGTTAGCTTCATCATTTGTTTTTGGTTATATATAGCTGTCTTCAGCCAACCATTTTGTCCAAGATGGTTTCACATGAATTATAAGAAGAGAAATCCAATGAATGAATTTGATTTTAAAAGATGGCTCTTGTGTGATGGGTGGGATGTGAGACATGTTTTAGTGACACATCAAAAGGGATTCTGAGGATGGGAATGCTTGAGATGGGTAACAAGAAAATTAGCTAACAAAGAAAATCAAAATCAAGGTGGGGGGATGATAGGGATGAAAATGGAAGAGGGTTTAGTAGGTCCATTTGGTGGAGGGTGCTGGATTACTCACTTTGCTGCCTGCAGGGAAGTGAACTTTTTTAGGTTGTGCATAGGCGCTATTAGCTTTAAATAAATGTTCCACCATACTTGATCTACTGTAGACCAGCATCAATGTACAGCTGCAAGCTGCCATATTAGGGCAGAGGTCCCCAGCACAAATAAGATTTCACAAGTCTCACTGATGTGAAGCCCACATCCTTCCAAGTCCATACCTTGTCCTGCAACCTGGTATCTGATTCACCACCACTGTATAACATTGTAGAAAATATGTGAATTGTCATTCCCATCCATCAGAGACAAAAACTGAAATGAGTCAGTAAAAAATAAAACCAATTCGGAGAGGGACACATAAATCTTTATTGGCAATAAAGGTAATTGCAGGCATCTTTGGGTATCTTCTCTAAGCACTTTTACGTTTAAAATGGAGTCAGGTTCACGTTAATGATCTTCTGTTTAACTAACATTCATATCCACTTTTCAATGCATGTCAGACTATCTGGTCCCCAGTAGGAACCATTCATTGCTATTTGTCTCTGTATTTATTACCCATGTGGCATTAAGGATGGTGAATTAATAAGACAGTCAATTCTCAACCTTTCCTGAAATGCCAGTCATATGATAATTGATAGTAGCAATCTCCCTTCGGCCATTGTTTGTCCAATTGCAGTCTCATAATACTTCAGCAGTAGCAAGGGCAGTGAGTAATAAGTATGTAAGTATATGCTATGCACAGTGTCTATTTATATGGTGGCTCCAGAATACAATTTAATAAGGAAAAGCAAAGATATCAAATAAAAGGCACTCATGCTATTGCTAACATCTCTGATACAGAATCATATAATTTAAATTGAATATTATGCAGAGGTAGTGCCTTCTTCTCTTGTAATATGATCATCAAAAGGAAACCTCTGGAGGCAGATAGGATTAAGCTCTGCTTTAGAAGGGAAATTAGAGATTTTGATATAAGTTCAACTGTTTATATTTTTGGATCTGCTGAGCTTTTGGTACTAGGTCTGCATAGAAGGTAACCTCTGCTTGTGCTTGTTTTTATCATAGGCTATATTGGAATCCCCAGATTTGTGCCGTATGCCTTCTTTTGGTTTTTGGATGCATTCAAAAAGTGTGCCATATATTTTTTGGGACGTTGAAGGAAAAAATGGCCATTTCTATCAGGTCTATCAGATGCAGTGACTGTTTGGTATCGCCACTGCACTCAGGCTTCCCTCCTCTGTTTTAGCAGTATAAAGTGCAGTGTGTGCGTTTCTTTAAAATTTAAAATTCCTAAATACCTTTTTGCACAGCTCCTCTGTGCAGTCACATGATCTCCCTTTGCTCTCCTTCCTCTATCTAAGAAGAGCAGTGGGATGGGCCGAGATTCCCCACTGATGTCAGCCAGCCAGCAGAGGGAGATCATGTGACAGCACAGAGAAGCTGTGCAAAAAGATATTTAGGATTGTAATCTTAACATACTGTACTGAATATCTTGTTAAAACAAAGAGCATACAAGGGATTGTGTTATGTATTACTTTGGAATAGCGGCAGGAGGAGATGAGAGGGGTGGGGAGGAGATCGGCTCTCACACACAGACTAGGAAATGACAGGCAGGAAGGGAGGGGGAGAGAGAGAGACTGAGTACACACAGTGGGACGAAGGAGGCACGTATACTGACCACGGTATTGTGGCTCAGCAGACGTGATGACTGTGGTTCACACACACAGGAGGACACATGAACAGGCAAGATCAACCTGGTATTTTAGATCAAAGAAAAGAACAAATTACACTGCAACAGCACTATGCGACTGATCATGCTTTAACCACTTGCCGACCGGGCCATAGCCGAAAGACGGCTACAGCGCGGTCAGCTTATTCTGGGTGGGCGTCTGTGGGACGTCCTCCCAGAATGTTGCTCTCGTGTGCCCCCTGGGTTGCGCTCCTGCAAACATCCGTGGCCGCCGGGTCCGGAAGACCCGGTGCATCACGGATCGCGGTAAATGGCCGCTTGTAGCGGCTGTTTACCACGTGATCGCTCCGTCAAATGATGGAGCGATCACTTGTAAACAAACCGGCATCATGTCCTGACAGCACTGCTCTGTGCCCATACTGTGCAATACTCTGCAATAATGTAAATACTCTGCAATAATGTGCAATACTCTGCAATAATGTGCAATACTCTGCCAATACTCTACAATACTGTGCAATACTCTGCCAATACTCTACAATACCCTGCAATACTCTGCAATACCTACTCTGCCGATACTCTGTCAATACTCGCCAATACTCTGCAATAAATTTTAACAAAAACAAAGATTTTTTTTTTTTTACCGAATTTTCAGTCTTTTTTTTTTATAGCGCAAAAAATAAAGAACCCAGCGGTGATTAAATACAACCAAAAGAAACCTCTATTTGTAGGAAAAAAAGGACAAAAATTTCATATGGGTACAGTGTTGCATGCAGTGTTGCATGAGTAATTGTCATTAAAAATGTGAGAGCACCGAAAGCTGAAAATTGGTCTGGTCAGGAAGGGGGTTTAAGTGCCCGGTGGTCAAGTGGTAAAGGAACATGAGCTTTTTTTTAATTTTTTTTTTTTTTTAGGGTTACAACCGCTTTAAGTGGTACTGGAATAGAAGATTTAACCAACAGAGGTATGGTATGTGGTGTAAGGGACAACCCTTTAAATTGTGGGTGCTAATTCTCCTCCTGGTGCTAGGGGTAAGGACCTTGGAAAAAGAGTTCCAAATTAAGAAGTTCTGTACCGTCACTGGTACTGTTGTGCTGTGCACAGTTGAGACGTCATGTGATATGTCCAATGCCCCGTGCACACGATCGGAAATTCCGCCAGCAAAAGATTGAGAGCAGGTTCTATATTTCCGAGGGAAAAAGTTCCTTTCGGAAATGACGATCGTCTGTAGCATTTCCGATGCGCAAAAATCCTACGCATGCTCGGAAACAATTCAACGCATGCTCAGAAGCACTGAACTTCATTTTCTCGGCTTGTTGTAGTGTTGTACGCCACCGCGTTCTGGACGGTCGAAGGTTCAGAGAACTTTTGTGTGACCGTGTGAATGGGATTCCATTATGGACTAAACCTGGAACTACAAAATAGTGAGTCCTGTGTTGCTATGGCTATTTTAGTGATTTTTATAGCATTAATATGAAGTTACATTTTTAAGACCATGTATTGTTTAGAGTAGGATTACACCAATAATGCTTTTCTAAGACCGAGTACGAGTACTGATACCTTTTTTTAAGTACTCGCCGATACCGATTACCGATACTTTTTTAATGTCATGTGACAGTGCCACTAATATGCAACTTTAATAGGCACTGATAGGTGGCACTGATGGGCATTGATGAGGCGTGGACTGTGTCAGTAGTTTTTTATTTTTGTTTTATTTTTTTTTACAATTTTATATTTTACAATTTTATTTATTTTTAATTATTTTTTACAATTTATATATATATATTTTTTTTTTAACAATGCTTTCTTTTTTTTGGGGGGGGGCACCCCCGCACCGATCATCTGTGAGGCTGCCCTCGCTATACTGAGGATGTCGGGTGTACTGGCCTCC
The DNA here is from genome assembly GCA_037952925.1 of Lithobates clamitans. Taxonomy (NCBI): domain Eukaryota; kingdom Metazoa; phylum Chordata; class Amphibia; order Anura; family Ranidae; genus Lithobates; species Lithobates clamitans. Next base: position 290,684 of record JBBGZY010001688.1, read on the forward strand.
TGCCAGGTATCGGGTCAAGCATCGGAGAATTTGCAAAAGTACAAGAACTCATGCAAAGGTATCGGCACCGATACTAGTATATCAATCCACTGCTTGGACTCCATTAGATGATATCACTGTCACACCCCCTGCAGTCAGGTGTGTCCAGGCACCATCTTCCCTTCTCCCCCGATATTCAGCTCCCTCTCCAGCCAGTGGCAAACCGACAGTTGCACTCTGCAAGTGCAGTTGCTCCAGGGCTTAGCAAAGGAGGTAAAGCTTTATTTTACAAAGAATACCCAATCACATGCAAAGAAAATAACAAAACAGCATTTTTTGCTTGTATATGATTGGATAATGAAAGTCAGCAAAGCTTCTAATCATTTACTAAGCTCTGGAGCAACTGCTCTTGCAGAGTGTAACTTCACTTTGCAAAGTGCACAGTCTATTTGCCTTTAGTAAATCAACCCCTAAGTGACACTTTTTTTGGGGACCAGTGACACCAATACAGTGATCAATACTAAAAAATGCACTGCACTTTACTAATTACACTGACAGGGAAGGGGTTAACATCAGGGGCGATCAAAGGGTTAAATGTGTACACTGGGAGTGCTTTCCATATCTGTCAGAGGTGCTTAGCAGAAACACAAGATCACTGCCTTTCCCTGTCACAGAGCGGTGATCTGCCTTGTTTACATTACCCTTTGATTGGCTCCCGCTGTGTCCAATCCTCCCAGACCCGGAAGAGCAGAATCACAAACAGGTACTGACACGATTCTGCCTGTAGGAGCCGCCGCCCTGCAGTACATGTACGTGGGGCGGTCAGCAACAGATTTAGTAACTGTTTAGTGTATGCCCATCACATACATTGTACACGCTTGTTTGCAAGGAGGATAGATAGCTTGTGCATTTTGTAGGCATATTTTATGATACTTTGTATGCAGTGATTGTTTTTAACACAGTTGTATGTGCAGCATTTCTGTTTAATAAAGCATATTAATACAATGAAGAGGATTCTATGTTTAAGGTTATTGCACAGAACCTTAAAAGAACAAGGTGTTTTTGTGATTCATAAACAGGCCTAGGGCCGAAGTAACATGGAACCTGAGTGTGAGCAAGGAGCCGATGGGCTGTAGTTGGAGTCTCAGTTTGCCGCCCCTCAAAAACTGTACCGTGGACCCTTGTCTGGGAACTGGCGGGACAACCATGACACTAGGGCCCCGCTAACTGGAATTTTAAAAAATAACATTGTTACACCAACTCATTAAGCTGGTGTCAGAAAATTCCTGTAAGATGTCTGGCACATTTTACAGGAATGTGCACACGCGTAGCATCTTCCATAGAATGATGACAAGGCGCGCACATGCGTGCAGGTGCACTCACAGTGCCTGTTGGCACCAGACGGCCTATTTAAGGATGCTTCTGCCTTTGCTCAGCTGCTACTTGTGTCCTGTGTTCATCCTGATTCTTCCCTTGCTGCTGACCTGCCTTGCTCCTGACCTGATCTTGGCTTCTGCTTCTGACTTGTCGCCAGTTCCTGACCCCGGCTCTGTTCCTCACTTTGGCTCTGCTTATGATTCGCTACCTCGCTGCCCACCCGTTAACAACCCTGGCTATTTCTGTGACCCATGACCACGCTTCTTTCTCTGATCCTGGTTCCACATCCTGTTTGAGTGCCTACCTGGCTGTCTAAACCAGCTCTGCCCACTGCAGTGTGCTCCTGCCACATGTCTGCTGAGAGCTCTGACAAGCCATACTTTCAGGACCTGTGTACATGGACAACTGGAATGGTGCCGGCAAGGCGCTGTTCTCTGCAGTAATTAGGAATTGCACACTCCCAAAGGGAATAGGGGAGGAGGACTCATGGCATCATGTCAAGGTGAAAAACACACCTGTGGTGGGACAGGTGCTCCCAAGGAGGGGGTACAAGAAGCAGAGAAGGTGGAGTGACCAACTTTTTCTTCTTGCATGGTTTTCTACCTAAAAAAGACTGAAGGCGCCATGGGGTCATTTAGCTATTACATGTTTCAGAGCTTAAACAAAGACTGAGGTAATCAACCAGATCTGTTCCTTTTAATGCAGCGACAGAGGGAATGAACTAGGACAATTACACTGTAAGAAATCCATGTCTCTCACAGTTGGATTTTCCACCAGCCAACACTTACAAAAGCCTTCTTCTATTTACACCACTGTACATAAAAAAGAATTTCAGTTTCCACAATAAAACTCTTGTTTGCTTTGCGGTAACAAAAAAAAAAAAAAAAACGTCTTTTTATTTGTCAGCTTCTCCTCCATCTCCTGGCAGGTTACAATACATTATTGTTCCAGATGACGTATGTAAATTAAATCTATTGTTACCGAATTGTTTGAGAACTCCCAGAACAACGGGGAAATATCCACTATCGCCGGCTTGCAGAGGCGCGCTACAAGCTTCGGGCTTCCAGGGCTCAAATATTACTTCTATTTCCAGGAGTGAAAGGAAGTAATTGGAACATACATGCTGACAAGAACTTTAGTGCTGACTGTCGAGATGGTACACTGTGACACTTGACAAATAACGACTTGAATTTTCATTTCGTTTGGCGTGCCGCAGGTGCTGGGTCCATCTGACTTGTGTTCTGTTGCATTATTTATATATTTTATTCATTTATACCATGCTGACACTTTTCCCCCAAACTTTAGCAAAGAACCGTATGTTATGTGAAGCCATCATATTCAAGTTTTCAGCAGGCATAGTCGTAGGACATCGGGAAGGGCCCGCAGGCCCATGACTAATGATTTAGGCACCTTAGGATTCCTGCAGGACAGTAGGTACCGTGAGTCAAGGGAAGACTGGGAACTTTTGGCCTAAAGGACAAACACAACCAACTGGTTCTTTTATAGTAGGACACCTTCCTTTTGGCTAACGAATGTGCCCCACACAAAGGGGTCGATATATAAAAAAATGGGAACTGCAAATATATTAAACATGTACACCAGGGATATGCAATTAGCGGACCCCCAGCTGTTGCAAAACTACAAGTCCCATCTGGAGGTCCGCTAATTGCATATCCCTGATGTACACCATCATCACAAATTTTAACATTAATTTGCTTAAAGTTGTACTAAAGTCTTTAAAATAAAAGAAAAAAGCCATCCCTCCTGCAGGTTAATGCCATAACGTGCTAGTATGCACCGCATACTAGCACATTATGACAGACTTACCTTTTAAACAGAGCCCTCCAGCAGCATGCTGTCACCACTGCAGGCACTTCTATCTTTGCCAGGTCCTCCTAGCAGGTCTGCGCTCTGTGGTTATTTAAATAGCGAGCCCACGATGACCTCACTCCCATGCAAGCGCACAGAGTCAGGATCGTCGCACGGCGCCCTCTGCAATAACGGCACCCTCAGTGTGCCCTGAATGCAGAGCACACTGCCCATGGAACCGTGATGTCACCAACTGTTGCTGCTGTGAATATCTCCTACGTGGCACAAGTTTAGAAGACATTCACTGTGCCTACAGGTTATCTTTATCATAAGCTAACCAGTAGGTACAAGTGACAAATTGGAGTTTACTACCATTTTACCATTTGCTTATTGGGCACTTATACCCCCTCCATGCCCAGGCCAATTTTCAGCTTTCAGCGCTGTCGCACTTTGAATGACAATTGTGTGGTCATGCTACACTGTACCCAAATTAAATTTTTATAATTTTTTTCACACAAATAGAACTTTCTTTTGGTGGTATTTAATCAGCACTGGGTTTTTTATTTTTTGCTAAAGAAACAAAAAAAAAAACAAAATCCCCCCAAAAAAAGCATTTTTCATAGTTTGTTATAGAATTTTGCAAACAGGTTATTTTTCTCCTTCACTGATGTGCACTGATGAGGCTGCACTGATGGGGCTGCACTGATGGGCACTGATGAGGTGACACTGATAGGTTGCACTGATGGGCACTGATAGGTGGCGCTGATGGGCACTCATGAAGCTGCACTGATAGGCACTGATGAGGTGGCACTGATAGGTTGCACTGATGGGCACTGATAGGTGGCACTGATTGGCTGCATTGATAGGTGGCACTGATGGGCACTGATAGGTGGCAATGATGGGCACTGGGAGGCGCTGGTAGGTAGCACTGATAGGCAGCACTGATAGGTGACACTGATGATGAGGAACTGATTGACAGCACTGATGGGCACTGATAGGTGGCAATGATGGGCACTGGGAGGCGCTGGTAGGTAGCACTGATAGGCAGCACTGATAGGTGACACTGATGATGAGGAATTGATTGGCAGCACTGATGGGCACTGATAGGTGGCACTTGTGGGCACTGATAGGTGGCACTGTTTTGCACTGACTAGCAGCACTGGCAGGCACAGATTGAACGATGTCCCTGTAACAGAATCCGGTTACCAGCTTTCTTCTATTCTCACGCTGATTGCCAGGAGAAAAACAGCTGATAACCGGCTTCTGTTTCTGTTGTCAATGGCTGACAGCTGATCACGTGTTAAAGGGCCACTGTGATTGGCCCTTTACCCTGTTCTGTGATCAGCGGAGTCCGAAGGACTTTAAGATCACAGAGTGCACCGGTCGCATGCCGTAGGGGGTGCGCCAGCAGCACGATCTAGGGAGGACGTCTATTGACTCCCTCCTGGCACTGGAAGCCAGCACTGTAGCCATCTTTCAGCTATAGTGTGGTTAATTTGTTTGTTTTTTCCTAGGATCATGAGTGCCACCTAGTGGCAATAATGTGGTATTTTCCTGAAATACCTCACTCAAGAAAAATACGTTATTGCCACTAGATGGTTCTTATGAGCATAAGAAATGAACGTATTAAAGCAGTACTAAACTCTCCTTACCTGCTCTGCACCATGTAAAGCATTCTGAAATTACTTACAAGTAGTTGTCTTTCTAAGTATCACAACCCATGCCACTTAGGAGGTTTTGGCCAATTTTTGTTAAAATGAAGTCACTGGTGCATGCGCTTTTTGCTCCCAATTGACAACATGCTCGGTATGCAGTTTATCTCTTCACAGGGGTGTTGTGCCTCTGTCATTAGCAATCCACTGCATTACTGTACATCCTCCGAGAGTGCTGGCCCATTAGTTTCTGTAGCACCCCATATGACTAAACACGTCACAGGGGTGTGAACTTTTCCGCTCAGCATTAGCACAGGTAGCGAGGAGGTCAGCAGAAGGACTTAGTTACTGCGCATGCACGAGATGACATCCCACACAGGAGAAAAGGCGGAAGTACACCACTGTATGGAACCATCAGACAAGCGCAAATATGGCACCGGTTTTGGCCAGAACATGATCTGCAGAAATCAAGTAGAAAAAAAGTAAAATACATGCTATGGCGATAAATAGTATTGAGGTTTGTGGGGAAATGTTCTTCATACAATTTCTGAGGTTTTGCGCAGCTGAGTTTACTACCACTTTAAGCAAATTACTGTGAGAGTTATTGATGTCTGGGCGGATGAAGCAAACCCCAAAGACCCTAAAGTGATTGGTGGACATGCTGAAAGATGGGTTCTGCTGAACTTTAGAAAAAACAGCTAAATATACAGGTGAAATAATATATGGTAGTAAACGGGGGGGGGGGGGGGGGGGGGCAACACCCTTTCTGTGTATTTGAATTACTTTTTTTGGGGGGGCATGTTTGGGCATGTGTAGCATGTTCTGTGTCCTTACTAGTTAAGATGGTTTCCTCTCCAGAATTTAGCAAATGCTAAGATATCAATTGCAGGTAAACTGACCATTAAGGCCAATTTTGTTTTTAGCCGTTGTTTTCCAGGTGGGTCTACAAGATGGTTTTCCATTTTGTACAGATGTGACATTGTTTCTGCTTCTAGGTGCCCTGTTCTGCTAGGTTCCTTGCAATCAGGGGGGGTGTCTAGTTGTTGGCATTTTAGTGCACCTAGGAGGCACAGGTGCAATGTCAAGCCCCACTGCCTGCAGCCTGTCAAGCCCTATAACAGGCTAAAATACACTCTCCTGCCACTTTATTAGGTACACCTGTTAAATTGCTTGGGAACACAAATTTCAAATTTCAGCCAATCACATGGCAGCAACTCAATGCATTTACGCATCTAGACATGGTGAAGATGACTTGCTGAAGTTCAAACTGAGCATCAGAACAGGGAAGAAAGGGGATTTAAGTGACTTTGAGCGTGGCACAATTGTTGGTGCCCGACAGGCTGTTCCGAGTATTTTAAAAACTGTTGATCTACTGGGATTTTCACACACAATCATCTCTCGGGTTTAGAGAGAATGGTCTGAAAAAGAAAAAAATATCCAGTGAGCGGCAGTTGTGTGGAGGAAATTGCCTTGTTGATGTCAGAGGTCAGCGAAGAATGGGCAGACTGGTTCAAGATGATAGAAAGGCAACAGTAACTCAAATAACCACTCTTTACAACCAAGGTATGCAGAATACCATCTCTGAATGCACAACACATCGAACCTTGAAGCAGATGGGCTACAGCAGCAGAAGGCCACACCGGGGGGCACTCCTTTTAGCTAGGAACAGGAAACTGAGGCTACAATTCGCACAGGCTCCCCAAAATTGCACAATAGAAGATTGAAAAAAATGTTGCCTGGTCGGATGAGTCTCGATTTCAGCTGTGACATTCAGATGGTGGGGTCAGAATTTGGTGTAAACAACATGAAAGCATGGATCCATCCTGCCTTGTATCAATGGTTCAGGCTGGTGGTGTAATGGTGTGGAGGATATTTTCTTGGCACACTTTGGGCCCCTTAGTACCAATTGAGCATTGTTTAAACACCACGGCCTACCTGATTATGAATGCTGACCATGTCCGTCCCTTTATGACTACAGTGTACCCATCTTCTAATGGCTCCTTCCAGCAGGATAATGCACCATGTCACAAAATTCAAATCATCTCATCACTGGTTTCTTGAACAGGACAATGAGGTCACTGTACTCCAATGGCCTCCACACTCACCAGATCTCATCCAATAGAACACCTTTGGATTGTGTTGGAACGGGAGATTCGCATCATGGATGTGCAGCCAACAAATCTGCAGCAACTGTGTGATGTTATCATGTCAATATGGACCAAAATCTCTGAGGAATGTTTCCAACATAACCAAAACTGCAGTGTTTATCCTCATGACACAACACAGGAAGCACCTACATGGTTAACAGAGGACGGAATTAAAATTAGACTTGAGAAACTTAACATTAATAAATCACCAGGACCAGATGGCTTGCATCCGAGGGTACTTAGGGAACTCAGTCAGGTGATTGCCTGACCGTTGTTCCTAATTTTTACAGACAGTCTATTGACTGGAATGGTACCAGCTGATTGGAGAAAAGCCAATGTAGCACCAATATTTAAAAAGGGCCCAAAAAACATCCCTGGGAATTACAGACCAGTTAGCCTAACATCAATAGTATGTAAACTCTTGGAGGGTATGATAAGGGACTATATACAAGATTTTAGTAATAAGAATGATATCATTAGCAGTAATCAGCATGAATTCATGAAGAATCGTTCTTGCCAAACCAATCTATTAACCTTCTATGAGGAGGTGAGTTGCCATCTAGATAAAGGAAGGCCCGTAGACGTGGTGTATCTGGATTTTGCAAAAGCATTTAACACAGTTCCCCATAAACGTTTACTGTACAAAATAAGGTGCGTTGGCATAGACCATAGGGTGAGTACATGGATTGAAAACTGGCTACAAGGGCGTGTTCAGAGGGTGGTGATAAATGGGGAGTACTCAGAATGGTCAGGGGTGGGTAGTGGGGTCCCCCAGGGTTCTGTGCTGGGACCAATCCTATTTAATTTGTTCATAAACGACCTGGAGGATGGGATAAACAGTTCCATCTCTGTATTTGCAGACGATACTAAGCTAAGCAGGGCAATAACTTCTCCGCAGGATGTGGAAATCTTGCAAAAAGACCTGAACAAATTAATGGGGTGGGCGACTACATGGCAAATGAGGTTCAATGTAAAAAAATGTAAAATAATGCATTTGGGTGTCAAAAATATGAATGCAATCTATACACTGGGGGGAGAACCTCTGGGGGAATCTAGGATGGAAAAGGACTTGGGGGTCCTAGTGGATGATAGGCTCAGCAATGGCATGCAATGCCAAGCTGCTGCTAATAAAGAAAACAGAATATTGGCATACATTAAAAGGGGGATCAACTGCAGAGATAAAACGATAATTCTCCCGCTCTACAAGACTCTGGTCCGCCCGCACCTGGAGTATGCTGTCCAGTTCTGGGCACCAGTCCTCAGGAGGGACGTACTGGAAATGGAGCGAGTACAAAGAAGGGCAACAAAGCTAATAAAGGGTCTGGAGGATCTTAGTTATGAGGAAAGGTTGCGAGCACTGAACTTATTCTCTCTGGAGAAGAGACGCTTAAGAGGGGATATGATTTCAATTTACAAATACTGTACTGGTGACCCCACAATAGGGATAAAACTTTTTTGCAGAGGAGAGTTTAATAAGACTCGTGGCCACTCATTACAATTAGAAGAAAAGAGGTTTAACCTTAAACTACGTAGAGGGTTCTTTACTGTAAGAGCGGCAAGGATGTGGAATTCCCTTCCACAGGCGGTGGTCTCAGCGGGGAGCATTGATAGCTTCAAGAAACTATTAGATAATTACCTGAATGACCGCAATATACAGGGATATGTAATGTAATACTGACACATAATCACACACATAGGTTGGACTTGATGGACTTGTGTCTTTTTTCAACCTCGCCTACTATGTAATTATGTAACTATGTAACACCTTGTTGAATCTATGCCATGAAGAATGAAGGCAATTCTGAAGGCAAAAGGGGATCCAACCCGGTACTAGCAAGGTGTACATAATAAAGTGGCCAGTGAGTGTATGTTTTAGCTGGATGCAGGTGAACGCTGTATTATTATTATACAGGATTTATTAAACGCCAACAGTTTGCGCAGCGCTTTACAACATGAGGGCAGACAGTACAGTTATAATACAATTCAATAGAGGAGGAATCAGAGGGCCCTACTCATTAGAGCTTCCAATCTAGGAGACCGATTTGTACTCATGTTTAGGGACCTAGGCCTTCAAGGACAGATGCCTGGACCACAGATCTTCTGCATTCCAAGCAGTCATTCCTGAACGCCCCATCTAGCTGCAGCATATTCCAGTCATAGACTTTGACAGGTTGCGGGCAGTGGGGATGTACCTTACACCTGTAAATTTTGGGCACAATAAAATTCCGGGATGCACGCTCAGCAACTAGATGCCTCCATGTGCATGGGGCTTATTCAACATGAAAACGGAGAAGGAATTTGTATGAGAATAATGTCTGTAGACGAGTCTATCTATGTTGAACTTTATTTATGTACAAAGCCTTTTATAGTAACAAAAAGTCATCTCATGGAAGTGTTAGAACAGATCAATATCATTGACTTTTCCAAGCACTACACTTGTAGAGAAACACAGCTGTTTCGGACCAAACCTGTAAGCCACGAGCGAATGTAAACTGGTTATCGGTGGCTTTTTCTGGTTGCACTGCAGGCCTAGGTATATGTTAAAGGGTATGTCAATACAATTTTATTTAATATATTCCGTAACAGCCACACAGAATAAACAATCCACCTAGTAAAAGTTGCAGTGACAGCCTCACTGTACTGTACATAGCCTGGGCCGAGAGCAGAGTCGTGGGAGGGGCCCAGCAGGCTCCTCCTACTACAGGCTGCCTACAGAAAACTACAGAAGGGGGCAGAGACAAGACCATTCACCCCGCAGAAGGAGAGAGAGCAGCAGTGACCGGTCTTTATTACAGGAAGCTCCTGCACAGGGGTCACGTTTCACACTGGATTATTGCACAGATCTGTAAGAAATACACAAAGCACATCAAGATTCAAGTAATGTACACATGACTCTTATATTTAGACAATTGCTTATCCTAAAGATGGAGTTTAAGTCCATGCCTGCCATGTAATGCATAGGTGGAAGACTTTTACTATTGCTATTACCTCTTACAGACATCACAGTACCCTCCACTACCCCTCAAGAAGGCCTTCATTTGCTTTTTTCTCCTGGAACACATGGCCATCCCTGTTCAGGCACCATACAAGTTCACCATCTACTTCCTAGCTAAGATGTGTTGGGCCATGTGTTGGGCCATACCTATGTGCGATGGAGCCCTATAGTAAAACCATTAAGGGGCCTCCCTGGCTCTCTAATTTCCATCTCAAAGGCAGTTCATATAGTGTTGCAGAAAACATCATTGCTTTTATAGCAGTCATTTAAAGGTTTCATATACAGTATATATATATATTTATGGTCGTGGCCCTAAGACCAAGACAAATGTGGATCACATAAACAGGCAACAAGACTTACAACATAAATAGACCTGAGGTGTGGCTATGGTCGTCTGGTAGGTGTGCCAAGAAAAGGGGGCATATCCAAGGTAAGTAATGGATGATTGAGGAGGAGAATGTACTAAGAAGTGCTGTAAAAGGGGGAATGGGAGGGGTATTGCGTACTGGAACCAACAAAGAGCAAGGGCGAGTGGCCAGTTTAAATACCCCCCGGGCTCCTCCCATAAATTCAGGCCACCATACTGGCCTTCTAATTTATGGTTGTGGCCCTAAGACCGAGACAAATGTGGATCACATAAACATGCGACAAGACTTACAACATAAATAGACCTGAGGTGTGGCTTTGGTCGTCTGATAGGTATGCCAAGAAAAGGGGGCAAAAATAACCAGGTAAAGAAGCATATCTTTATCTTAATCCATTGTTAGTTGAGACCAAGATGGGATAGGAGTGGATGATGGGTCGGCACCGGGTTCCTACTGGAAGAATGAGACAAAATTGAAGCAAGCCCATCTGCGTACCTGGATACCTGTCACTGCCCTTCAGAGTACCTGTCACCACCCATCAGAGTACCCGAGTACCAGTCACAAGCCCATCAGAGTATCTGAGTACCTGTCTCCAGCCCATCAGAGTACCTGTCACTAACCCGTCAGTGTACCAGAGTACCTATCTGCAGCTCATCAGGTTACCCAAATACATGTCTCCAGCCCATCTGAGTACCCGAATACATGTCTCCAGCCCATCTGAGTACCCGAGTACCTATCTGCAGCCCATGCCTCTTTTATATATTTTTGGGGGATATTTATTATAGCAAAATTTAAAAAATATTGCTTTTTTTTCAAAATTGTTGCTCTTTTTTTGTTTATAGCGCAAAAAATAAAAACCACAGTGGTGATCAAATACCACCAAAAGAAAGCTTTATTTGTGGGGAAAAAAGGACGTCAATTTTGTTTGGGTGCAATGTTGCATGACTGCGCAATTGTCAGTTAAAGCAACACAGTCCCGAATCCCAAAAGGTGCTCTGTTCAGGAAGGGGGTAAAATCTTCCGGGGCTGAAGCGGTTAAAGGGACATTTTTTTTTTTTTTACTGCATTTTAGTGTAAATATGAGATCTGAGGTCTTTTTGACCCCAGATCTCATATTTAAGAGGTCCTGTCATTTCTGTTTACATCGGATGTTTACATTCCTTGTAATAGGAATAAAAGTGACACAATTTTTTTTTTAAAAGAACAGTGTAAAAATAAAACATAAAAAGTAAATTAAATAAAGAAAAAAATCAAAAATTTGAAAGCGCCCCGTCTAGCCGAACTCGCGTGCAGAAGCGAACGCATTCGTGAGTAGCGCCTGCATATGAAAACAGTGTTCAAACCACATATGTAAGGTATCGCTGCGATCGCTGCAATAATTCTAGCCCTAGACCTCCTCTGTAACTCAAAACATGCAACCTGCAGAACTTTTTAAACGTTGCCTATGGAGATTTTTAAGGGTAAATGTTTATCGCCATTCCACAAACGGGTGCAATTTTGAAGCGTGACATGTTGGGTATCAATTTACTCGGCGTAACATTATCTTTTACAATATAAAAAAAATTTGGCTAAGTTTACTGTTGTCTTATTTTTTAATGCAAAAAAGTGTATTTTTTCCAAAAAAAAGTGCACTTGTAAGACCGCTGAGTTGCAGTACAGTGAGTAAAATAAGTATTTGATTACCAAGCAAAACATGACTTAGTACTTGGTGGAGAAACCCTTGTTGGCAAGCACAGAGGTAAGACGTTTCTTGTAGTTGGTGACCAGGTTTGCACACATCTCATGAGGGATTTTGGTCCACTCTTCTTTACAGATCTTCTCTAAATCCTTAAGGTTTCTTGGCTGTCGCTTGGCAACTCAAAGTTTTAGCTCTCTCCATCAATTTTCTTGTCAAAAATATATTTTATTTAGTACAATAAAATCTACAATACAGATATATTATGTAATATATAATGGCAGATACAATGTTGTTCAGCATTAAGTAATTTGGTAAGAGTGCAAAACAATATATAGTTATATAACATCTGATGTATTGTCATCAAACTGTTAGAAGGTGATCACTAAAACGTGAAAATTTCCTGAACAAACAAGAGTTGGTGGGGTGACTGTAGGGTATAATACTGTAATCTGTAATTTGAGGAGCTCCAAAATCATAAAAGAGATTGAAAGAAAGGATAAAAAGAAGGAAATTGAAGAGCATAGAGAGGTCCATCAGGTTGATCTAAGAGTCACAGCGAGGTATAGTATGGTCAATGTAATTTCAAATCAACTACCACGGCATTAGGACTGAGTCGTTAAAAGATGGCGGTAGGTAATGTTTAAACCAGGGCTGCTATATTTTATGAAATTTGGGAACTTGGTTATGTTCAATAGTCACCATTTTAGCTTGAATCAAGGCATTGTTCATTCTTTGTTTTGTCTCAGCCAATGACAATAAAGGAGTTTTCCAAGCTTTTGCCACTGTTTGTTTAGCTGCTCTGAGGAGATAAATAAAGGGTTTGAATTGGGCGTGTGCCAGACTATCTGATTTGAGGTTGAGCAGTGACGTGATGGGGTTAGGTTGTAAGCGTATGTAAAGATTTCTTTCCAGAATGTCTGTGCTTTTGGACAGGACCACCAAATATGCATGTATGCAGAGGCGGCTCTCTAATTAGGCAAATTAGGCGGTCGCCTAAGGCCTCGCACTCACAGGGGCCTTGCTGGCCGCCTAATTTGCCTGTTCTCAATCACTGAAGTTGACGCTGGCGGCTCTGCCTACCCCCACTGGGACTCTGTGGCTTAGGAGCTGACGGACAAATCAAATACTGCCCGCAGCCTGAGGAATAGCGGCCTCATCACGGAGCGTCCCAGTCCGTGGGGCCTCATGTGTAAGTTTTGCCTAAGGCCTCACAAAGCCTAGAGCCGCCCCTGCATGTATGTACCAACAATTGTACAACCTCGGAAACATAGAGCAGAGTAGGTAGGGGTATATTTAGCTATTCTAGCTGGTACAAGGTACCAGTGGGTTAATACTTTATAGTTGGTTTCCATCCTAATAATATTAGGGAAGGATGGTTGTCAACCAGATTTTCAACCATTCTGCAATATCCAGGGTGTGTTCCAGATCCTCCTTCCATTTCTGAGTGTAGGTTGGTTTATCTGTTTCAGATTTAACTAATAGTTGGGAATAGAGGGAATACATTTTTCCTTTAGCATGTGGATCTTTCTTACAAAATGATTTGAAACTAGTGAAGTGATTCAGGTGTACATCAGTATTAGCATTAAGTGTGAAAAAAGTTTTGATTTGGAGATACTGGAACAATTCCGATTGAGGTATGCCTTGAGTTTCACAGAGAGACAGAAAGGGAACAAAGGATGAAGAGGTGACAAATGTGTGCATTCTTAATACATCTAGGAAGACCATACTTTGAAAGACAAGAGATAGATCCATGCAGAGTAAAAGGCTGGATATTTAAGGAAGGAGAAGAGAGGGTTGTGTGGAGATTGTAAATGATGTTTAAGTTTAAACCTATCCCAAAGGGCAAGATAATGTTTGGTTATAGGATTGCGTAAACCAGGGCGGTCTTTGGGGTGGAGCCATAATAAGTTTGAAATCGATAAAGGATCACATTCGTTTGCCTCTATCGATACCCACAAAAGGAATTTCCTGCGTGGCATGGTATTTGGATAAGCTGGTGTGAGCTGCTCTGTAATATGTAGCAAAATTTGGTTCTCCTAGGCCTCCTGAATTTTTAGGGAGATTTAATGTGTGTAAGGGTATTCGCAGTTTTGAGGAGCCCCATATGAATCTTGATTAACTTTTCTGTACAAGACTTAAGTAGTAGGAAGGAAGTGTAATCGGTAAGACTCTAAAAAAATAAAATAATGTGGGTAGGATCGTCATTTTTTTATAACATTTATTTTTCCCAACCAGGATATAGGGAGATGGGACCAATGTTTCATTAGTTTTGTGATGAGTTTCAGAGTGATAGGGTAATTAGCTGAATACAGGTCTGAGAAAGAGGCAGTAAGGTGAATCCCTAAATACAGGATTGATTTTTCAGCCCAAATGAAAGGGAGTGCTATTTTTAATGAAGTAAGTTCCGTTGTTGAAAGGGATATCTTTGATGCTAAACATTTCTTAGGGTTAATTGTTAATCCGGATATACTGGTGAACTTGTTGAGGATGTGATAGAAGATAGGGCCTGAACCTTGGGGGGGATGATAGAAACAATAAAATATCATCTGCGAATAAGCAGAGTTTATGTTGTTAGCTGCCTAACTCAATTCCGGTAATAGTTGGATCTAATCTAAGATATTGAGCTAGAGGTTCTATTAAAAGGGCAAATAATAAAGGAGAAAGTAGGCAGCCCTGACGTGTGCCTTTTTCTATATTGAAATATTCTGATTTATAACCCGCATATTTTACGTAAACTTAAGGATTATTGTAGAGTGCTGCTATCCAATTAGCGAAGTGGGGGCCAAATCTTTTAAGGCTTGTTCAATTTTTAGGCAATGGGATGGGTTTTTGAGTATAATGTCGGGGAGGTACCACATTGGGTCATGGGCTTTAGGGATAGTGGAGTTTATAGTGGTATAGACTGCATTATGATCTGACCAAGGAATGGGGATTATGTTTGATGCGAGTACTTCAAGTATCATACATGAAGTTAGTAATATGTGATCAATATGGGTGGAGGTCTGATGTGGATGTGAGTAGCAAGTATAGCTTCTTTTCATCGGACTACATTCTCTCCAAGAATCTACTAAATTGTATCGGGAGAGTAGTTGAGAGAAGGATTGATTATTTGAATTACAAGAAGGAATATAGGGTGACTTATCAAGAAGCGGGAGGAGGACCTGGTTAGAGTCACCACCTATGATAATTGTTCCCATCTTATGGGCATATATTACTTGTAATAGATGTGATAAGAAGGGTATTGGTTGTTTGTTCGGAAAGTAATTTGAGACTACTGTAACCGCTGTGTCCATGATGTGACCAGTGAGAATTAGGGTCCTTAATTTCTGACTGAAGGGATGAATGAGGTAGAACGGTGAAAAGCTATGAGGGTTCCTCTTTGTTTGGCATTAGCTGAGGCTGTAAAAACTTGTGGGTAAAAAGGGGTTCATGTATTTAGGAGTGGAGCTCACTGTAAAGTGAGTTTCCTGTAGACATATTATGTGTGCTTTCCGAGCCTGAAAGGAACTGAACGCTTTAGTTTGTTTCTGTGGAATATTGATTCCCTGAACATTCAGGGAAAGAATGTTTAAAGGTGCCATGGTATTTGATTTAAAAAATAGTGCTCACCAATACCTGCTAAGCTCTGGCTGGATGGATCAACCCGTGTGAACCTGAAGAAGGAGAAAGAGGAGAAGGAACCAGTACAGTTTGAAGCGTAGGAAAGACAGGAAAAACTGAAAATATGAGAAATAATATTAATTGATATATGAAATATCTTATCATGAGATCTAAAGATTTCCCGTAATGGGGGAAATAGTCCACCATCAGGGGAAGTGGAGCCATCGTCAATTACCCACATATTATGAGCGGGCAAGTGAGGAGGGAAGATTGGGGCAGACTAAACGTCCGTGTGCAGGAGAAAAGCCCTAATAAAAATTCTGTAAGATGAATAATTACTAGGGCTTGGAAAATTAAAGATTAATTCCTCCATTAATCGTTAATTTTTTTGATCAATCAAAATTCTTTTGATCGATACTCACCTCTCCGCCAGCTTCCGGGGCTTCAGGGAGTTCCGTCGGAGATCCGGTGACGTCACGGACATCAACGTCACCGGAATCCTCCCCCCTTTCCTAAGTGTCTCCGTCTACTAACGAAGGGAAGGGGGGAGGAGTCTGGTGACGTCGATATCCGTGAAATCATAAATTGAGGAAGACAGATCCTAACGATTTGATTGATCTCACTGGTCAAAGTATTCAGATAAACATCTATGTAAATCCTGGACTTGGCTATGAAAATCAACATATCTGAGGGCTTTCCTGGCAGTAAGTCAGTTTGACGATGAACTGACATTGATTGGTTATCCAGCAATCAAGAAAAATTTATGATGAGGGCACTTTTTTTCCAAAGAGCTGACACTTTGTTGTCTCAGCAGGTGATGGATGTCTCTGGCTCCCCATCGGTCCCCCTGGTGCAAAACTGTGCTATTTAAATAGCCCTGCCCGCCCCTCTGAGGAAGTTCTGAGGAAGTTCTAAATGAACGTAACGTGTATGGGGGAGGAGCTACGCATTACGTCAGCTAAAAGTAGTTGGATCTGTGTGTGCATTATAAATAATAGAAATTAGTCGATTAATCGATTAAAAAAAATCGATTAATCGAACACGAAAATTTTAATCAGTAACAGCCCTAATAATTACTAATAATGTTACTAGTACAACCCGGTAGGTAATAGATAATGCTAATCCTAGAACACTTTAAAAAAAAAAAAAAAAGAAAAGAAATAATTTGAGGCTTGTGTGACACCATTTTTCCCCCCTAGGTCCAGTTGGACTAAAGAGGACTGAGGGGGGGGACTGTAGCCAACTGTATGAGGGAAGGAAAAGAGGAAGGGGGTAGGGGGTTAGGTAGGGGAAAGAACGGGGAAATATTTGAGAGATTATTTGTCTAGAAATGCAATGACCTTCTCAAATTAGCAACCTTTCATTGGTATATTAATAAGGGAGCAATAAGATATATATAATATCCAGTTATAATTAACAATAAAAGACTGTGCCATTGATCCCGTGATAACCCTAGTATAACTTTTCAGATACATAAAGCTGGTATTGAGCTTAGGTATTCAGTTTGTGGCTATATAGAGAACAAATATTCTGAGAAAGACCTTTAAATATATTTTGAACAATGAAGATCTATGTGACAGATATTATGATAGTTTTACATATTCAGGGATCATAGCCTATTAGTCTAGGAATTAGAGGGCAAAGCCTGAGTATTGGCTATACATAGTAATAATGAGTGGGTCATGGGGGGAGAAGGGAAAAAAAAATTATATATATATATGTGTGTGTGTGTGTGTGTGTGTGTGTGTGTGTGTGAAATATTTCTACAATTTGCATAGTACAGAAATAGGGCTTTTAGCATCTGAGTTTAACTAAGTGTGGAGGAGAGTATCTATGATCTATGTGTTGTTAGATAATGGCGTCTTCTTTATCTAGGGGGGAGTCAAAGCGGGGGGAAGTCAAAGCGGCTTCTTTTATGTGAGTGAAGATGTTTTCCATTATTCTTTGAGGATTTAGTAGGATTTTGTGGAGAGGATGATGCTGATCTTCTGCGTGAGGTATTGGGAGTGGCTTCCATTAGATGTAGATCTTGCAGGGTTTGCTGTAATTCTTTTGATGATATACAGATGTATTTGGAGCCTTGGTATGCAAAGCGAATGGAGAACAGAAACCCCCACTGGTAGATGATGTTATGACTTTGTAGTGCCAAAAGCTGGGGTTTCATTGCACGACGTTAAACTTACTGTGAGTTGGGAAAGATCAGCAAATAGTTGATATTTATATCCCTGAAAATATAAATCATTTTTTTCCCTATCTGCTGCCAGTAATTGTTCTTTTTTATGGTACAAATGGAATTTTGCGATTATATCGCGTGGTGTCCCATCGTAAGGGTGCGATGAATTCTATCCATTTCTAATTATTCCATTGGTAAAGCAGGCTGAAGTTCCTGACATAAGGCTATTGTAGTGGATTGTAGATCGACTACTGACTCTGGTATGCCTCTAATGCGAAGGTTGGAGCGTCTGGCTCTATTTTCATAATCTTCCAATCTAGATTGTAAGGTTAAATTTGCCTCCTTAAGATTTTCCAATTTAGCCATGTAATCTTGTGCAGAATTCTCTATCGCATCCACTATGAGCTAGAGGGGCTAGAGCACCTCTGTACCGTTACCCAGCTCCCTTATTTCTTTTGTGAGGCTGTTTGTAATATGTTCAGATGTTTGCCTCAGAGCTTTATGAAGCATTTTTCAAATTGCCTTAATAAAGCTGGGGGAGCAGGAGAGTCTTGTGAAGAACCCCCGTGTGAAGCTTAATTCTGAGTCTGACTCTCTTGGGGAATCTGGCGGTTTAAGCTTTTGTTTAGGTGAGCACGCTGAGGCGTTTGAGTAGGAAGGGACCAGCGCCATTTTAGCCGCGGCCCGCGCTTGTACTTCCTTAATGGTGGTGCTTTTATTTTTGGTGCGGGTGCCCCCCAGCACCATAATTTTTGGTCCAAACGATGCCTCCGGGTCCCGGGAGTTAGCCGGTGTATATCGGTGTGCCTGGGTCCGGCGGGTTAAAAGTGTGTGACAGCTTTTCTCCTCACAGTGCATGACTGTTCTGTCAGAGTCCGCGCATGTGCCCCTTCTCCATCAATTTTCAATAGGATTAAGGTCTGCAGACTAGCTAGGCCACTCCATGACCTTAATGTGCTTCTTCTTGCTGTTCAGGGCACAGGACTCTGAAGGAACGGCATGGTATGCCATTCTTTCAGAGCCCATGCACTGGTGACGTAAACAGGAGATATTTACTGTACCTATAGGTAAGCCTTACCTATAGGTAAAAGTCATGCATGGGAGTTTACTCCCACTTTAAGGCAACTAACAAGGCTACTTTAATATCAACCCTAATTCCCATATATACTATATTACCAAAAATAATGGGACGTCTGCCTTTACACGCACATGTACTTTAATGGCATCCCAGTCTTGGTCTGTAGGGTTCAATATTGAGTTGGCCCATCCTTTGCAGCTTTAAAAGCTATAGCTCTTCTGGGAAGGCTGTCCACAAGGTTTAGGAGTGTGTCTAAGGGAATGTTTGACCATTCATCCAGAAGTGAATTTGTGAGGCCTGGCTCGTAGTCTCTGCTCTAATTCATCCCAAAGCTGTCCTATTGGGTTGAGGTCAGGACTCTGTGTAGACCAGTCAAGTTCTCTCACCCCAAACGTGCTCATCCATGTCTTTATGGACCTTGTTTGTGCACTGGTGCTCAGTCATGTTGGAACAGGAAGGGGCCATCCCCAAACTGTTCCCACACAGTTGGGAGCATGAAATTGTCTAAAATGTCTTGGTATGCTGACACCCTAAGAGTTCCCTTCACTGGAATGAAGGGGCCAAGCCTAACCCCTGAAACACAACCCATAAACCCCCCTCCACCAAATGATTTGGACCAGTGTATAAAGCAAGGTCCATAAAGACATGGATGAGCGAGTTTGGGGTGTAGGAACTTGACTGGCCTGCGAGCCAGGCCTTCTTCTCCAACATCAGTGCCTGACCTCACAAATGTGCTTCTGGAAGAATGATCAAACATTCCCATAGACACCCTCCCAAACCTTGTAGACAGCCTTCCCAGAAGATTTGAAGCTGTTATAGCTGCGAAGGGTGGGCCAACTCAATATTGAACCCTATGGACTAAGACTGGGATGCCATTAACGTTAATGTGCGTGTAAGGGCAGACGTCCCAGTACTTTTGGTAATATATTGTATTCCCATATAGACCATTCCTTGAACTCAGCCCCTTTCTCGCTAGGCACCACCATCTTCAGAAACAATCATCTGAATTTTAACGCTCCTTCATGTAATCTTTATATTCTGTAATGCACACAGAAAAACAGTAGAATAAGTACAATGAATGTGAGGCAACTTTTTAAACTTTCCTTTACCCAACTGTGTCTTATGCAGTCTTATGTAAAGAAGATTATCTAGAAGTGAAAAAGGAAGAAGAGATCACTGATCTATCAAGTGTAACAATGCTCACTGATGGAGGCTATTCAAATGTATGGAGATGATAATTATATGACTCTGCAACAAAATCCTGAATTGTATGTAAAATAATCAGCCTAAATTATACTTAACATCCTGAGGAGTGCACAGCTACAGAATACCCCATTGTATGGCTCCATTGTAATATAGCATTATTAACTGATGTTAAAGGAAACCTCCGGTTTTGTTAAAGTGACATTAAAATCTGCAAACATTCACAATGCATTGCATAAATTGATGGTAGCACTGTGAATTAACTTTGGTTATAGTACTATCCATTGTTTAAAGTCTCTAGCAAAAACTCTGTGTTGGCAAAAGAGTAAAGCGTTAGATCTTTTTTTTTTCTTTTTTGCTGCCTGAATAAATTTACTAAAGAAGTCCCCCTGACTTCCTGTACACACACAGGAAGTTTGTGCAATTTCTCTTAGTGGGGTCACATGCGCCAAGGAAAACTTGACATAGAATCTAACCCTTCCCTACTTTTTACACATCTAAAAACTAAAATCAAAGTTTCCCTGGAGCTAAGCTTTATGTAGCATAATTATGAATGATAACTTGCAAATCCTGTCCCGTAATGTTCCACCCAATCAATGAAACATTCTTACCTACTAGCTTTGTGATGGGTGGTCGAAATGTGTAGGTGAAGCCCTACAATCCAAGAAGTGCTAAAATAAGTTGGGCTATGTAAATTTCAGAACTGGATGAACAGATATCCAAAAACCTTTGGCAGATAAACCAGTTACTAGATAGATATTTCATCTGTGAACTTAATTGTTTTCCTAGAGCACAGTTATAAACAATATTAGGTCACTAAAGCTCACGTTTAGATATAAATTTTATTGCATAGTTACATCAATTTAGCTTGGACTGATATAAATATCCATATATGATACCTGAGTGATCCCTGTGGAAGCTGCAGATCACACCCTTGTTTGATGTATGTTGCATTTAGAAGGAACACTGCTGAGACTATGTCCTCTCCACCAGTCCAGCGTACCTCTGCCACCTCACTCCCAGTGACAGAATGGGATCCGAGCACCTAGTGTGGACCTGATGCGTGTTCTCACTTAACTCCTCTTCTCTCCTATATCAAATGGCTAGGTACATGGGGTCCTTGTATTGTGGGTTTTGTCCCAGATACTTTTGGGGAACTGATCGCTAGGGAGGGAGCCAGAACACTGACCCCCTCACTACCGGAGGACCTGTCACCTTTGTCAGGTACCACGCTTCATTTTCGGCTGCTATACACTCAGTTCTTGGTTACCCTTGGCAACTGCTCTCCACTCCAACTCTCCTGCCAAGTTAACCATTTGTAGTGGCCTTGCTTCACACCCCTTGTGTGCTTTACAGGTCCTGTTCTTCTGATTCTGAACTATCTAATGGCATGCTGCCGCCCCATGAGACACTGGCAGCCATCTTGGGCTAGGCAGGGCCTATTTAGGGCCCTGGCTCCCAGGTTTGGCACTTATTTGCAAATGGGTAGCATAGGGACAGGTACCCCATCTGTTAGGTGACAGAACTAGCGGCAAGGAAAGGTTCCACACAAAAACGGAAAGCGTAGGGTTCACAACTTCTCTGTATATCATCCCGCTTGGGCACTAGACGGCCAGGCCACATTCTGCCCCTCCAAACTGGCACTGTCAGTTCGTCTGAAACCTGCTCTCTACATGCTGTTAGGACCCGTGATTGTTTTTTGGTTGGGTTGTCTTCACACAGAGTTTATTGTGAACTGTCTTTGCATGACTTTAATACTAGTTCTTTATATCGCACTTGGACTGTGTGAGTTATTGCTGCTGCACGTCACCTACAAGTTCCAACCCAAATTGACTAAGCTGAGACTGCCTAGGCATACCTAAGTAGGTGTAGTCCATAATTGGTGTCCTCCAAAGCTGGCAGATTCTTCTCATGTTTCAGTATTCAGAGAGACTACATGGCACAGCAGTCCTCATGCGCAGACTGTCTCTTGAGATGACATCTTTAGGCTTGGTCTCTCTCTTCTTCCCATGCAGGCCTGAGCAGAGAATTTCCCCTTTTTATTTACAGCACAGGGAGGAGGACAGAGCCCAGAAAAGCTGGGAAACTGCAGAGATAGGTTTAACTCTTCCCTAACATGAGAAGACTAATCTGGTTGGTTACGCACAAAATCCTTCCTGTAGGCACCTGTCTACAAGATTTAATAAGGTGGAGATGATGACGTCACCACCCCACCTCTGCACCTTGTCCAAACCAAAATGCCTTGTATTTATCGCCAAGCAATTGACCTCCTTTGGCTACTATGCAGAAGGGAAAACATCCTGGACCTTAAACACTGCTAGTATCACTGTAGTAGCAGGTATGAAATATACATACTTACATTGCTCCAGAATGGACCAATATAAATTTCCAATAAAATTCATACCTGAACTTCAGCTTTAATACAAAGTGAGTGAGTGGTGCCTTTTTTAGCCTGTATATTATTTTCAGTTCTCCATCTTGTTCTGGTCTTATTTATCCCAAAACCAACAAAAAACTGTACAGCTTCGTTCAAGATAGACAAAAACCTAATTTCCTAGTCATATTATTGGCCAGCCAATTGTAATGCATTCACATCTCTATTAGACATATATTGTATGGTTAGGCTGCTAGATATTTGCTGATGAGTTAGTTGTCTTCAAGCTTGATTGCAAATGTGATAGGTTTCAGGAGTCATCCTGGCCTGCCAGCGGTCATGGCTTGTAACTCCTTCTCATCAAATGCTCCTTCAATTTATTCAGACTATCAGACTACCTCGCAGAAGGACAATTTGTTGTGATTTCTCTATCAGGGGATACAACTGCCAACCAGATCATTATCATCGTTCCCATGCTGAGCTAATGTGCTTGGTTTAAGCATTGTAATTATGTACATCCACCACTCCGTGATGTACAGTACAAAAGGGAAGGCATAATGAAAAGATCAAACTTTAGAAAGAGCCCCATGCAGGGTAACTCTGGATGTTTGTGATATCAATTAGTCATAAAGATGAAGTGAAGAGTGTCAGAGATTGCAATGTTGTAATGTTCACACAGTTACTTTGGTAAAGCTGCTATATTCTTTCTTGTTTTGTCATTCACGTGCAAATGCAAGCTTAGAAGGGGTTACATAATGTCAGCTCCAAGCGGAGTTCCACTCGTTTTTAAGTTTATTAAAAGTCAGCAGCTACAAAAAGTGTAGCTGCTGACTTTTAATAAACAGACACTCACCTGTCCCACGGACCAGCGATGCGGCGTCCCGAACCCTGGCACCTCTCCATCTCCTCTCGACAGCGTCATCATTGCAAGAGTGGGCACCCAGCTTGTGTTTTCACAGCAGGGTGTGCACTGCGCATGTGCGCGTTGTGCTGTGCCTTCTAAGTGGCCAGGCAATCTTCTGGGACTTGTCACGTGTCCCAGGAGATTGGAGGGAGGGAGGGAGGGAGGGAGGGAGAGAGGAGGAGTCGCCTAGGCGGCCGAGTGGAAGTGGGAGCTGGGTACCTGTCAAAACTAGGTACCCAGCTCCCCCCTTGCAAAATATAAAAAAAATTACATGCCAAATGTGGCATGTAAAGGGGCGAGGAGTGCTTAAGGCGGAAGTTGCACTTTTGGGTGGAACTCCGCTTTAAAGCAAATCTGTTACCTTGCTCATTTTGGGCAAAGCGACAATGTCTGTTTACAGCTCACCTCATGGATACTTACTGTATACTGACCTCGTCAGCAGGGCCAGGATAAGGGGGGGGGGTGGAAGGGACAGAAGCCCCGGGTGCAACAAATTTCTAGTGGGGGGGCACAGGTGAAGCCAACTCACAGTGCTGCCGGATGCTGCTAAATATTGTTTCAGCCTGGCTGGACCAGTGTGACCACTTTTGCTACTGTACACTGTTGCAGTTAGAGCTGACTGTGTGCCAAGTGCGCTCCTGCATCAGCACGCTAGACACATTCCCTTCCTTGTCAGGCAGAGTGATCTCTGCCCGACAGATGCTCTCTAGTCCTGGCCTGGCGTGATGTCATTCAGATGCCAAGATTCGGTAGGTGGGATGGAAGATAGAGTGGTGCTAGTGGCGCTGCATGGAAAGGAACGGTGTGCAACGTGGTTCAAGTAAGGCATTGGCATCCTCCTTCCTAAGGCACATTTAAAATTTAATTATGCGTGGCTTAAAATTAAACTCTTAAAACTCTTTCAAGGGGGATTAATTAACAATGCTATTAGTAATATGCAGCATAAAAGGGTTGATGTGCTGCCACTGGTCACTGATGCATTAATGACCAGTGGCAGTGAATTAACCCCTTTGTGCTTTTAGCTGTAGCATGAAGGGGTGGGGGGTAGGCATTTCTGCCCTGGGCACCAGATGACATTGTCCTGGCACTGTTCATCAGTGCTCCCCTGTCTCTTCTTTTTCTGTTGTAGCCACCAACAAAATACCCAATGTCATTTGGTGTTAGAGCCCACAGTGATCTCTGATGTCACTCCCTCCTTCAAGGGACAGTGCTTGGACCTAGCAATTGGCCACTAGGTCCAAGCACTACTTGATCCTGGGCAGAGGCCTGCTCTTAACCTATTTACCTTATTTTGCACTAACAGCCACAGAAGAATAAAAAGCAGATGAGCGTTGTTTTAGTTGGCCACCAGCAATGGCCACACTGGCCCAGGGCACCTCCCCTTGTCCTCCTGACACAAGAACGTGATGGGGTACCACACACATTTGTTATGGAGAAAATCTGCCATTTCTGCTGTGTGACGGACTGGCTGGCACCCCGCTAGGGTGCCCCAGCCAAGATACAGCTTTCTCCACTCTGGAACCATGAACTTGTATTATAGCTGTATTATAGCTTGTATTATAGCTGAGAATTGCACCCAAGAACTAGACGACACTAGCTTAGGTGCAAACTAGAACTGACTTTATTGTAAACTCACAGAGAATATATACCACACAAAATCAGGTAAGAGCTTGATCACATTATCCTAAACAATGCAAACTGTAAACAGTAACATCATCAGCACATTTAAGGAACAGCCAACAGCTAACAGTAATCTAATTAACAGTAAGCTAATTAACAACTAGTCACCTGACCAAGCCTTGATTAGGTAGGTAGTCCACCCCCAGACAATACGGCACCAGTATTCAAGAAGACCCAGGGATGTCCAAATCTCATTAACCCCCCTAGCAGTATTCCCGAGTCTGGCTCGGGGTGCAATTTTAGAACCAAAAGCGGTAACCCCGAGCCAGACTCAGGATCGCATCGCAGGATCCATGTAGAGGTTACTTACCTTGTCCCCTGGATCCTGCGATGTCTCCCCGCTGTGATCGGCGACCTGCCATGTCTCACTCGATTCACAGTGCCGAGCTCCGTTCCCTGCGAGCGTTGCGACGCACGGGGACAGAGTTCGGCGCCAAATTCAAAAAGTAAAAAACACAGTATAGATACAGTATACTGTAATACTTACAGATTACAGTACTGTATCAAATAATTACACATCCCCTTTGTCCCTAGTGGTTTGTCCAATGCCCTGCATGCAGTTTTATATTATAAATACTGTTCTTTCTGCCAGGAAACTGGAGATTGTCCATAGCAACCAAAAAATGTCAATTTACGTCAAAAGTGCTTTTAGACCAGCTAGAAAACAGCGATAATAAATTATAATTACTTGCAGAATTGAGCGATAGTAATTTGTGGGGAAACCCGTCATCAAACACTGAAAGTAATGATAGTGACAATTCTTTTCAAATTTCAGTGTTTTTGATTTGATTACATTATTGAATATTTATTATTATTATATTATTATTTGTTATAATTATTTATATTTATTTATTATATTATAATTTATGATTTCGTTTTTCAAACTTTATCATACCCGGGATGTCTACTAGACTCTTGTTTGGACGGATTTAAGTGAGTTATTCCTAAGAATTACAGGCCTCCTATTTGGTTCGCACCAGAACTTGCAAACAGACAAAAAATTCGGAAGAACACGCGAACACCATTAAAGTCTATGGCACAAGAAAATCTGAAAGATCAAAAGTGCTCATTTTAAATGCTTATATGCAAGTTATTGCCATAAAAAGTGTTTGGGGACCCGGGTCCTGCGCCAGGGGACATGTATCAATGCAAAAAAAAGTTTCAAAAACTGACGTTTTTTCAGAAGTGATTTTAATAATGCTTAAAGTGAAACAATAAAAATGAAATATTTCTTTAAATATCATGCCTGGGGGGGTGTCTATAGTATGCCTGTAAAGTAGCCCTTTTTTCCCGTGTTTAGAACAGTACCACAGCAAAATGACATTTCTAAAGGAAAAAATGTCATTTAAAACTGATCGCAGCTGTAATGAATTGTTGGGGTTCGGCAATATAGATGAAAATCATTGAAAAAAAAAAATGACTTGGGTTCCCCCCCAGTCCATTACCAGGCCCTTCAGGTCTGGTATTTATATTAAGGGGAACCCTGCGCCAATTTTTTTTTTTTTATGACGTAGGGGTCACCCTAGAATCCATACCAGACCCTTCAGGTCTGGTATGGATTTTAAGGGGAACCCTGCAGCAAATTTTTTTTTTTAAATGGCGTAGGGGTCCCCCCCAAAATCCATACCATACCCTTATCCGAGCATGCAACCTGGCAGGCCCAAGAAAAGAAGGGGGGACGAGAGAGCCACCCCCTCCTGAACCATATCAGGCCACATGCCCTCAAAATATGAAGGATGCTTTGTTGTACCCCCCCGAAAGCTCCTTGTCCCCATGTTGATAGTTGGATAAAACTATCGTAGTGGCAAGAGTAAATGTAAAACTGATTCAATTATTGAAAAACAGAATATCCTCCCCTTATGGGATAGTGGGATCCAGAGGATGGAGCCAGCCGGCCTGCGTTTTCCTGTGCAGGGGCCAACGTGTCAGCCAGCCTGTGTAGGTCCCTGCCACCCTGTGTGTTGTTCAGCGGCGGCGTGTGTGTCAGCCTGGAAAAAAATGGCTGGCTCCATCCTCTGGATCCACTCACCTTTTCCAGGATCAGTTCAGAGCACTGGGACCACAATCAGGACCTATACCCAGGCAACAGAGTGACTGCATACCCCATATTGACATACACCCATGCTTGTTTCTTACTACTGTCATGTGAGTAGCCATTTGGCTGATTATACTATCAATAAACCATAATTTTAAACATATTGCACTTAGTAGGCGCCCCTTTTTGTTCTTTTACCTTGCCTTCCAGAGTCTGCTTCACTCTCAAGGGAGCTGCCATTAGTGCTACTGTTTTACTGTTTTATGGACTTTTTGTTTTATACCGGGACTTTGCTCTTTTTCGGCTGATCTACTTTATGTTATATTATATTATATTTTATACATAGCCCTTTGTTTAACATGTGTTCTTTCATGTATTGTTATTAGTTCCATAACGCAGTGCTTGTACCGTCTTTGCTTGATTCTTTCCTTTTTATTCAATATAAAGTGAGGCTGCATGTGACTATTAAGCCAGCAGGTGACCTATTGGCAGAGGCTCATCCCTTAGGCTAGGTTCACCTTGATGCTGTTTCATTTTAATGGGCTGCTGTGCCTCCTGAAATGCAAGAAAAAGGTCCCTGCACCATTTCTGCAATCACAGCCTGCACAGAACTGCATGTGCAGTGTGGTTCCCAGTGCAGGTGCAATTTCCAGTGCCTGTGGAGTGCCATTAGTATTAATGGTACCCGCACGCATCCAGCACGTTTTTTTGTGTGGGTGGGTGCGGCTGCAAAAACAGGTGTGGACCCGCAGCAGGAAACATCTGCACTGATGTGAGCCTAGCTTTAGTCTCTGAATACATTGTATATTAACACGTTCCTTCATCAGAAGTCAATAAAACAAATTACTTCTGTTGAGTGAGGACCGTCACATGCTGATCAAAATTTGGCCGATCCCCGCTGAACTGATCAAATTTCAATCAGCGTATGGCCAGCTTTAGTCCAACGTTTTAATTAGATAAAATGAGACAAAATGATACTGCTTTCTCCTTAGCTAACCAATACCACTCTGATGGTAAAGGTATATGAATAATGCAAGAAAATAGGAACACATAGGGGTTGATTTACTAAAACTAGAGAGTGCAAAATCTGGTGCAGCTGTGCATGGTAGCCAATCAGCTTGTAACTTCAGCTTGTTCAATTAAGATTGGGCAATAAAACCTGGAAGCTGATTGGTTTCTTTGCAGAGCTGCACCAAATTATGCACGCTCAGTTTTAGTAAATCAACCCCATAGAACAGTCTAAATACATAAAAGATGAGTAAATAAATAAGTAAATTTGATTTAGAATTGGTAACATTTTTTATTTAACTGCTTGCTGCCTGGCCTCAGTAAATTTACTGTGGCAGGGCAGGACAGCCAGGCTGGATCACGTACATGTATGTCACCAGCTGATGGGCGTTCAGTGCGCCTCTCCTGCGATGGATTGTGGATCCTGGTATCCGGCCACTTTGAGCGGCGGGGCATCACATGATCGCTATGCGATCACATGATCACACTGTAAACACAACTGTTATGAAGGGCCCACAGCTATCACATGGTACCTGGGCCAATCACAGCACCCTGTACCTTGTGATAGCTGTGAGCTAATCATATAACACAATAGTAATCACAGCTGTTATGAATGTAACCCACTCATGACAGTTCAAACCATAGCTATTACAATGATCACTGTAACAGCATTTAACCACTAGCCGACCAGCTCACGCAAATATACTGTGGCAGGTCGGCTCTCCTGCGTGAATTGCAGTACCTGTACGGCAGCTTGCGCAGGCGTAGTTGCGGGCGGGTGCGCTCTCGCTCCCCCTGCACGCTGCGGGAGCATGCCCGCGGGTCGTGCCGAATCGATGTCCGCTGGCGACCCGCGATCGCCTGGTAGAGAGGCTGAACGAGGATCTGCCAGTGTAAACAACGAGGATGCCCGTTTTGACAGGGGACATGTCAGAGATCTACTGTTCCCAGTGATCGGGAAGAGTGATTTGTCATGTCCCAGTGAGTCCATCCCCCCCTACAGTTAGAACACACCCAGGGAACAAATTTAACCCCTCAATCGCCCCCTAGTGTTAACCCCTTCCCTGTTAGTGTCATTTTTACATTGATCAGTGCATTTTTATAGCACTGATCAATGTAATGATGTCACTGGTCCTCAAAAAGTGTCACTTGGGGTTAGATTTGTCCGCCGCAATGTCGCAGTCCCGCTAAAAATTGCAGATCGCCGCCATTACTTGTAAAAACAATAAAAATAAATAAAAGTCCCTAAATCTATCCCAAAGTTTGTAGACGCGATAACTTTTGCTCAAACCAATCAATACTTGACCGGTTTCACCAATGTCACTCAATGGAGTGTACTGATTGGGATGCTCCAGCCCAGGATCGGCCTCCCTGGCACTTCCCCCTCTATCCTTCCTGACTGTCACCCATCTACTCTTTTCTGGTGCCTGCACCTCTTTGTCTCCACCCGACTCTGTGCTGGCCCCTGCTGGCACCTGCAGGGTACATTCCCGGCTCTCCTTTAGTACGGAGGGTCTTCTTAGTGCTGACAATTACTTCCCTAGATTCAGAACCTGGGCTTCCAGGGAAACAATGTGCTTACATTTTGCACAGCAGTATTCGTCCTCGATCAGATAATCAAGGAGCGCATACATGCCACAAGATGTACACCGAATCGCACCTCTACACCGGTCGGGCATGGCACCTACCAATTTAATGAGGATTGGGATTATACCCTGTCCAAATGACCTAACAACTACCTTCCTGGCACTACTACTCAACAATATAATACACAGGTACTCAGGGCTTTTTTTCTCAAACAATAGGTGCTTGAACTTAACCACGGCCCCACAAAACCCCTCCCCATACACACACCCTCCAAATCACATCAAATAATGGGTGTGTTCAGGCAAATTTCACGAAAACAGTAGGAGGGTCTTAAAGGGGCATTAAATACCAGGATTGCATTACATACAGAGTGCAGAACTATCACTTGTAAACACAGAAACCAGACTTCTGTGTTTAGAAGTGATTGTGGTGAGCAGGCACCAAAGGGTCTGAGCCAGAGGTGGTAGAACTGAGTTACACCAAGTTCCCCCTGAAAAAAAGCCCTGCAGGTACTCAACAAGAAAATACACAGGTACTTGCAGACCCACGGGCACTCGCAAACTCGCGTGCACTCGTAGACCACCTGCACTCTTGACCACCTGCACTCGTAGACCACGTGCACTCGCAGACCCACGTGCACTCGCAGACCACTTGCACTCGCCGACCACGTGCACTTGCAGCCTAAGTGCACTTGCAGATGACGCTGTACTGCACTGGTGAAGGTATGTAAAAAAAAAAAAAAAACGGGAAAAACAAAAACAAATTTTATTTATTTTCTTAATTTTCCAAAAAAATGTGACAAACAGTTACAACTTCTAAAAAAATTCCATGTCTCTTTCTAAATACCCCAGAATGTCTACTTTCCAAAAAGGGGGTCATTGGGGGGTATTTGTACTGTCTTGGCATTCAAGAAATTCAAGGGCTTTAAGAAATGAAATAGGCCATCAGCACATCAGGATTGATACATTTTTAAATATATACTGTATAACGTAGTTTATAAATGCTATAAACTTCACACAAACCAGTTAATATAAATATATTGTTTGGTTTTTTTTGTTTTGTTTTTTTTTACCAAAGATATGTAGTAGAATACATTTTGGCCTAAATTTATGAAGAAATCTGATTTTATTGGATATGTTTTATAACAAAAAGGAGGAAATATCGAGTTTGGTTTTTTTTCAACATTTTTGGTCTTTTTTTATTTATATAGCAAAAAAAAAAGAAAAAACAGTAGTGATCAAGTGCCATCAAAATAAATCTTTACTTGTGTGAAAAAAAATGATATAAATTTAATTTGGGTACAGTGTGAGGACGTAATTGCCAGTTAAATTAACTCCCTGTGCCTCTTATGCCGCATACACTATTCGACCGGACTGGTCCGACGGACCGAGTCTGACGGACAAATTGACTGTGTGTGGGCTTCATCGGACCTGCAGCGGACTTTTTTCGGTCGAAAATCTGACGGACTTTAGATTTGGAACATGTTTCAAATCTTTCCGACGGACTCGAGTCCAGTCGAAAAGTCCGCTCATCTGTATGCTAGTCCGACGGACGAAAACCGACGTTAGGGCAGCTATTGGCTACTGGCTATGAACTTCCTTATTTTAGTCCGGTCGTACGTCATCACATACGAATCCGTCTGACTTTGGTGTGATCGTGTGTAGGCAATTCCGTTTTGTTCAGAAAATCCGTTGGAAGTCCGCCAAAAGTCCGTCAGATAGACCGTCGGACCAGTCCGGTCGAAAAGTCCGCTCGTGTGTACGCATCATTACTAAATGCCTCACACTAAATGCCTCCGACTTCCCAAAAGGGGGTCATTGGGGGGATATTTATACTGTCCTGCCATTTCGGGGTCTTAAGAAATGAGGCTGTCAGTACATCAGGATTGGATCAGTTTTCAAATCTATATACCATAGTTTGTAGACTTTATAACTTTTACACAAACCAATTAATTAACACTTATTGGGATTTTTTTGTTTTTATCAGATTTTCAATCAAATTTTTGTTTTATGTAGCAGAATACATTTTGGCCTAAATTTATGATGACATTAGATTTTATTGGATATGTTTTATAACAGAAAGTAGAAAATATTGTGTTTTCTTTTCAAAAATGACTGTGTTTTTTCGTTTAAATAGCAAAAAATAAAAAACCCAGTGGTGATCAAATACCACCAAAAAAGCTGAAAAAATGATAAAAATGTAATTTGTGTACAGTAATGCATGACCAGTTAAAGTAGCACAGTGCTGAAAAGCAAAAAATATCCTGGTCATGAAGTGGGTTAAACCTTTCAGAGGTCAAGTGGTTAAAATAATGAATGATTGAGGCTCTATTTACACCTACATGAGTGTTTTTGCACCTGCGTTAATGCGTTAATTTGTTTTTATGCATTGATGCACATTGCATTCAGGCAGTCCATTCAGTTTGAATGGCTCCTTAACCAGCCTCAATGAACAAAAATTAACTTCCCTGCACTATTTTTGGCCAATGCATCATACCACAGCATATATTGCGTTCAAATCTGTTTTATCAGCAAGTGTGTTTCTTTACACTGTATATGTTCATTGGGGTGCCATTCAGAAAGAATGACAATGTATTTTTATTAATTTATTTATTACAGGTACATATATAGTACCATCAATTTTATGCAACGCTTCACATATATAGATATGTACGGCCAGCTTAACTCACATTCGTAAAGTATCTCACAAAAGTGAGTACACCCCTCACATTTTTGTAAATATACTCGATTATAAGTCAACCTGAATATAAGCCGAGGAACCTAATTTTACCACAAAAAACTGGGAAAACATATTGACTCGAGTATAAGTCGAGGGTGGGAAAATGCAGCAGCTACCGGTAAACAATGCCCATCTGCAGCCTCACTGTGCCCATCTGCAGCCTCACTGTGCCCATCTGCAGCCTCACTGTGCCCATCTGCAGCCTCACTGTGCCCAGTTGCAGTCACACTGTGCCCACTTGCAATCACACTGTGCCCAGTTGCAGTCTCACTGTGCCCAGTTGCAGTCTCACTGTGCCCAGTTGCAGCCGTACCTTTTATTATTAAAACAGCGTGTGTCTCCTGCTGTGTAATGCATTCTGTTCAGCCGTCCATTGAAACAAAGCCCGCCCCGCCTCCTCCTCGTCCGTGATAGGCAGAACACTGATTTCCCAGCATCGTATCAGTGTTCCTCTATCACAGACGGATGGGGAGGAGGCGGGGCGGGCTTTGTTTCAATGGAGTACGGCTCACTCGAGTATAAGCCAAGGGGGAGTTTTTCAGCCTAAAAAATGGGCTGAAAAACTCGGCTTATACTCGAGTATATACAGTATATCTTTTCATGTGACAACACTGAAGAAATTACACTTTGCTACAATGTAAAGTAGTGAGTGTACAGCTTGTATAACAGTGTAAATTTGCTGACCCTTCAAAATAACTCAACACACAGCCATTAATGTCTAAGTCACTGGCAACAAAAGTGAGTACCCCCCAAAAATCCATACCAGACCCGAAGAGGAACTCCGCGCCAAAATTTTTTCAAAAATGGCGTGGGTTTCCCCAAAAAATCTACACCAGACCCTTATCTGAGCAAGCAACCTGGCAGGCCGCAGGAAAAGGGGGGGATGAGAGAGCGCCCCC
Organism: Lithobates clamitans; assembly: GCA_037952925.1. NCBI lineage: Eukaryota > Metazoa > Chordata > Amphibia > Anura > Ranidae > Lithobates > Lithobates clamitans. The sequence goes on from JBBGZY010001688.1 coordinate 323,966, forward strand.
CCTCCTGAACCGTACCAGGCCACATGCCCTCAACATGGGGAGGATGTCCCCATGTTGATGGAGAAAAGGGCCTCATCCCCACAACCCTTGCCTGGTGGTTGTGGGGGTCTGCGGGCGGGGGGCTTATCGGAATCTGGAAGCCCCCTTTAACAAAGGGGACGCCCAGATCCCGGACCCCCGTGAATTGGTAAGGGATTCATTATACCCCTACCATTTCACAAAAAGAAAGTGTCAAAATGTTAAAAAAAACCACAGGAGACAGCTTGGGACAAGTCCTTTATTAAAAATAAAAAAAAATAAAAAAGAGATTCCAGCGATGTAATCCAATAAATCCATGCTCCTACTCCAGCGATGTAATCTAATTCTCGATCTCCAGCGATGGATGATCTCCAGCGATGGATGATCTCCAGCGACTCCAGCGAGGAACATGCACAGGATCCTGCCTCCACCAGAGGCACCCAGCTAATGACGCGGCACTAGCTTGACAGCTCTTATATAGCTGAGGGCAGGGCCACCCGTCACATGACCACATCCCCCTCTGACAAGGGGAAACGTTGGGGTTTCCCAGTGACGTGTACGGGTGACCCCGCCCCCCTCTGATGCAACGGGAATCCTGTATTGCATACTAAGGCGGACATTCTGACACAAACTGACACTTTTGACTCTTTTTGGGAACCAGTGACACTAATACAGTGATCAGTGCTAAAACTGCACTCTCACTGTACTAAAGGCACTGGCTGGGAAGGGGTTAACATCAGGGGTGATCAAAGGGTTACCTGTGTGCCTAACCAGTGTTTATGTGAACTGTGTGAGGTGCTTTTGCCAGGGGAACTGATGGAATTTATTCCCTACTTTGCAGGGACACAAACTCTATCCCTTCCTCCCTGTCAGAAGTAGGGATGGGCCGAACGGACCCCTGTTCAGTTCACACCAGAACTTTCAAACACTGCGAAAGTTCGGACCCGAATAATGAACCCCATTAAAGTCAATGGGACCCGAACTTCAAAAATCAAAAGTGCCCATTTTGAAGGCTTATATGCAAGTAATTGGGCATTCAATGGTTATAGGGGTCCGGGTTCTGCCCTGGGGGATATGCATCAATAAAAAAAAAGTTTGTGAAAAACTTCATTTTTAAATGAGCAGTGATTTTTTGATTTTTAAAGTGAAAGCATAAAAATGAAAATATCCTTCCACTATAGTGCCTGGGAGCAGGGCCGGATTAACATAGGGGCTGGTGGAGCTGCAGCTCCAGGCCCCTCCCTTAATATAGGCCCATGGCAGTGGCCTATGAATATCTGTGTGCCTTCCTGAAGGAAGAGGAGCCCTCTGTGCACACATGGAGGAGACAAGTGTTAGTCAGTGCAGCCGAGTCCTGTCTCTGTCGATGCCTGACTCCTATCACAGGATCTGTTACACTCACACAGATCCTCAGTGTCTGGGAGCTGTCTGGGGGAGGGGCGCTGATGTTCTAACCAGCAGGAGCCCGGGAGGAAGGACATCTCCCATGCAGTTGTTGAGATAAGGCTAGTACATTTGTTAGGGAGGTGTTTTATTGTGCTAGGGGAAAGACTGCTGCTTCCCCCCATGTAATGTGCTCTCTTGTGCCCAGTGCCCACCATGTCATGTGCATTGCAGTGCCCCCATGTAATGTGCTGTGCCCACCATGTCATGTGCATTGCAGTGCCCCCCATGTAATGTGCTGTGCCCACCATGTCATGTCATGTGCATTGCAGTGCCCCCCATGTAATGTGCTGTGCCCACCATGTCATGTGCATTGCAGTGCCCCCATGTAATGTGCTGTGCCCACCATGTCATGTCATGTGCATTGCAGTGCCCCCCATGTAATGTGCTGTGCCCAACCATGTCATGTCATGTGCATTGCAGTGCCCCCCATGTAATGTGCTGTGCCCACCATGTCATGTCATGTGCATTGCAGTGCCCCCATGTAATATGCTGTGCCCACTATGTCATGTCATGTGCATTGCAGTGCCCCCATGTAATGTGCTGTGCCCACCATGTCATGTCATGTGCATTGCAGTGCCCCCCATGTAATGTGCTGTGCCCGCCATGTCAAGTCATGTGCATTGCAGTGCCCCCATTTAATGTGATGTGCCCGCCATGTCATGTGCTGTGCATTACAGTGCCCCCCATGTAATTTGCTGTGCCCACTATGTCATGTGCTGTGCATTGCAGTGCCCCCCATGTAATGTGCTGTGCCAACTATGTCATGTTCTGTGCATTGCAGTGCCCCCCATGTAATGTGCTGTGCCAACTATGTCATGTGCTGTGCATTGCAGTGCCCCCCATGTAATGTGCTGTGCCAACTATGTCATGTGCTGTGCATTGCAGTGCCCCCCATGTAATGTGCTGTGCCCAGTATGTAATTTGCTGTGCATTGCAGTGCTCACTATGTAATGTGCAGTGCCCACCATGCCATGTGCTGTACATTGCAGTGCCCACCATGTAATGTGCAGTGCCCACCATGTAATGTGCTGTGTCATGCAGTGATCCCACCAAGTAATGTACAGTGCCCACCATGTAATGTGATGTGCCATGCAGTGCCCACCATGTCATGTGCAGTTCCCACCATGTCATGTGCTGTGCCCACCCTGCCATGTGTTGTGCCAACTGTGCACCCTGCTGGGCTGTTCAGAAGTGCCCACCATGTCATGTGCAGTTCCTAACATGTAATGTGCAGTTGCATTGCCCACCATGAAATGTGCTATGCCATGCAGTGCCCACCATGTCATGTGTTGTGCCATTCAGTGCCCACCATGTAATGCGCTGTGCCCACTATGTCATGTGCTGTGCCATGCAGTGCCCACCATGTAATGCACTGTACCCACCATGTAATGTGCTGTGCCATGCAGTGCCAACCGTGTCATGTGCAGTGCCCACCATATAAATTACTGTGCAGTGCCCACCCTGTCGTGCTGTGTTGTGCCCACCATGTCATGTGCTGCGCCATGCAGTGCTTACCATGTAATGTGCTGTACTCAGCATGTAATGTGCTGTACATTGTCCACCATGGCATGTGCCGTGCAGTACCCACAATGGAATGCGCTATGCAGGGCCCACCATGTCATGTGCGGTGTCCACCAATTAATGTGCTGTGCTCACAATGTAATGTGCTGTGCTGTGTCATGCAGTGCCCACCATATCATGTGGTGTCATGCAGTGCCCACCTTGTCATGTGCTTCGCAGTGCCCACCATGCCATGTGCAGTACCCACCATATAATATGCTGTGCCCACCATATAATGTGCTGTGCAGTGCCCACCATGTAATATGCTCAGCTGTACCCGCAATGTCATGTGCTGTGCCCACCATATAAGGTCCTGTGCCCACCGTGTGCATGTGCTGTGTTGTGCAGTACCAACCATTTCATGTGCTGTGCCCACCATATGAGGTCCTGTGCCCACCGTGTGCATGTGCTGTGTTGTGCCCACCATGCAATGTGCTGTGTTGTGCAGTACCAACCATGTCATGTGCTGTGCCCACCATATAATGTACTGTGCCTACCTTGTAATGTGCTGTATTGGGCAGTGCCAACAGTGTAATGTGCTGTGCCCGCCATGTAATGTGCTGTGCTTCGCCCACCATTAAATGTGCTGTATCCATGTATCCACCATGTAATGTGTAGTGCAGGGGCGGACTGACCATTCGGTCGATCGGACGCCGACCGAGGGCCCGCAGCCAGTAGGGGGCCCGGGAGACATGCTCGTCGGATCTAGGGGTATGCTGCTGGGCGTGCTGCGGTGGAGCCGTTTTGCCGATTGCCGCGGAGGGGGGGGGGGGGTGCGGGGGGATGAGGCGGGCATCTCCTCTTTCAGTTTGGGAAGCAGTGAGGGGAATGGGAGGCGGCGATCAGCAGCTCTATGGTGCTCGCAGCATCTCCCGGGGACTTGTATTTCTCCTGCAGATTGTAGAGTGGAAAGGGGAGGGGCCTCTGACCCGGGCAGCTACAAGTTTCACTCTCTGCTTGTACGCTGTTGCCGACTGCTGCCCGGGTCAGAGGCCCCTCCCCTTTCCACTGTACAGAATCAGAAGGAGGACTACAAGCCCCAGTGAGATCCACAGGCACCATAGAACTGCCGATCGCCACCTCCCACCTCCCCCTTGGGTTGGAGGTGCACAGCCAGGTACAGGGGAACCTCTGGGGGGGTTAAGTCTGGGGACCCTGATGTATGGGGGGCTCTCTAGGGACCCTGATGTATGGGGGGGCTCTCTGGGGACCCTGATGTAAGGGGGGCTCTCTGGGGACCCTGATTTATGGGGGGCTCTCTGGGGACCCTGATGTATGGGGGGGCTCTCTGGGGACCCTGATGTAAGGGGGGGCTCTCTGGGGACCCTGATGTATGGGGGGGCTCTCTGGGGACCCTGATGTATGGGGGGGCTCTCTGGGGACCCTGATGTAAGGGGGGCTCTCTCTGGACCCTGATGTAAGGGGGGCTCTCTGGGGACCCTGATGTAAGGGGGGGCTCTCTGGGGACCCTGATTTATGGGGGGCTCTCTAGGGACCCTGAAGTATGGGGGGGCTCTCTGGGGACCCTGATGTAAGGGGGGGCTCTCTGGGGACCCTGATGTATGGGGGGCTCTCTGGGGACCCTGAGGTTTGGGGGGGCTCTCTGGGGACCCTGATGTATGGGGGGGGGCTCTCTGGGGACCCTGATGTATGGGGGGCTCTCTGGGGACCCTGATGTATGGGGGGGCTCTCTGGGGACCCTGATGTATGGGGGGGCTCTCTGGGGACCCTGATGTATGGGTGGGCTCTCTGGGGACCCAGATCTTTGGGGGGCTTTCTGGGGACCCAGATCTATGGGGGGCTCTCTGGGACCCTGATGTATAGGGGGGCTCTCTGGGGAGTTGACCCTGATGTATGTGGGGCTCTCTGGAGACCTTGATGTATGGGGGGGCTCTCTGGGGACCTTGATGTATGGGGGGGCTCTCTGGGGACCTTGATGTATGGGGGGGCTCTCTGGGGACCTTGATGTATGGGGGGGCTCTCTGGGGACCCTGATGTATGGGGGGGCTCTCTGGGGACCCTGATGTAAGGGGGGTTTCTCTGGGGACCCTGATGTAAGGAGGGGGCTCTCTGGGGACCCTGATGTAAGGAGGGGGCTCTCTGGGGACCCTGATGTAAGGAGGGGGCTCTCTGGGGACCCTGATGTAAGGAGGGGACTCTCTGGGAACCCTGATGTAAGGAGGAGGCTCTCTGGGGACCCTGATGTAAGGAGGAGGCTCTCTGGGGACCCTGATGTTTGGGGGGGCTCTCTGGAGACCCTGATGTATGGGGGGCTCTCTGGGGACCCTGATGTATGGGGGGGGCTCTCTGGGGACCCAGATCTATTGGGGGCTCTCTGGGGACCCAGATCTATGGGGGGCTCTCTGGGGACCCAGATCTATGGGGGGCTCTCTGGGACCCTGATGCATGGGGGGGCTCTCTGGGGAGTGGACCCTGATGTATGTGGGGCTCTCTGGAGACCTTGATGTATGGGGGGGCTCTCTGGGGACCTTGATGTAAGGAGGGCTCTCTGAAGACCTTGATGTAAGGGGGGCTCTCTGGGGACCCTGATGTATGGGGGGTTTCTCTGGGGACCCTGATGTAAGGAGGGGGCTCTCTGGGGACCCTGATGTAAGGAGGGGGCTCTCTGGGGACCCTGATGTAAGGAGGGGGCTCTCTGGGGACCCTGATGTAAGGAGGGGGCTCTCTGGGGACCCTGATGTAAGGAGGGGGCTCTCTGGGGACCCTGATGTAAGGAGGAGGCTCTCTGGGGACCCTGATGTAAGGAGGAGGCTCTCTGGGGACCCTGATGTAAGGGGAGGCTCTCTGGGGACCCTGATGTAAGGAGGAGGCTCTCTGGGGACCCTGATGTAAGGGGAGGTTCTCTGGGGACCCTGATGTAAGGGGGGGCTCTCTGGGGACCCTGATGTGAGGGGGGGCTCTCTGGGGACCCTGATGTAAGGGGAGGCTCTCTGGGGACCCTGATGTAAGGGGAGGCTCTCTGGGGACCCTGATGTAAGGGGAGGCTCTCTGGGGACCCTGATGTAAGGGGAGGCTCTCTGGGGACCCTGATGTAAGGAGGAGGCTCTCTGGGGACCCTGATGTAAGGGGAGGTTCTCTGGGGACCCTGATGTAAGGGGGGGCTCTCTGGGGACCCTGATGTAAGGGGGGCTCTCTGGGGACCCTGATGTAAGGGGGGGCTCTCTGGGGACCCTGATGTAAGGGGAGGCTCTCTGGGGACCCTGATGTAAGGGGAGGCTCTCTGGGGACCCTGATGTAAGGGGAGGCTCTCTGGGGACCCTGATGTAAGGGGAGGCTCTCTGGGGACTTGTTTACATAGGCAGACCACAGTTCTGCCTCTGTTGGAAACGATCATCGGGGCCTGGCGGACATGGGGTCCTCCGGACCCGCTAGTTAGCTCTCGGTGTGTCCAATCACAGCGGCAGCAGGTCAAACAGCATGCAGACCCGCAAGTGCAGAATCAAGTACCTGTACATGATTCTGCTCACAGGAGACGCAGCCCTGCAGTAAATGTATGTGGTTAAAGTGAGTTTATTTTTCTTTAATCTTTAAACATTTATTTTGAACATGAAGTAGAGAAATTCTGTGACCAATGCATGTAATGTAGCAGTGCAATATATACGTGGGGCTTTGTGAGGGTGTGGCTTGTGTGTGGGTGGGGACTAAGGGGGCCCCATGAGCCCCTATTGCCCGGGGGCCCCATGAGTTGTCAGTCCGCCCCTGGTGTAGTGCCAACCATGTAATGTACTGTGCTATTTCCCCCCCGTGTAATGTACTATGCTGTGCCCCCCACAGACTCACCCCCTCACTCTCACCTCCCCTCTCTCTCTCTCTCTCTTTCACCCCCTCTCTCTCTCTTTCACCCTGTTCTCTCTCTTACCCCCTTCATCCCCCATTCTCTCTCTCTTGCCCCCTTCAACCCCCTTTTTCCTACCACCCTCTCTCTCTTTCACCCTCTCTCTATTCCCCTTTTTCTCAACCCCTCTCTCTCGTCCCCATCTCTCTCATTCAACGCCTTTCTCTCTCTTTTCCCCTCCCTCTCCTCCCCTCTTTTTCAGCCCCCTATCTCGCTATCACCCCCCCCCCTCTCTCTCTCTCTCTCTCTCTCTCTCTCTCTCTCTCTCTCTCACCCCTCTCTCTCTTTAATTCAACAAAAAATTGTTTGCGTTTTCATTTTATTTATTTTCATAAAAAGGCCCACCAAAATCCTTAGCACCAGGACCATGTTGCTCTTAATCTGGCCCTGCCTGGGAGCTCCCCTTAGTCTACCTGTAAAGTGGCAGATCTGTACCATCTGTGTCTAGAATCTGCTCCAGCAATAATTGCATTTATAAAGTAAAAAAAAATATGAAATTTTCCCTGCAAGCTGCCTTTATTTTGCTCAGCAACAGCTGGGGAGCCAGTGTGTATGATGAGGCCACAATGTAGTGCACTGGGAACCAGATAAGAGATTTTTTTGGATACATTCTGGTGTCACTTTGACTTTGGATAGAAGTAACGGGTGCGTAAAAATTGGTCTTTGGGTGTCGGTGGCGCCTTCCCACCGTAACCCTATAGAGGTACTCTTGATGAAAGCAAGAATTACTCTTTGGGTGTCGGGGGCGGCCTGAGCCTGTCGTCGTGACATACTCGCACAGGTGCTGTTGACGGTCCTCTGCTGCGTGTATAGCTGCTGCAGCATTGCCAAAGTTGAGTTCCACCTAGTGGGCATGTCACAAATCAGGAGGTTTACGGGCAAGTGGAATTCCCGCTGAATTTCAGCCAACTGAGCACTGGCTGTGTATGACCGCCTGAAATGGCTACATACTCTTCTGGCCAGCTTTAGCACATCTTGCAACCCTGGGTACGTATTTAGGAAACACCGCACCATCAAATTGAGGACAAGTGCCAGGCATGGCACATGTGTCAACTTTCCCTGTCTAAGGGCGGACAGGAGGTTTGACCCATTATTGCACACCACCATTCCTGGCTCCAGCTGGTGTGGTGTGAACTACCTCTAGGCCTGTCCCTGCAGAGCTGCAAGAATCTCTGTTCCGGTGTGGTTCCTGTCCCCTAAACACACCAGCTGAAGCACTGCATGGCACCTTTTAGCCTAATTCATGGAATAGCCCTTTGAACGCTTAGGGGGTTCATAGGACAATTCTGCAGAGGAGGGCAGGGAGGTGGCGAAGGAGGAGTGGATAGAACTCACAGGTCTGGCATCATCACCACCAGCTGTATGGAGACGTGGGGGCACAACAAGCTGCAGCACCGAGCCCTATCCTGCATTCTTTCAAGTTGCAAGCAGTGTTGCCCAGTGTGCTGTGAACTAAATATATCGTCCCTGCCCATGCTTGCTGGACAACGTGTCAGCAGTAAGGTTGATTTTATGGCTGACTGCCTTGCCCAATGATCCCAGAACATTCCTTTCCACGTGATGGTAGAGAGATGGAACGGCCTTACGTGAAAAGTAGTAGCGCCTGGGAACCTGCCATTGTGGTACAGCACATTGTGCGAATTCAGGGAAGGGGGCAGAATCCCCCAGGCTGAAAGGCAGAAGTTGGATAGCCAACAGCTTTGACAAGCTTGCATTTAGACGCTGAGCATGTGGGTGGCAGGGACTGTATTTTTTCTTCCGCTGCAGCAGATGGGGCATAGAAATTTGCCGGCTACTGTCTACAGCTGGTGGTGTGCTGCTGGCAGATGTGCTGCTAGGACCTGGGACACCCTGTGCTATACCATCATCCCTGTCAGTGGAGGCTGCTGAGAGGTAATGACTGGGTATAGCAGGGGCAGACTGAAGTGGGTAAGGAGGAGGAGAAGGAGGAGGAGGGACAGATTTGTGCCCCTTTTGTGTGGCTTTTAGGTGCTCTTGCCAACGGGCCGAGTGGTTGGACGTTAAATGCCTTGTTAAGAATGTGGTACCCAAATGGCTGGTGTTTTTGCCACATTTGATGTGCCTGAAATAGTTTACAGATAGCAACAGTGCAATCTGCTGCAGATGTGCTGAAAAAGGCCCATACAGCTGAGCTTTGGGGAGTGGGCTGGGAGATAACAGCTACAGAATGTGATGGAATAGGGTGGCTGCTCTCTACTCTTTCTTGATGTCGGCCTCCTTGGGGTTGTGCCACCTCACCTTCAATTTCCTCCTCTGCTCTATCTGGTACCCAAGTCGCATCAGTGACCTCATCATCATTATCTCCATCTCCTCCATCTTTATCATCATAGTTACCACTGGAGACAACTTGGAAATACGCTGCGGGTGGGGGAACATGAATGCCAATTTGTTTAGTAGTGTTCTCCCCTCTCTCTAGGCTCATGTTCCTGTCATCCTCAACCTCAGAACCAACATCTGAATCCAGTAATGGCTGGGCATCGTCAAGGAGCAAGTGGCTGATGCTGTGGTTAAATAAATCAGCTGACTCCTCCATGGCTGATGTTGGGGCTATGGCAGGAATACATGTGGACAAGAAGGCAGGTTTATCCACTCTGGCAACTGCAGGGGACTGCACACTTGTCTCTGCTTGCGTGACAGAGGATGAGGAAGGTTTAGTAAGTCAGTCCACCACCTCATCTGCATGCTGTGGCTGGATAGCACGGGCAAACTCATTAAACAGAGGAAATGATGCGCTGCCTGGGACTGACCACCACGCCCACCGTTGCCTGCAGACACATTTGTTGCTAGCCCCCTTACAGTGCCAAGGGAACATGTGCCTCTCCTTGTTGTCATCCCAAACACTATTGGGAGGGAGGGGGCGGTACTTTTATGCAAATGTAAAGAAGAAGTGGAAATCTGTATGTAGATGCACTTTAATCAATGTAAAGTGGTGTTTGGTGCACTTTAATTTGGGTACTCACACTACACAGACACACTCCACAGATACACTATAATACACTGCAATATAATGTGCCAAACGTACAGTGACGCACAGAACTATATGGCATTAAACTTGCAGTAATGCACACAGAAGTAAATGGCGTTAAACTTGCAGCAACGCACACAGAAGCAAATGGCAGTAAACTTGCAGTAACATACACAGAACTATATGGCGTTAAACTGGCAGTAATTTACACAGAAGTAAATAGCATTAAACTAGCAGTAATGCACAAAACGATATGGCGTTAAACTGGCAGTAACGCACACAAAACTATATGGCGTTAAACTGGCAGTAACGCACACAGAACTATATGGTGTTAAAATGGCAGTAACGCACACAGAAGTAAATGGCGGTAAACTTGCAGTAATGCACAAAACTATATGGCATTAAACTGGTAGTAACGCACACAGAACTATATGGCGTTAAACTGGCAGTAACGCACACAGAACTCTATGGCGTTAACTGGCAGTAATGCACACAGAACTAAATGGCACTAAACTGGCAGTAACGCACACAGAAGTAAATGGCATTAAACTGGCAGTAACGCAATCAAATAGACGGTGTTCAACCGTCACTACACTGATGCTATCTGAACTGTCCCTACTCTAGCTATACACTAATGTAAACATTACTGACACGGTCTCACTACACTACACTGAAACTATATGAGCTGTCCCTACTCTACACTAATGTATGTATGAATCACACAGTCTCACTACACTACATTGAAACTATCTTAGCTGTCCCTACTCTAGCTGCACACTATGCAAAGCTGAATGATGGTCCTCCTCACTACACTCACAATATCCCTAGACTGACGCTAAACTAATATTCTACACTGACAATTGAAGCAAAATAGCACAGTATAGCACACTAACTAACAGCACTGAACAGAGCCCTGCTCTATCTCTCTCCACGCCAAAATCACACTGAAAATTGCTGCCATTGAAAGAATACTTTTATACTGTGGGGAGGGAATGAGCCATGATTGGATAAAGTAATGATGACAGTATCCAATCATGACTCTGACAGTGCTCTGTGCCCTGATTGGCTGAAGCTTTCACTGCTTCAGCCAATCAGGGCTTGCAATGCACTATTCAGTGCTGCAATGCATTGTGGTTGGTTCGGGGGGGCCGAACAAACGGTCGTACGTTCGTTTGGATGTTCGCTGAATGTCCGAACAATGAAAGTTCAGCACGACTTTATGCTTGGGCCGAACCGTTCGCCCATCCCTAGTCAGAACTGAGATCTGCCTTGTTTATATAGACAGATCGCAGTTCCGTGTCTCTGCCTGACGATTGGCGGGTGCCAGCGGATACTGGGTAACCCGGGACCTGCCGATCAACTTCTGGTGTGTGTAATCATATATACGTGATCTGGTGCACAGCTGCCACCCTGTATTGCTATAGGGCAGACAGCAAGCGGTTAACATGCATCATTGGTTTGAAGGGACCCAACTCTTTATTGCCTCCACAGCAACAGAAGCTACAGCCATTATTAGGACAATGGTTCTCAACCAAAGGCTGTGACCCACAGCTGGGCCATGGCCTTCCATCTCCCAGGCCTCCAGTCATTTTTAGATTCCTTAACTTCCCACAGCACCTCACAGCTTCCATAGTGCCGTCCAAACTCCTAGAGTGGCCCACAGTGCCTCTCAAGCTGCTGCAGAGCCTCAAGCCCTTCAGAGTGCCCCCCCCCCCACCTCCAGCAGCATCCCACAGCACCCCCAAACCTCCCTAGGTGTTTCCCAGCCACCTCATCCCCTACAGTGCCACCAAGTCTGCTGCAGAATTCCCTAACTCACTCTACAACCTTCATCTCCTCCACAGTGCCACCCAGCCCCATTCAGAACCTTTCAATACATGTTTTGTATTCCCATACTTTTATTGAGTGAGTATAAGTTTTATTCTTAACTGTTGGAACATGGGATGTTTTTAAAGAATTAACTGGGTCATGGTCAAAAATAAGATTAGAACCACTGCTCTAGGAGTTTCAGTCACCTTTGGTTTGTTCAGAATCTTTCCTGGCTCCCTGCTAACTATAACATTAGTAACCTGTTTCCACTTTAATCCTCTTCTCCCATTCTCCACAGGCATATACTCTTTTGGGTTATCCATACCTTACAGCCCCGTCCAGGGTCTCATCCACACTTCCCTGATTCATTCTCTATTTTACCATGTACTCCACAGAGTGAGAATCTCTTGTTGGCCTATATAATAGTCATTGATGGACAGCAAAGCTGGAGAACCCAAGAGATATAACAAAGTCAGGAGCGGATTTAACCTGGCGGCATCTACCTGAACTGAAATGTTGCGATTATCTTCTGATGTGACTGACCTACCTGGCAAAATCCTTAAAATTATATGCCCTACCTCTTGTTTCTACCTTTTATATTGTAAGATGCTTGGACAGATCCCTCTCTCTCCCGGTTCTGACGATTTCATTATACCTTATTGATGTGCAGTATATGTTTCAGCAATAATTGAACGTGCCTGCCACTGGAAACCTTTCATTGCCATGAGAGATGATGGAATTCCTTAACCATTAAAATGAATAACTATAATAAAACACACACACATATGATGTATATACTGTAGATATATATATATATATATTTATAGACAAGGCTCTCATACTAATTCATGTGGTATCATGTGAAAGCAATCAAGACATATTACTGAACAATGGTTAATGTGACAATGATGAGTAGCGCTATAAACTAAGGCAGCTCGGGCCCTCTTCACCTTCTCCATCGGTTTTTATCTCTGGATGATGTCTGTGTATTTATTATCCCCCAATGTACACAGCAGAACAGGCTGCAGCTTTATAAATAATCGATAGTCATCATTGTACTGTGGCTCTGAGTAATAGACACAGATGACGGCTGGAAGATGGATGGGTAGTTATAGTGAAAAAAATAAAGCCCTATGTCTTGACTATCGGGCTGTTTTATGTGATTTGATAACTTAATAGGCAGCTGCCATAATATACATACTTTTCAATGAAGGGGAGGACTGCTATGCATGTTTTCACCTGTAAATGGGGGCACTTAGCTTTTTACAAGGCAGAGATGTCAACTGCTTCTTTCATCTAGAGAAGAGTCTGCTCAGTTTTTTCATTCGTACACCAATGCGATGCAGTAATGCACAGGACAACATGCATTTTACCACACTGTACCGCAACACATCGTAAAGAATGGGACGTTGTGTAGTGTGTTGCAATAGCATTTATTTAGAATGGCAACTTAATGCGCAACTACAGTAGCCTGCAAGACAACCATGTGGAAGCCCACCACAAAACACATAGTGTGTGTTAAAAAGAAAGTACCAACGCACTATTCCGGCTATATACCGGCTGGAACCATGTCAAGTCATAACTAAAGAATGTCCGCAGCACATCAAGGATCTCCAAAGTGGGTCCTAAGCTGTAATCAGCGATTACATCGTTACAGCAGATTGCAATGTTTCGGAACCACGCAGGACCCCTATATAAGGCATGTGATGTCACATCTTCCATTAAAGTCTATGGGCACAAGTCGGATTGAAGTAGTACAGGAACCTTTTCTAAAGTCGGAGCGACTTCAGTAGTGCTAATTAAGGCTCCATTCACACTTGTACAAACAAGGCCTGGAGAATGCCCAGGAAAAAATTCCAAGCCTACTTACCACTAGCTCACAGACAACTAAATTAACCTGTCTAACAGTATGCGTTAAAAACAGGGGTTTAGTCCGCACGCATTTGCAAACGCATGCGTAAGCCACAGAGCCTCGTCACGGCACCCTGATATCTGTGGTCCTAACACTAAAATATGAGTGTCCCCACAGTGGAGGCACATGCATTCTGATGGATAAATGAGAGCAGGTGGACTGAAGGGCAGCCCATCCCTTCTTAAAGGTAACTTTGTATGACTCCAAAGTTGTGTCGACTTTGGAGTGCAACTTTGGTGCAACTTTGACGCAACTAAAACGCAACTTTGGATAGGTGCCACTTGAATTAGACTTTGGCTTTGACCAGTGATAATGGACAACTATTGCATTGTATAACATTCAGGTACGACTTTCATGCAACTTCTGAGGGTTAACATTGAAGTCTATGGCCCTCAAGTTGCATGAAAGTCTGATCAAAGTAGCGCATGAAATACTTTGAAGTTGCTGCGTACAGTACCTTAAAAAAGTATTCATACGCCTTGAATGTAGCAACTGTAGCAAGGTCCCAGGCCTCCTTTAGTCTAATGAGAACCTTCCCACTGTAATGGAAATTTGTTAGTTCTGTATATAATTGTATTATATTTTATATGTATTGCACACTGCCCTCACTGTGCACTAATAATTTTTTCAGTACATGTTTGCATTCTTTAGAGTCCTGATTAGAATTAGCCTGCCTATGTAACACCCCTTGTTACCATAAACGTACAATTGTAATAATAATGTGATACCTACGTAATCATGTGTATAAAATCCTTCAATTGCGTCATAATAAAGCAGAACAGTTATTTGGAAAGATACTGAGCATATCTTTTGTGTCTGTTCCCTACTGCAGTAGTTATTATTAATTTGGAACCACTAATCAATATGAGGATAGGAGCTGTCTATCTATAAAATTCCTGGTCAAGTGGCGAGCCAGCCAGGAGGGGTTTTGCAGGTGACCTTGAGAATCCGAAACGAGGAGCTTGAGACGATCCAGGAATTTCTGATAATCAGCCGGCTGAGGTAAGCCTTTTGCTTACATTTGAGTTATCAGACTTCCTTAATCAGTAGGGCATTTTCGGGACAAAGGGTACCTATTTTACTCCCAATAATCAAACTGTATTGATTGGTGGTTATAGGTTATGTTGTCACTGTCCACTGTGCATCGGAGTGTTATAGATAAGAAAGGGAAGAATAGTGCTGTTCACAGGTATATGTAGTACATCTGCTAGATAACGTAGTTTAGAGGCAAGAGGGTATAGGCACAAGTAGAGAAGACTGGGCATTAAATTAAGTAAGGGAATGAAGGGTAGGAGACCCTCAAAAATTCCCAGCGCAAGAGGAGCGCTATATATGAACCGAAGGTGCGGTTCCACCTATACTGAGCCCCTAGATTAATGGTTAAAGTGGACAGGGATCCACATTGGGTAACTGGGTTACCACCAAAGTCTACAGGGACTAAGAATCATGCAGAGTAAACAGCTAGAGAAGCAGCTATCTATGTAAGCAGGATGGATCAAGGGTGGCAAATAACACTAGAAAGAAAGGGACATTTTCATGTTAAGTTGTGGGATGAATTTGGGATAAGGTACTACAACTAGTAAAGTCAAGAATGCAGAAGTTAAGCAGGGAAATAATAAAAGAGTTAAAAGTAAGTGAGAGAATGATATGCATGTGTTGTGTACAAATGGGAGAAATGTAAGCAATTTTAGAGATATTCGTGTATGTGTGTGAATGCTGGAACCTTTATTTCTATCTCGTGTATGTATGCAGATGTGACCCCCTCCTTTGCACTCTCCTGGGATGAGAGGTCAGTGATAAGCTGGAAGGACACCATGCCAATTTCAGTTTTTTAGACAAAACATTTATAACAAAATGTGGCGGGTTAACGAATCTAATGATAAACAATGTGATCACAATTATTTTTTAATCTGTTTTCCAAACATGGTAAAATGAAGGTTACATTTACCAAGTATTACACAAATTGAATATCTTTTGATAGTGGAAACAGTGCATTTAAGAAAGGTAAATTAAGTAAAATAAGTAATATGTCCCCCTTTAAGGAAATTTATCTGTGGATATATATTAGTGTGTGATATTGAAATTATCATTTAAGTATTAATTTCTAATATGAGTTTAACAATTTTATTAATATAGATATATTGAAACTGGTTTAGACAACCTTTGGTTGGAAATGATAACAATTTTGTAATTTTACATTTATACAATAAACCCTTATTGAGAGAAAAAAGATTAAGATGAGGTTGTTATTTGGAATACAGCTGCCATAATATTTAACAAAGCCAAGATGGATGGGATACATAAGAACTTTTTCTACAAAAATGACATTTTAAGGTCTGATAATAACTTGATGTGCGGTCCATGATGTGAGGGTAATAATAAATAAAATTTAAATATAACAGACCCATCACATCAAGTCCACACACACTGTTTTGAAATACAAAGCAGAATGTGTGGCTTGTGAAATGATGTGCCCCTTTTCCTTGTAAGTGCAGTGGTATAAGCAAAGGAATATTTTGGATTTATGGACATCTCTGCATGACCGCAGGGTATTGTTATCATTTATTATAATATTGCCAGGAAAAAGTTGTCTTTTTGAAACATGAAACTGGAGTTCTTACACAAACAGCGTGATAGAAAACAAGCCATTGTAATATATTTATGCTAGCTGGACCCAGTAATGAAGGGTTCACCCCGATATATCAGAGCTGTAGCTTTTATGCAAAGGTGCTATTAGACAAAGTTACAGACATTATTTTGGTCAAATATTACATTTTTAATGGTCCCCACATTCTGCGCAGCAAATATACAGCTAACTAAATGTTTGTCTAATGAAAGGTTCAAAATATGAATTTGTTTTGTTTGTTTATGTACAAATCTAACAATGAAAAATGCGTACATTTAAATCCAGCCACCTTATTGCCTCTATTGGAGGAGGCTGGAGACAAAGGAAAACCACATATGCTAAATTGATGACGTAGGAATCAGCTGCTGTGAGCCCAGTGCAGAACACACTCCCTGAAGACCCAGATATTTCATTTTTTGTAGATTTGATCTTGTTTTTTTACCGAGGATGGCAATACCCATACTGAGTATGCAGTTTATCACCCAGAAGGATACTCTGTATTTAGAGTCATTGGATCCTTTTTCCCCAGCTCCAGAAGCAGAGCTCCATGTTTTTGCAAAGCCTGTGAGCTATAAAAAGAGTGTATATTTATATAGATAGTCGAGATATCGAGAGCTTTTGGTTCCATTTGAAGGGCCAGAAGTTTGTTTTTACTTCGGCAGGTAAACCAATCAAGCATGCTAAGTTAATTTGATTGGCTGTTTTCAGCCTTCCAGGTTCTTGCTGAGGTAGCCATAATAACTTTAAAACTCACACATGGAAGCAGACCAGGTGACTAAGGATGCTGCATTACAGCCCTGGATACTTCATGGGTCTGTGCAACTCACAGATTCCACCCTAGTTCTAGCCCAGTATAGCTGGGATTAATAATTCAACTTTAAGGACCGCAGAACGAGAAGAACAAGTGGTCCACAGGGGGCAACTTCTTATGAAAAATGACTTTGGAAAAGGTGATCATTTATGTCTGCCAGCCACTCTTTTCCCTCCAGCTTGGACATGGACCATGTCATCAGTCACAAGCAGTTATGGCTGCCTTAGTAAATGAGCATGGGATAGAGCCAGGGTTCTCCACAGTTGTTTTTATAACATACCACTTCTTGTTTTACCTGTTACCATAGGTGTTACCAAAAGCTGAACATCCCTTCCAGAGATTACTAAAAGATATATCCAGATGCCCAAGTCAGGATCTTATGAGTATGCATTTTGTCTGTATGGACATGTTTTCTGGATGTCTAGTGGCAAATGCTACTGCAAAGGCCACAGTAAAAAGTGTTATCAGAGAGTAACAGAGGAAATCATTTTTATAGGAGTGTCCTTACTAGAAGTTTTGAGGCTTTATTTTTACACTCCCTACTGTCTACAATGTAGCAGACAAAGTAGAGTAAGAAACTAGAAAACTTTTGCCTGAATGTTTTCTTATATTTTATCAAGCCCCTAAGGGGATGTTGGACTCTCTCCCTATGGGATTTGGTTTGGGAGTATGTTACTCACTTGCTTATATTTTGTCTCAGCAGCTGAAGTCCTCCATTCGGATCTCACAGAGAACGTTGCTGATCTTTTAAGGTTTTTGACAAACTCATTTATGTGTTTTCTCCCCAATTCCAGATCCTAAAAGTTTGGAAGGATCTAAAACTAAAGCCAGGTGACTTGTGGATTGTTAAGAGACATTTATTATTTTTTATATTTTTTATCTTATAATGCAATGTATACAATATCAAAACATTAAAATATCTCTGAACAATAAATATCCAATCACATTTTATTTATATTCCCCCCCCCAAAAAAAAAAAAAAGAAAAAAAAGAAGAAGGAACCGCTCCTCCCCTCTCTCACTCTCTCCCCCCCTATGGTTCCATTAACATCGCAAACTTCTCCGATGTCCTAAACTCCAGCCATCTTAGCCATTTCCGTCTATAATTCTCCCCTGAGTCTTCCATCAAATGGATAGATTCTTCCATGGTCCTTGTCCACTCCACCCTCATTAACCAATCCTTTATCCTTGGGGCTTCCTGAGATTTCCAACAACATGGAATCAGGGCTTTAGCAGCGTTCAAAAGATATGGCACTAATGACTTTTTGTATTGGGGTGCTTCCTTCTCTGTATCATGAAATAAGCATGTCCAAGGGTTTTTCCTAACCCGTTCTCCCGTTATCTGGAAAATCACTTCCATTATGTCTTCCCAGTAAGAGCACACTTTAGGGCACTCCCACCAGATATGCGCAAAGGTACCCAGACCACCACATCCCCTCCAACAAGTTGGGGAACTCTCTGTCATGTACCTGTGCGCCCTCTAGGGGGGGGGGGTGACGTACCATCTTGCCATTAGCTTATAACCCATTTCGTACGTCTGCATATCTCTTGCTGCCACCAACACCCTTTTCAGTATCCTTGCCCTGTGCTCCGCATCACTCTATTTCTCTTTCCCACTTTTCTAAGTAAGGTGGGAACCCATCTCCCAGTTCTCCTCTGAGTATTTTGTATATTTTCGAAATACTCCTAACTATACAAGCTGAGGAACTTAATAATTTTTCGATTGCTCTCAATTGGCCTTTGTCTCTCAGTGGTTGTAGTAGCGATTGAACAAAGTGTTGTAACTGGGCATATCTCCATTTATCTAGGGGTTTATTACCCCATTCCTGTGTGATTTCTGTGTACGTGTAACACCTAATTCCCCTATTATGTCTTGTAATTGTATCACTTCTTTTTTAGCCCACCTTTTAAAATATAAGTGCTTTTCTTTCCCTGGTTTATAATCCCAGTGAAACTTCCTACTTAATCTATCCGAAATCTTGAATGTGTTCCTTGTTAAAATATTAGTGTTATATCCTCTCTCTTGAAATTGTGGCGGAATCCATATCATCTTTTCAATATCAACACTACTTTGTGCAATTTCTATATTAACCCAACTTTTCCCTTCTTTATTGTACAGCCAGTCTGCGATTCTAGAGATGGAAATCATTTGATAATACATTATAAAGTCTGGTGCTGCCAATCCCCCTTGCTTCTTCCCCTTGGTCAGAATATCGTATGCAATCCTGGGGCGTTTACGTGCCCAAATGTACTTTACAACCATAGATTGTAATTTTCTAAAGAAATCAGGGGGGAGCACAATTGGGATCATCTAAACAGTGTAAATTAACATTGGCAGGATAAACATTTTAACAGCGTTTATCCTGCCAACCCATGATAAGGCCGTGTATCTCATTTTATTAAGTTGGTCCTTGATCTTGTTAAGAAGGGGGATATAATTAGCTTTAAACAAATCACTTGGAGCTGATGTCAATCTTATACCCACGTACCCCAACTCCTCCCTACACCACATAAAGTGGAATCCGGGTTGGATTGCCCTCTGCTCTTTCCTAGAGAGTGTTATATTTAAAAGCTCTCATTTAGCCACATTTATTTTGAAATTTGATAATTCACCATAGCTTTTAAATTCCTTCAATACCATAGGGATTGTTAATCTAGGATTGGAGATATAACAGAGCAGATCATCTGCAAATGCCTCTACTTTATACTCCCTTTCACCAACCCGGATTCCTCCAATATCTAGATTCTTCCGAATTGCTGCCAATAGGGGCTCCAGCGTCAAAATAAACAGAATTGGGGATAAAGGGCAACCCTGTCTTGTCCTGTTTAATAATTCAAGTGGAGAAGTCAGGGTCCAATTGACTCTAATTTTAGCCTTAGGATGATAATATAGGGAGGAAATCCACCCCATCATCCTCTCCCTGACCCCCAGGTACCTCAATGTTTCAAACTCTATCAAAAGCCTTTTTGGCATCAATTGACAAGAGGGTGCCCCTCTTGATTACTTCCTGGATCAAAAAGATGGACTTCAAGGAATTATCTCTCCCCTCCCTCCCAGGCACAAACCCCACCTGATCATTGTGTACCCACCCGGGTAGCCAAGCTTTCAACCTAACCGCCAATATTTTGGCAAAAATGTTTATATCTGTATTTAGTAACGAGATTGGCCTATAGCTTCCGAGCGCAGCTAGGTCTTTCCCTTGTTTCAATATATGAGTGATGTGGGCCAACAATGACTACTCCCGGGGCATCTCTCCTGCTCCTAAGGCATTATATTAGTTGCACAATTTGGGGGCCAAAATTTTAGAAAATTTTTATAATACAATATAGAGTATCCATCGGGGTCCGGGCTTTTTCCTAGGGCAGTATTAATTATCGCTCTTTCCACTTCCTCCTGCGAGATAGGAGCCTCCAAGGACTCTACCTCCTCCTTCTCTGCCCTGGGAAGGTCTAGGCCCCGCAGATACTCCTCCATCAATTCCCTCCTCCCTTCCCCTTCTTTGTGATCTACCTTATATAGAGAACTATAATAGGAATGGAATATTTTAGCAATGTTGGGGGAGGAGAATTCAAATCCACCCCCTTCATTTGGAATCTTGGGTATAAAGGCTTTATTTTTTTTTCCTTTACTCTCCTCGCCATCCATTTCCCTGATTTATTGCCACCCATATACTTTTCCCTATTTATAGAGTGGAAGGCACATTTCCTTTCTTGTTCCAACAACTCATCTAGTTCTCTTCTTTTTTCCTATTAGTTCTTGCTTCTCAGGGATCCCTCTAGGTCGCGTGCCTTGCTCAAGTTCTTGGATTTCCCCATGGAGTGATTCCATTCTTTACACCCTCTCTCTCTTTTTCCCCGCTCCAATGCCAATCAAAATCCCCCTTATGTAAGCCTTGTGAGATTCCCAAAAGGTAGCCCTGGAGATTTCCGTTGTGTCATTGATTTCAAAATATACTTTCAATTCTTGTTCTATTTTACTAAGTATACCCGGGTCCTGAATGAGGGAATCATTCAATTTCCAATTCCTTCCAATTGGGGCAGCCCCAGTTATGTCCAGTCTGATTTTAACCGGAGCATGATCAGACAAGGTAATGGCTTTAATTTCAGCGGCCTGCAAGCATGGGGCTAACTGGTGTTCTATCAGGATTAGGGATGAGCCGAACACCCCCCTGTTCGGTTCGCACCAGAACATGCGAACAGGAAAAAAATTCGTTCGAACACGCGAACACCGTTAAAGTCTATGGGACACGAACATGAATAATCAAAAGTGCTAATTTTAAAGGCTAATATGCAAGTTATTGTCAATAAAAGTGTTTGGGGACCTGGGTCCTGCCCCAGGGGACATGGATCAATGCAAAAAAAAGTTTTAAAAACGGCCGTTTTTTCAGGAGCAGTGATTTTAATAATGCTTAAAGTCAAACAATAAAAGTGTAATATCCCTTTAAATTTCATACCTGGGGGGTGTCTATAGTATGCCTGTAAAGGGGCGCATGTTTCCCGTGTTTAGAACAGTCTGACAGCAAAATGACATTTTGAAGGAAAAAACTCATTTAAAACTACCGCGGCTATTGCATTGCCGACAATACACATAGAAGTTCATTGATAAAAACGGCATGGGAATTCCCCACAGGGCAACCCCGAACCAAAATTAAAAAAAAAAAATGATGTGGGAGTCCCCCTAAATTCCATACAAGGCCCTTCAGGTCTGGTATGGATATTAAGGGGAACCCCAGCCAAAATTTTAAAAAAAAATTGACGTGGGGTTCCCCCTAAATTCCATACCAGACCCTTCAGGTCTGGTATGGATTTTAAGGGGAACCCCGCGCCCAAAAAAAAAAAAAAACGGCGTGGGGTCCCCCTAAAAATCCATACCAGACCCTTATCCGAGCACGCAACCTGGCAGGCCGCAGAAAAAGAGGGGGGGACGAGAGTGCGGCCCTCCCCCCTCCTGAACCATACCAGGCCACATGCCCTCAACATTGGGAGGGTGCTTTGGGGTAGCCCCCCAAAGCACCTTGTCCCCATGTTGATGAAGACAAGGGCCTCATCCCCACAACCGTGGCCGGTGGTTGTGGGGGTCTGCGGGCGGGGGGCTTATCGGAATCTGGAAGCCCCCTTTAACAAGGGGACCCCCAGATCCCGGCCCCCCCCTGTGTGAAATGGTAAGGGGGTACTTACCCCTACCATTTCACTAAAAAACTGTCAAAAATGTTAAAAATGACAAGAGACAGTTTTTGACAATTCCTTTATTTAAATGCTTCTTCTTTCTTCCTTCATCTTCTTCTTCTTCTGGTTCTTCTGGCTCTTCTGGTTCTTCCTCCGGCGTTCTCGTCCAGCATCTCCTCCGCGGCGTCTTCTATCTTCTTCTCCTCGGGCCGCTCCGCACCCATGGCATGAGGGGGGAGGCTCCCGCTCTTCTCTTCATCTTCTTCTTCATCTTCATCTTCTTCTTCATCTTCTTCTTCTTCTTCTTCTCTTCTTCATCTCTTCTTCCTTCTTCATTTCTTCTGCGGGCCGCTCCGCATCCATGCATGGAGGGAGGCTCCCGCTGTGTGACGGCGTCTCTTCGTCTGACGGTTCTTAAATAACGGGGGGCGGGGCCACCCGGTGACCCCGCCCCCCTCTGACGCACGGGACATGACGGGACTTCCCTGTGGCATTCCCCGTGACGTCACAGGGAAGTCCCGTCAATTCACCGTGCGTCAGAGGGGGGCGGGGTCACCGGATGGCCCCGCCCACCGTTATTTAAGAACCGTCAGACGAAGAGACGCCGTCACACAGCGGGAGCCTCCCACCATGCCAGCATGGCTGCGGAGCGGCCCGGAGAAGAAATGAAGAAGGAAGAAGAGATGAAGAAGAGAAGAAGAAGAAGAAGAAGAAGATGAAGAAGAAGATGAAGATGAAGAAGAAGATGAAGAGAAGAGCGGGAGCCTCCCCCCTCATGCCATGGGTGCGGAGCGGCCCGAGGAGAAGAAGATAGAAGACGCCGCGGAGGAGATGCTGGACGAGAACGCCGGAGGAAGAACCAGAAGAGCCAGAAGAACCAGAAGAAGAAGAAGATGAAGGAAGAAAGAAGAAGCATTTAAATAAAGGAATTGTCAAAAACTGTCTCTTGTCATTTTTAACATTTTTGACAGTTTTTTAGTGAAATGGTAGGGGTAAGTACCCCCTTACCATTTCACACAGGGGGGGGGCCGGGATCTGGGGGTCCCCTTGTTAAAGGGGGCTTCCAGATTCCGATAAGCCCCCCGCCCGCAGACCCCCACAACCACCGGCCACGGTTGTGGGGATGAGGCCCTTGTCTTCATCAACATGGGGACAAGGTGTTTTGGGGGGCTACCCCAAAGCACCCTCCCAATGTTGAGGGCATGTGGCCTGGTACGGTTCAGGAGGGGGGGGGCTGCACTCTCGTCTCCCCCTCTTTTCCTGGGGCCTGCCAGGTTGCGTGCTCGGATAAGGGTCTGGTATGGATTTTTAGGGGGACCCCACGCCATTTTTTTTTTTTTTTGGCGCGGGGTTCCCCTTAAAATCCATACCAGACCTGAAGGGTCTGGTATGGAATTTAGGGGGAACCCCATGTCAATTTTTTAAAAAAATTTTGGCTGGGGTTCCCCTTAATATCCATACCAGACCTGAAGGGCCTTGTATGGAATTTAGGGGGACCCCCACATCATTTTTTTTTTTTATTTTGGTTCGGGGTTGCCCTGTGGGGAATTCCCATGCCGTTTTTATCAATGAACTTCTATGTGTATTGTCGGCAATGCAATAGCCGCGGGTAGTTTTAAATGAGTTTTTTCCTTCCAAATGTCATTTTGCTGTCAGACTGTTCTAAACACAGGAAACATGCGCCCCTTTACAGGCATACTATAGACACCCCCCAGGTACGAAATTTAAAGGGATATTACACTTTTATTGTTTGACTTTAAGCATTAATAAAATCACTGCTCCTGAAAAAACGTCCGTTTTTAAAACTTTTTTTTGCATTGATCCATGTCCCCTGGGGCAGGACCCGGGTCCCCAAACACTTTTTATGACAATAACTTGCATATAAGCCTTTCAAATTAGCACTTTTGATTTCTCCCATAGACTTTTAAAGGGTGTTCCGCGGCATTCGAATTTGCCGCGAACACCCCAAATTGTTCGCTGTTCGGCGAACTTGCGAACAGCCAATGTTCGAGTAGAACATGAGTTCGACTCGAACTCGAAGCTCATCCCTAATCAGGATATAATCAATCCTTGAATATGTCTTGTGAGCAGGAGAATAATATGTATAGTCCCGCTTCTTTGGATGACTGATCCTCCATGCATCAAGCAGCTGAATTCATAAGCCATTTTTTAAATGCCTCATACCTATGAGCCATAAATCTAGGGGTACTTCCTGAGGAATCAATTCACGGGTCCATGCTCCAATTAAAGTCTCCTGCGATCATTAATTTGCCTTCTTTAAAATCTTCAAGTTTTTTTAAAACTTTCTTCAAAAAATTATCGGGATCTCTATTTGGAGCATAGATGTTAGCTATTGTACACATCGTATTGAACAGTTTCCCCTTTATAAAGAGGTACCTTCCTTCAGGATCGGCCAGACGCCCACCTTCTACAAACATCGTCATTTTATCAAATCCAATAGCCACACCCCTAGAGTGAGTTGACCCTGTGTTCCCATAGAACCACTTTGGAAACTTATATGACGCTAACCCCCCCCCCCCGACACATGCGTAACATAAGTCTCCTGTAGGCATGCCACAGGCCAAGAGATTTAGGAAAACCCCTGCCCATTGGCTGAGATACCCCATATACTCCTAATCTGTTCTTGCTTTGCCCTTGTCTTATCTAATGTCACCAGCTATCAGGCCACCCAGCGGCAGAAGAGAGAAGTGCAGCAATTCTAGACAGGGTGGAATCAATTGATCCCTAACAATGAGCCAAGGTAACTACACCTGGCAGGTAAATTTAGGAGCAACCCTGCCTAAACATCAGGGTGCTACACAAATAAAAATGTAAATGTATTTTATTGGGATTTTATGTGATAGACCAACACAAAGTGGCACATAATTGTGAAGTGGAAGGAAAATGATAAATGGTTTTCAAATTTTTTTACAAATAAATATCTGAAAAGTGTGTCATGCATTTGTATGATACCCCTAACTAAAATTGAGTGGTACCAATTGCCTTCAGAAGTTACCTAATTATTAAATAGAGTTCACATGTGTGTAATTTAGTTTCAGTATAAGTACAGTTGTTCTGTGAAGCCCTTAGAGGTTTGTTAGAGAACCTTAGTAAATAAACAGCATAATGAAGGGCAAGGAACACACCAGACAGGTCAGGGATAAAGTTGTGGAGAAGTTTGAAGTAGGGTTAGGTTATAAAAAAATATCCCAAGCTTTAAACATCTAGGAGCACTGTTCAATCCATCATCCGAAAATTAAAAGAGTATGGCACAACTGCAAACCTACCAAGACATGGCTGTCCACCTAAACTGACAGGCCGGGCAAAGAGAGCATTAATCAGAGAAGCAGCCAAGAAGCCCATGGTGACTCTGGAGGAGCTGCAGAGATCCACAGCTCAGGTGGGAGAATGTGTCCACAGGACAACTATTAGTCGTGCATTCCACAAATCTGGCCTTTATAGAAGAGTGGCAAGAAGAAAGCCATTGTTGAAAGAAAGCCATAAGAAGTCCCATTTGCAGTCTGCGAGAAGCCTTTTGGGGACACAGCAAAGATGTGGAAGAAGGTGCTCTGGTCAGATGAGACCGAAATTTTACTTTTTGGCCTTAAAGTAAAACTCTATGTGTGGCAGAAAACTAACACTGCACATCACCCTGAACACACCATCCCCACAGTGAAACTCTGTTTTCATATCAGCATCATGTTGTGGGGATGCTTTTCTTCAGCAGGGACAGGGAAGCTGGTCAGAGTTGATGGAAAGATGGATGGAGCTAAATACAGGACAATCTTAGAAGAAAACCTGACCGGAGCGGAGGTTCACTTTTCAGCAGGACAACGACCCTAAACATACAGCCAGAGCTACAATGGAATGGTTTAGATCGAAGCATATTCATGTGTTAGAATGGCCCAGTCAAATCTGTAGCAAGACTTGAAAATTGCAGTTCACAGATGCTCCCCATCCAATCTGACAGAGCTTGAACTATTTTGCAAAGAATAATGGGCAAAAATTTCTCTCTCTAGATGTGCAAACCTGATAGAGACATCCCCAAAAAGACTTGCAGCTGTAATTGCAACAACAGGTGGTTCTACAAAGTATTGACTCAGGGGGGCTGATTACAAATGCACGCCACACTTTTCACATATTTATTTGTAAAAAATTTTGAAAACCATTTATCATTTTATTTCCACTTCACAATTATGTGCAATTTTGTGTTGGTCTACCTCATAAAACCCCAATAAAATACATTTATGTTTTTGGTTGTAACATGACAAAATGTGGAAAATGTCAAGGGGTATGAATACTTTTTCAAGGCACTATATATGAATGGTTATCATTGGAAAGCATGGGGAACGACTTGTCATGCAACTTTGATGTCCAAACTTGACTTTTGTGTGACGGACTTGTGTACACATGATATGAAAATCTGACAACAGACCGTTGTCCGCCGAAAATTTAATAGCCTGCCATCCAACATTTGTTGGTGGAAAGTTGGACAACAATTGTCTGATGGAGCGTACTAACGATCTGATTTTAGGCAAAAAGTCTGTCATCACACAATTCCCTGCCGAAATTCCGATCGTGTGTACAAGGCTTAAGACAGCTCTGATTGATTAACTACTTGCTTACTGGACGCTTAAACCCCCCTCCTATCCAGACCAATTTTCAGCTTTCAGCACTGACGCACTTTGAATGACAACTGCGCAGTCATACAACACTGTGCCCAAATGAAATTTTTATAATTTTTTCACCACAAATAGAGCTTTCTTTTGGTGGTATTTGATCACCTCTGCAGTTTTTACTTTTTGTTAAAAAAATGTAAAAAACGGAATTTTTTTTTTTTTTTATTATTTTTTTATATCTTGTTATAAAAAATTTAAAACAGGTCATTTTTCTGCTTCATTGATGTACGCTGATGAGGCGGCGGTGATGGGCACTGACAGGCGGCAGTGATGGGCACTGATGGGTGGCAGTGATGGGCAGCACTGCTAGGTGGCACTGATTGGCACTACAGGTGGGCATTGATAGCTTGCACTTGTGGGCATTGATAGGTGGCACTTGTGGGCACTGTTAGGTGGCACTTGTGGGCACTGTTAAGTGGCACTATTAGATGGCACTGATGAGGCAGATGTGCCTCTTCCACTTCGGGACCAATGTCCCTCACATCTGAGCCGGTGATCGGCTTTTTTTCCTACTCACGCTGTCAGCATGAGTAGAAAAAAAAAAACGATTACTGATCTTTTGTTTACATCATGTGATCAGCTGTCATTGGCTGACAGCTGATCATATGGTAAGGGGCCGGGACCGGCCCCTTACTTGGATTGGTGATCACCTGAGTCTCAGTGACTCAGTGATCACAGCGCGCTCTGCGCGCCCTGCAGGGCGCGTGCAGGGCGTGTGCACAGGGGAGGCCGTCGTATGACGGCCTCCCGGGAATTCAGGTCCACGCTGTGGCCGTCATTCGGCCATAGCACGGATGTGAAGTGGTTCAATGGGATTTCACATGTCGCACGACTTGGGGTCTCACAAGTTGGATCCCAAGTCGCGGCAGTGTGAACCGAGCCTAATAATAGTTTAACTGGTAATTACTTTATCATTCAATGCTGGACCCACCTGGAATTTATGTAGCGCTGGTAGATTTACCTGGTAGATCTACCAACTGATAGGTAAATTTAGTAAATTGCTCGTTAAGGGAGTTAGATTTGCCTCTGTTCCAGCTTGGCTGACGTTGTGTGTGGTTCCGCACTGAGCCGGTGAGTGTCGCTGTTACCACTGGCTAGTGTTGGAAGGGCAACGTGTCGAAGCGTATGGATGCTCTTCTGTCCCGGAGACAACTGGGTGGAGGTGGTCCTCCGAGTTGCATTCTGGGAGAGGTTTTTTTTGGGACAGACGCCATTTTTTGTGGTTCGTTTTACAGCCACCAGCTAGCCCTCCTGGCCGACAGGTATGCGTTAGAGTGCTACCTCGTGGTCCTCCGTTCCAGAGGCCCGCACCGCTGTGGCGCGTGGGTGGGCCCAGAAGCTTGTCTGGGGTCTACCACAGCAGCCGAGGAATGGTCCTGAGCTGTCTATCCAGAGTGAAGAAGCTGGAGAACCGAGGAGATCCCAGGGGAGGACCCGTCATGGAAGGATCATGCAGAGTGCTGGTCTAGAGAGGGGCCTGGTGACTCGGTTGGAGGACGTATCCTAAAGTAGTTCTACAGCACAGTACTGCCGGGTTGGCCTAAAGGTCCAAGTACTGTGTCTGACATTCACCGCAAAATTTAATACATCCTGTGGCAGAGGATCGTACAGATTTATTTCAAGCAAGTCTGTGGCAGAGACTTTTGTTCGTGCTACCTACTGGCTGCTAGGCAAGTGAGAGGCCAATCCAGGCGAGCAAAGATCGTGTCCCACAAGGGGATTGTACCTGATTACAACATTCAACTTTAAAGGACGTTTCTCAAGAATCCTAAAGAAAGGTATTTGAGCTTCCCTGCAGCTTCCCTCCTGCCCCTTTCCTGCTACTTCCTTCGTTACTTAGTTCAATAAAGCATTGAAAACGTACTCAAGTGTTGGTACTTTTATCGTCCAGAGGTAAACTCAAGGGAACCCTAGACCCAGTGCCGGTGAAGCAGGGGTGTCGAGAGTGAAGGTAACAAGCCCGCTTAAACCAGCAGCTCCACCGAGAGTTAGTGCTACATCTATATAATTTTTTTTAGAAACCAATAGAACTTTCTTTTAGTTGTATTTAATAACTACTGTATTTTTTACTATATAAAGGGAAAAGACCAAAATTTAGCCCCAGATCACAACAATGTGGTGCGGGAAAGCTGTGATTTCTGTGCGTCTCCCACACCGCATTTAAATCGCACTGCCCTTGCAATTCCCAGTGGGTGTCAGTGCGATTTTAATACCCCAAACGAATCGCAAATGCAGTGCGTTTGCCTACACCAGATCGCATGGTACAAAACGACCATACAATACAGTTGCAGTGCATTCCCAAAAATGCTGCAGGCACGTCTTTGGTGCAGATTTGGTGCAATTTGAACTATTCAAAATGAATGGCTCAAATCGCACCGCACTGAATCCCATGTAAATTGCACAGAAATGAGGTGTGGTTTCTGTGGTCAGAGTGGAAATCGAGGCTTAAAAAAAAACTGCTTCCCTACATGCTATTATAAAACATATCAAATAAAAATGCCAACAGAATAGCCAAGGTGATCTCATTTTTTGCCACAATGTTTTGAAAATAAAGAAACATGCTGGTATTGAGGAGGTAAACAATGGAGCTTGGTAGTTGGGCACTAGATACAGTATTGTACATGTCATACACAAAGGGAGAAGGAGGTGAAGGGGTTAATATATAGGTCACATACAGTGGCAGGATTATTGTGCAGGTTAAGAGAGGTTAAGAGAGGTGAAAGGTTTTAATATATAATTAAATATAGGTTTTATAGGTTTTAATATATAATTTATATAAATATACAGGTCACATTAGGAGATAGGCAGGAGATCATATAGGATAGGAGAGGAGGAGGGCAAAAGCGTTAAAGCCATCTTTGATCTGCTGCCATTGATCTATGCTGTGGTTTGGAGCTAATGACTAGTTCCTCTTTCATAACAAAGGAAGGGGAGGCCTTTCCAATGTAAACACTACACTGTTTACATTTGTGATCACACTGGTCGTATGGTACAGAGCCACTCAGGCCGGCTCTGTACACCATGTCTGGGATCCCAGCCATTAACGGGCACACTGCATGCCCAAGTTTTGATTTCTGCAGTGCCGTTTATAAACAACACAGCAGAAATAATAATCCACCTCTTTGCTATTTTTAGATGTACAGCAGTACAGCCATGGCCAAAAGTTTTGAAAATGACAAATATTAATTTTCACAAAGTTTGCTTCTTCAGTGTTTTTAGATCTTTTTGTCAGACAGATACTATGGTATACTGAAGTATAATTACAAACATTTCATAAGTGTCAAAGGCTTTTATTGATAATTACCATAGGCGTGCACCCCAAAGCTCAAACACACATGCATGTATTATATATATATATATATATATATATATATATATATATATATATATATATATATATATATATATATATATATATATATATATATATATATATATATATATACTATATATATATATATACTATATATATTGGCCCCTTAGTTCCAGTGAAGGGAACTCTTAAGGTGTCAGCATACCAAGACATTTTGGACAATTTCATGCTCCCAACTTTTTGGGAACAGTTTGGGGATGGGCCCCTTCCTGTTCCAACATGACTGCACACCAGTGCACAAAGAAAGGTCCATAAAGACATGGAAAACATATAACATGGAAAACATATAAAATTAAGTGTAACAATCTAAAAAATAAAAATGACAAAATGCTTTAATGATCGGAACCTCCCAACTAAAAAGTTGTTGCACTTGAAGTTAATTTGTTTTGAAATTACCTGTAGAGGGGTTTCCACCATCCCTGCTAAGTTTAATTTGTTATTTCTTGTTTTCAGTTTGATATGTATTATATGTGACGTTACATTTTACAGAGACCGTTATTTTGGTAATATTGAAGTTCACTGAGATTACCATACACTAGAGGGTTCCACCATTTTCTTTAACTTATTGATTAGGAAGTTAGCACTGCACTTTTTTGTTTGTTTGTGGTGTGGGAACACATAACAGTACTTAGCAGCACTCCTTTTACTGACTTTTTTTTTTTTTTACCTCCAGTAGTTTATTGTAAATAGTAGTGTGGTGATTACCTATTATACTAAAGATTGGCATGTGGCATTAATAAACATTGATGGATTTCAGCTGTGCCCCACCAGGCCGGCCCCCCCCATGGACAATGTGCCTGACTGCTAAGTTCATTTCCCCATCCTTGCCCACCGATGGGCACTGATTGGCAGCATTGGTTGGTACTGATTGTTGGCACTGAGAGGCAGCACTTATGGGCACTGATGGGCCCTGATTGGTACTGATAGGTGACACTGATTGGCAGCACTAATTAACACTGATGGGCAGCACTGATGGGAACTGATAGGCAGCACTGATTGGCATTGATAGGGCTGCACTGATTGGCAGTGTTGATGGGCATTGATCAAACAACAGCCAATGATTGGGCTGCTGAAGAAAGGGAGCGGAGCCACATAAATGTAGCGGTCCATCCAGACTCCATCCCATTGGCTGGTGTTTGATAGCTGTTCGGTCCTGCCCACCCCCAACATGACCACTGAGTTTTGACAGCTGGTCTCTCTCCCTGCAAGCATTTACATTTCCTGACAGTTTCACAGACTGAGCGGCTCTTGCAAGCCTCACAATCTGCTGAATGTGAAACTGTTTCACAGGCAGCGTGGGCTATACACTCCTTAGATGCAACATTTCAGAGCAGTTCTCGGGAGACAGCGCAGGGTGATTAGGGTGTGCCCAGGCACATCTGGCACACACCGTGCACACGTCTATGTACATTAAGTTTATGCAAAGAGTCAATATTTGCAGTGTTGGCCCTTCTTTTTCAAGACCTCTGCAATTCTCTCTGGCATGCTGTCAATCAACTTCTGGGCCACATCCTGACTGATGGCAGCCCATTCTTGCCTAATCAATGCTTGGAGTTAGTCAGAATTTGTGGGTTTTTTTTGGTTCACCCATCTCTTGAGGATTGACCACAAATTCTGAATGGGATTAAGGTCTGGGGAGATCTTGGCCATGGACCCAAAATTTCGATGTTTTGTTCCCCAAGCCACTTAGTTATCACTTTTGCCTTATGGCAAGGTGCTCCATCATGCTGGAAAAGCCATTGTTTATCACCAATCTCTTCTCTTGGATGGTTGGGAGAAGCTCTCGGAGGATGTTTTTGTACCATTCTTTATTCATGGCTGTGTTTTTAGGCAAAATTGTGAGTGAACCCACTCCCTTGGCTGAGAAGCAACCCCACACATGAATGGTCTCAGAATGCTTTACTTTTGGCATGACACAGGACTGATGGTACATAGTGCTCATCTTTTCTTCTCCAGACAAGGTTTTTTCTAGATGCCCCAAACAATTGGAAGGGGATTCATCAGAGAAAATGACTTTACCCCAGTCATCAGCAGTCCGATCCTTGTACCTTTTGAAGAATACCAGTCTGTCCCTTATGTTTTTCCTGGAGAGAAGTGGCTTCTTTGCTGCCCTTCTTGACACCAAGTCATCCTCCAAAAGTCTTCTCCACTGTGCCTGCAAATGCAATCGCACTTGCCTACTGCCATTTCTAAGTAAGCTCTGCACTGGTGGTGCCCTAATCCCACAGCATAATCAACTGTAGGAGACAGTTGATGGTCTTAGCGCTTGCTGGACTTTTTTAGGCGCCCTGAAGCCTTCTTTACAAATGCAGTGGAAATGTTTTTTTATGGGATCAAGTTAATTTTCATGGAAAAGGAGGGATTTTGCAATTAATTGCAATTCATCTGATCACTCTACATAACATTCTGGAGTACATGGAAATTGCCATCATAAAAACGGAAGCAGCAGACTTTGTGAAAATTTATATTTGTGCCTCTCTCAAAACTTTTGGCCATGGCTGTACTTTATTACTATTTACTTCACACGGCATGGGAAAAGGAAAGGGTCACTTTAAGTGAACACACAAAAGTAACGTGTATATATATTACAATACTTTTCTGACTTTTACAATTTTAGGGTGATGCAACAATTGTCTCTGATCAATTGTGCTTTGAGCTAGTAGATATATTTTAGACTGCAATTGCTGGATGGTAAATTACAGCTTGTATTGGAAACAATTTTCAAAAACAACCATCTGCAGAGATAGAATTTCCAAAAAACGTTGAGAATATCTCCCACTATTTCTAGTAGTTAGTAATTGATTTTTTCTGTTTACTTAAAATGTTACCATTGTCCTTTGTGTTTGTCAAGTTGTATACAAGACCCTCAATTTTGGAGTTATCAACATCTATGTAGCATAAGGCCTGAGTATATTGGATAGTCAATGCAGTGCCCAGCGGAACCACTTGGAATGTCTAACGGGCATTCTAGGGGTGTAAAGGTTATTCAGTATAATGTGTTGCCAGCCAGGTGCTGAGCTACAAGCCTACAACAATATGAAGAAGGAGACATTGGGGGTTATTTACGAAAGGCAAATCCACTTTGCACTACAAGTGCAAACTACAAATGCAAAGTGCATTTGAAATTGCACTGAATATACACTTGGAAGTGCAGTCGCTGTAGATCCGAGGGGGACATACAAGAAAAATAAAAAACAGCATTTTAGCTTGCACATGATTGGATGATAAAATCAGCAGAGCTTCCCCTCATTTCAGATCTACCCCTCAGATTTACAGCGACTGCACTTCCAAGTGCACTTTCAGTGCAATTTCAAGTGCACTTTGCACTTGTAGTTTGTACTTGTAGTGCATAGTGGATTTGCCTTTCGCAAATAACCCCCATTGCCTTCTCTCCCTCTACTGAGATACTAATGTTATACTGCACCATTCTTCTCTGACAAGCAGGGGGAGTGCTAAAGCCAAGCAAACCCATAGACTTCTATGCAGAGCAATGAGAATCCGGGGAGTTGTTTGACCAATTGACTTCCTACACTACAAATCCCAATAGGCACTGTGCAGTAGAGAGAAATGAGAGATGATTTTTAATAAACAGCCTGTGAAAGTTCTCTCACTTGGTGCTGAGGCAGTTAGAGAGAGAACACCTCTGTCTCAATATTCGCCTGCCAGCGGGAGATCATACAAATGATGATTCGAGCCTGAGACTGAGAATGAGGACACACCGAGGGGGAGTAGCACAGCTCACATCACAGCACCTACACCTCTGCCACAGGAAGACTGCAGTGTCCACTTACCCTTTGCTTCCCACTGCTGATCACCAGAAGCCTTCAGGAAGAGACCTAAAGGGCCCCCCTTCTGCAGCAAAAAGTCACCGCAGCATCCTGGGGACTGGTAAGAGGTCTATTCACCCATTGCTGAAACTGCTAGCTAGAGTTGCACCGATATTAGTATCGGCATTGATGCAGATACTGAGCATTTGCTCGAGTACTTGTACTCGGGAAAATCCTCCGATGCTTGATCCGATACCTGGGCAGTCAGGGGTGATCACTGTGGCGGTGGGGGCAGTTACAAGCACCGATCTCCCTATATAGATTTCAATAAAGCAGCTGACAGCCGCTTCTCCTCCTCTCCCTCTCATGGCTTTCAGCTTTTTTATTGCAATCTATACAGGGGGATTGGTGCTTGTAACTCCCCCCACCGCCGCACCGGTCCCCCTCTGTGCTCCTGTCCCCCTCTGTGCTCCACTCTTGTCCCCCTCCGTGCTCGTCTCCTGTTCCCCTCTGTGCTCCACTCTTGTCCCCCTCCGTGCTCGTCTCCTGTCCCCCTCTGTGCTCCTGTCCCCCTCCATGCTCCTATCCCCCTCCGTGCTCCGATCCTGTTCCCCTCCTGTGCTCCTGTCCCCCTCCATGCTCCTGTCCCCCTCCATGCTCCGATCCTGTCCCCCTCCATGCTCCGCTCCAGTCCCCCTCAGCGCTCCGCTCCGGTGCTCCTCCATGCTCTGGTCCCCTTCCGTACTCCTCCGCCCCCTTTCTCCTCGACCTGTCAGAATGGAGAGCAGAGGATGGAGCCGGTAAATATGTCATTTACCGGCTCCTTCCTTTTCCGAATGAACAGAGTCAGTGATCACTGACTTTGTCCATTCATAACTGAGCATTGTAAACTGTGTTTACGATGCTTCAGTTTATGAATGGAGAGAATCCTCTGTCTCCTGTTCATTCATCTCCAGTGTAGCTGAGGCTGTAGAGAAAGTGACTGGGGAATCTCTGTCCTTAGTCCCTTTCCCTGTCTCAAAAGGGAGATGTCAGGGGTCTGATAAGATAACTCACCAAAGCTCCCCAACAGGACTGATAAAAAAATAAATAAATAAAGAATTGTAATAAATAAATATTTAAAAGGTTAAGTTGTAAAAATATTTAAAAAAAAATAAAAAAACAGACTGACACCGTCCACCCCCCGTCCACCCCCCAAATAAAAAGAAAGCATTATAAAAAAAAATTAAAAAAAATTGTAATAAAATATAAAATAAAAAAGCTGTAAAAAACAAAATTGTAAAAAAATAAAAATAAAAAACTACTGACAGAGTCCACGTGTCATCAGTGCTGCATATTAGTGCCACTGTCACATGACATTAAAAAAAAGTATCGGTAATCGGTACCGTCGAGTACTTGAAAAAAAGTATTGGTACTTGTACTTGTTCTTAAAAAAGTGGTATCAGTGCAACCCTACTGCTAGCAGGGTCTGAGCCACTGACAATAAATAATCACAATCAATTCCCTCACCCATTCACTAAATCCTGCTAAAGGTTTAGTAACAAATTAAAATAAATTAAGGACTGACGCATCTAATCACCTATTCGGGTAGGATGTGCAACCAACTACATAAAAAAACTCTCAAGTGCGCTTTCCAAAGAACAATGAATACATATCCAATTATAGATAATTAATTTCAAAGGCAGACCTACAGGGGTCACAGGGATCGCAGTTGCGACCCGACCCCATGCTGTAGGGGGCTCATATGGCCCCCCTGTATGCCTGAAAAGTAGGAGCAGAGTTGGTTGCAACTGCATATGAGACCAAGCTCCCCAATCCTCAACCAAACAATAAACAAAAAGTGCATTAACAGCATAAAATCAACTAATTTCATGTGAAAAATATTACAAATAAAAAACAAAAGTGCATAACACAGCGTATAAAGTGCAAAAGTCTATATACAGTATAAAGTGCAAAAGATGAAAATCTGATTAAAGTGCAAAAAATAGTGCAAGAAATAATGCTCAGTTCATAATCCTCCACGGTCTTCTTTCTTAATGTGGAACATTTTAATGTACACCACTACAAAAAGGTGTTCCCAAGGCCTCTTCAACACACATAGTTAACAGAGCTCCTTATCAGATATCACAAAATGCCTTGCTGCTCTGCAGCCAAATATGCCGCGATCCAAAGTGTGAGAACTCTCCGGACTCCTAAGTCAAATACTGTACACTCCAAGGAGTGGATTTAAATACAAGAGGAGGTCCACATAGTGTAGTATTTTACCAAACAAATGTATTAAAATAATAAAAATGCACTTACAGGATACATAATCTTAAACAGAGTGTAGTTCAAAACAGCCAGCATGTCCGAGCTACCACCCAGCTTGCAGAATGATGTCACGTGTGAGGCCCCTCCCAGCGCGTTTCTCCATAACAAGTGTCGTCTGGGGAAGGAGACACGTGCGGGGAGCCAATACATCAACTTATATACAACCCAGAAGGGGACATCGAGGCTCGGACCACCTGCGTTTAATATCTAGTCACTAAAGGGCACAAGAAATATTATGTCCCATAGGCTAATCCATTACAAGTAATTTATGTAACCCACATTAAAACTAATACAAATTTACAAGATGTTAAGTAATACATTAATATTGGAACACCATCCCAAACAGACCATAACCTCTGACCAGTATATACACTTAATAGCAACCTTATCAAACTTAGTATAAAATATGGAATACCAATAAAAAATACCTATATAAAAATTAAAAATATATGAAAGATATAATCCATTCAAAAATGTAAAATCTTATCTAAAAACATGTTTTATATGTATACAGAAAAGGAAAAAAAATGTATGTACAGTACTGTATATACATGACTATATTACAACGGAAAGGGAAATAAGCTTAAAGAAAACCCAGCTGTTATTGATGTAACAATTAAAATCCCAATCAACGTTTAACCCCCATGGGGAATAAGATTTCAGCTGATAAATTCATTGCGTTTCCTTTTGCGAAATGTTTCTCTTGATATTACTCCCGCTCCAATGGGGCAAATAGTTATCAATACCGATAATACCAATATCGAAACATGATGGATCCTTATTATGATGAAGGGAAAAATGACAAGATAAATGATGTCCTTTAAAGCCCTTCCTAATTTTTGCTATATGTTCTCCAACTCGCACACCTAATGATCGCGTGGTCCGTCCAAAGCACTGCAAGCCACACGGACAAGAAAGGAGATAGACAACGCATTTGGTCACACAACTATAGAGCTTTAACTTATAGGTTTGGCATATTTTGGTGCAGCGATAGACATTCATTTGGGTGATTACTCCAGTCTAGTGATGAGCTTCAAGATCGAGTCGAACTCATGTTCGACTCGAAGTCGAATATCGGCTGTTCGCCAGTTCGCTGAACAGCGAACAATTTGGGGTGTTCGCGGCAAATTAGAAAGCCACGGAACACCCTTTAAAAGTTTATGGGAGAAATCAAAAGTGCTAATTTTAAAGGCTTATATGCAAGTTATTGTCATAAAAAGTGTTTGGGGACCCGGGTCCTGCCCCAGGGGACATGTATCAATGCAAAAAAAGTTTTAAAAACGGCCGTTTTTTCGGGAGCAGTGATTTTAATAATGCTTAAAGTGAAACAATAAAAGTGTAATATTCCTTTAAATTTCGTACCTGGGGGGTGTCTATAGTATGCCTGTAAAGGGACGCATGTTTCCCGTGTTTAGAACAGTCTGACAGCAAAATGACATTTCAAAGGAAAAAAAGTCATTTAAAACTACTCGCAGCTATTAATGAATTGCCGGTCCGACAATACACATAAAAGTTCATTGATAAAAACGGCATAGGATTTCCCCACAGGAAAACCCCGAACCAAAATGTAAAAAAAAAATGGCGTGGGGGGTCCCCCTATATTCCATACCAGGCCCTTCAGGTCTGGTATGGATATTAAGGGGAACTCCGGGCAAAATTTTTTAAAAAAATGGCGTGGGGTCCCCCTCAAAATCTATACCAGACCCTTATCCGAGCACTCAACCTGGCAGGCCGCAGGAAAAGAGGGGGGACGAGAGAGCACCCCCCCTGAACTGTACCAGGCCACATGCCCTCAACATTGGGAGGGTGCTTTGGGGTAGCCCCCCAAAGCACCTTGTCCCCATGTTGATGGGAACAAGGGCCTCATCCCCATAACCTTTGCCCAGTGGTTGTGGGGGTCTGCGGGCGGGGGGCTTATCGGAATCTGGAAGCCCCCTTTAACAAGGGGCCCCCCAGATCCCGCCCCCCCCGTGTGAAATGGTAAGGGACCCCTACCATTTCACAAAAAAAGTGTCAAAAATGTTAAAAATGACAAAAGACAGTTTTTGAAAATTCCTTTATTTAAGTGCTTCTTCTTTCCATCTTCTATCTTCTTTCTCCTATCTTCTATCTTCCTTCGGTTTCTTCCTCCATCTTCTTCTTCCTCTGATCCTCTGCTTCTTGCTCCAGTGTTCTCGTCCGGCATCTTCCTCTGCTGCATCTTCTTCCCTTCTTCGTGCTCGGGCCGCTCCGCATCCATGTTGGGAGGCTCCCGCTGTGTGACGCTTCTCGTCTTCTGACAATTCTTAAATAACGGAGGGCGGGGCCACCCGGTGACCCCACCCCCTCTGACGCACGGGGACTTGACGGGGACTTCCCTGTGGCATTCCCCGTGATGTCAGAGTGGGTGGGATCACCCGTTACGTAACCTGTCAGGAAGTTCCATAGGAAGTAGAGAGGAGACGTTGCTGGAAGTGGCAGCAGAGGAGCAATTATTGACTGCTCTATGTGAAGTGATCCTGGGACTACATCTTGTGAAGTGCTCCAAATTGTCACTAACTAGTTGTCCATGAAGGAGGTTGGTGGTTTTTTCAGCAGTGTCTCCTGCAGTACATCCTCTGTGGTGCATATCTTTCTACTAAGCCTGTTTTGACCCCCCTGAATAAGGGCGGTCGCAGGCTTTCCAGTAAGCCTCCATTACTTTATCACCAGGTGGTGGGCAGCACTAGCGGTGGAATACTGACCCTGGGTCTTGCATTGAATACCATACATTTTGGACTTTATTTCACTTTCACTTTGACCACATGAATTAATTTTTCAACAGTTTTTTATCATGTCCTTTCAACATTTATGAGTACTTAATTGAAATATATCAGTCGATTTGTTATTATTGATTTTTATTGGATGCTATTCATTGTTGTTTGTCATTTGATTTATTGATTTATCACTTTTCACGATTTTTATGTCATATGTCCAGCGCTGCACTTTCCATTTTATGTCTATCTTCTGTGCCCTCACATCGGGGTTATAGTGTTCAGCAGCAGGACTCCCTTCACGTCTCCGTATATAATTTTTGCATACGCACTTAGCGCAATTCTTTTCTTTATTTTGAATATAAAGGTGTGGCTTAAATAGGAAGTTCATAAGAGTAGCAAGGTGTTTAAGGTTACAGGTTCAGCTTCAGGTCCTGACACTCCCTCTTTTTGGTCTCAAAAACTACAGTATATATCACCTTTGTCAATTAAAATATGTACACTTCCATTCCAGATTATATGTCTTGGCTCATATAGAGAGGACAGCTGACAGAAGCTTTACGGTTCTCAGGTCACACAGCTGTCAAAGCCAAGAGGAAGAAAGGAGAGAATATCAGGGAGTTAAGAGAAGACACTATCCTTGTAAATATAACACCTTTGTGTCTCCCTGGCAGCAGAATTTGTCCTGTCACCTCTCCTGCTTTTTGTTTCTCTCTCCCTAATCTGTGTTCCCTCCACACAGTTTAACCCACACATTTAACCCTTTGATCGCCCCTGATGTTAACCCCTTCCCAACCAGTGTCATTAGTACAGTGACAGTGCATATTTTTTTAGCACTGATCACTGTATTAGTGATCGTCGCTATTACTAGTAAAAAAAACAAAGCAAAAAAAACTATATATATATCTATCTATATATAGATAGATTATATATAGATAGATATATATCTATTGTCAGAGTGAGAGCCCCTGTCTTAGTGAAAATGTGTGTAAAATGGACACCGGACTCTCAAAGAAGCAATTTGAGAAGTTCCAGCAAAAGATCGGTGAGCAGAGAAAACTATGCTTTAAGTTTTCTCTGGATTTTGTAAGTCTGGATTGGGGCTGGAAAATTGAGGACTTTAAAGAGCATTGGGAGGGATGGAGTCTTCAGTCATGTGTCCAGGTTTTCCAGAAGCTCTGCAGGTTGTGTGTGTGTCCAGATGCACACACTCGTTATAAGGCAGAGCCGAGCATAGCTCAGTGTGTGTGTGTGGGAAAGGAGTTGGTGTAGTTGCTGCAGACAGGAAGGAGGTGTGCTACCGTTTAAGAACCCAGGCAAAATCCGTAGCCTCCCTGGCGGTTTTCCCGAGTGTGGCTCGGGGTTAAAATTCAGGACCATTAGCGGTAACCCCGAGCCACACTCGGGATTACATTGCAGGATCCTGGTGCCTCCTAACTTACCTTGTCCCCGGGATCCTGCGATGTCCCCCGCAGTGTCCGCGGGCTGTGTCCTGTTCTGAAGCCTCTCTGTGCCAGGCTCCGTTCCCTGCGAGCGTCGTGACGCACGGGGGCGGAGCCTGGCGGCAAATTCAAAAAAATGTAAAAAGCATAACACATACAGTACTGTAATCTTACAGATCACAGTACTGTATGAAATTATTTCACATCCCATTTGTCCCCAGTGCTCTGGCCCATGCCCTGCATGCAGTTTTATATTGCATATACTGTTCTTTCTGCCTGGAAACTGGAGATTGTCCATAGCAACCAAAAAGTGTCCCTTTACGTCAAAAGTGGCTTTAGGCCAGCTAGAAAACAGCGATAGTAAATTAGAACACTTGCAGAATTGAGCGATAGTGAATCGTGTGGAAATTTATTTTATTACTATTTATTTTTATTTTTTTTAATTATTATTTTTTTTTTACTATATTATAATTTATGTTTTTGTGTTTCAAACTTTATCATACCCGGGATATCTACTAGACTCTTGTTTGGACAGATTTAAGTGTGTTATTGTTAAGAATTACAGGCCTACAATATAAAACGCCAAATTTCCATGCAAAATAATTGTACCGCTTTCAGCACCTAAAATCAGAAAGAATCATACCGCCAGGGAGGTTAAGACGGTACACCATGTGGGAGAGGTTCCAGGTCAGTGGACTAAGATAGCTGGCCCAGCTGAGAGAATCGGGGAGACCATAGCTGAGACAACTGGAAGAGAGAGTCTTGGGGACCAGAGGGGACCGTGAGTCTTGGAGGAGTGTGGAAGCTTGGAGTGTCAGGAGAGCCCCTTCCTAGAGGCCAGGAGTGGGACTGTGCACCAAGGAACTGCACCCAAGGCTAAGCGAGCCTTTTTTCAGTTGTTTTTGGGAGAAGAACCCCTGTGTGGGAAACAAAACGCGTGTGTGAACTTTCACTTTTTTGTTACTTTCAATAAAAGTGGGCTACCACGCCCTTAAACCTTAGTTCCTGTTGGCTGTGAACTCACTTAAAATGCATCTATCACTGAGCTAGACATCCCCCAATGTCACAAGTGGTGTTTGAATGCGAGCAAACAGATGGTGAAATCCGGGTCTCTGCGCCAGTAGTGAGTCATTTCAGGAATTGCTGCTAGCTGTGTGTGGCAGCCAGGCAAACTGCATTGCGCAGGAGTTAAATTGATGAACTGTGTTGCATAAAGGCGTTGTACCTGTGGAAGTGAGCTCAGCATGGCCTGAGAAGATGTCTCCACCTAGGGGGGCCAGTCCAGAAGGTCTAGTGATGTGCGAGACAGTGAATGAATGGTTCAAGCGGAATCGCAAAGAGGTACAAATTAAGGTACCCGGAGACACTGTGTGGGGAAGCATTGATGGTACTGGAAGTGGCGACATCAGAATTTGTGGTCTGTCGCTGGTTGGTACTGCTAACGGGGGATTTAATTGCCGTGGGTAACCTCAGACAAGTTGTTAAACCAAAAAAACCTGTTGTAATGGGGAAAAACTTGTGTCAGTGAGGGAAAAGGTGGTTCCCCATTAGGCGAAGTATTAGGAACAGGTTCCCCATATCAAGAAAGTGAGGGTATCAGGGAAGGCAGAGTTCCCCTAAGAAAAGCAAGTAAGCCCAGGAACCCCAGAAGTGGGACAAAGTGTAGGATAGAAACAAGTGGGATCCCATGGAGAGTCAGAGTAGGACTTACCTGGAAGCGCACCCAAAAAAAAAGGTTGGGCCTACGCGGCTGACAGCCGGCACAGAGGTGTCCCAACCCTGATGATGGGTGCTGGTGTTTCTCCCTCCAGATCGAAACAAAGGAGGGGATATGTGAGAGTCCCTGTCTTAGTGAAAATGTGTGTAAAATGGACACCGGACTCTCAAAGAAGCAATTTGAGAAGTTCCAGCAAAAGATCGGTGAGCAGAGAAAACTATGCTTTAAGTTTTCTCTGGATTTTGTAAGTCTGGATTGGGGCTGGAAACTTGCGGACTTCAAAAAGCATTGGGAGGGATAGAGTCTTCAGTCATGTGTCCAGGTTTTTCAGAAGGTCTGCAGGTTGTGTGTGTGTGTCCAGATGCACACAATCGTTAAAAGGCAGAGCTGAGCATAGCTCAGTGTGTGTGTGTTGGAAAGGAGTTGGTGTTGGAGCAGTTGCTGCAGACAGGAAGGAGGTGTGCTACCGTTTAAGAACCCAGGCAACATCCTTAAGACGGTACTCCATATGGGAGAGGTTCCAGGTCAGTGGACTAAGATAGTTGGGCCAGCTGAGAGAATCAGGGAGACCATAGCTGAGACAACTGGAAGAGAGAGTCTTGGGGACCAGAGGGGACCGTGAGTCTTGGAGGAGTGTGGAAGCCTGGAGTGTCAGGAGAGCCCCTTCCTAGAGGCCAGGAGTGGGACTGTGCAGCAAGGAACTGCGCCCAAGGCTGAGCGAGCCTTAAGAGCCAG
Source organism: Lithobates clamitans (assembly GCA_037952925.1). Lineage (NCBI taxonomy): Eukaryota > Metazoa > Chordata > Amphibia > Anura > Ranidae > Lithobates > Lithobates clamitans. Next base: position 366,910 of record JBBGZY010001688.1, read on the forward strand.
GTGGATTGGCATTTTTCAGTTGTTTTTGGGAGAAGAACCCCTGTGTGGGAAACTAAATGCGTGTGTGAACTTTCAATAAAAGTGGGCTACCACGCCCTTAAACCTTAGTTCCTGTTGGCTGTGACCTCACTTAAAATGCATCTATCACTGAGCTAGACATCCCCCAATGTCTATCTATCTATCTATCTATCTATCTATCTATCTATCTATCTATCTATCTATCTATCTATCTATCTATCTATCTATCTATCTATCTATCTATCTATCTCCTAAACTGATGAAGAAATTGGATTTTTTTCATTTTTTTTATTGGATATGTTTTCTAGCAGAAAGTAAAAAATATAGCTTTTTTTATTTCAAAATTGTTACTCTTTTTTTTTATTTCTAGAGCCAAAAATAAAAACTGCAGAGGTGATCAAATACCACCAAAAAAAGCTCTATTTGTGGGAAATAAAGGACAAAAATTTTGTTTGGGTACAGCATCACATGACCGCGCAATTGTCAGTTAAAGTAATGCAGTGCCGCATCGCAGTAAATGGCCTGATCATGAAGGGGAGGGGGGGTAAAGCTTCCGACGGTCAAGCGGTAAACAGCTTTAATTACAATACGTAAAAGTCTTCCTGAGCGAAAACCCCATTTATTGTTAGAATTTATTTTGTTTGAGAAACGTTTTCCATTCTGCTTTGAATTTCCTCACCCCTGCAGTGAAAAACGAATGTTGATTTCACCCCACTAACCATTAAAATTAAACAAACGTTCCGAAAACAAAAATGCTAATAGTTTATGACCAGCCAAAGTGGAAGACTGCAGAGATATCTTACATATGACTATGCACAGCCTACCGACGTCCCATAATCAGATATGCACCCTGACAGCGATAATGACTCTGGAGAACCTGGCCCTCTGCCACCATGTGAGCCTTCCCTTGTCATAACAGAATCTGGATATAAACAAATAAAGACAACCTGAATTTATTAGAAAATATGACTCTAATTATTTCTGCAGAGTTTATATACAGAAAAGTGATTACGCCAGCTGCCATCGGTAAAAAATAAAAAAAAAAATCCCCACGCAATTAAAAGTGATGTTGTATATTGTTTCATTTCCCCGTAGTGTATGAGTTGTGTCGCAGCTCCGTGACTTCTTTCACCTGCTGTATTTCTATCCGAAGATCTCAATATGATCTTTACGAGTCCAAATAAAGTGTAACACCTTATCTCGTTTGTTCTGCAGAGCCGACACTCTCTGTAAATCTCAGTGACTTTTATAACTCTACAGGAACATTTTCTAAACTTGTTAAGTGAGAGCTGCACTACTCTCCTCCTTGTTTAAGACATTATTAGAGTCATTACAGAACAGCGGCGTACACACGGTCATGTACAAATGTAGAAATTGCTGGAATTAGATGGAGCCGAGTGTCACCAGCTAAAATACCGTAAAGATGTTGTTAAAAGAAAATCTATAGTATTTTGGAAATTTATATGAATGTAAACAGTTTACTGTAATTAAAGCCCAATTGCACTTTCAGTTTAAATTAGATAAATGCATTGCAGGTGCATCAAAACAGAAAGTGGTCAAAGTCTTATGCCGCGTACAGACGATCGGAATTTCCGACAACCAAACCGTGGATTTTTTTTCCGACAGATGTTGTCTCAAACTTGTCTTGCATACACACGGTCACACAAATGTTGTCAGAAATTCCGAACGTCAAGAACGCGGTGACGTACCACATGTACGACGAGCCGAGAAAAATTAAGTTCAATAGCCAGTGCGGCTCTTCTGCTCGATTCCGAGCATGCATGGAATTTTGTGCGTCGGAATTGTGTACACACGCTCGGAATTTCCGACAAGTCTTGTTGTCGGAAAATTTGAGAAAATTTGAGAACCTGCTCTCAAACAGTTGTTGTCAGAAATTCCGACAGCAAATGTCTGATGGAGCATACAACAAGCTCACATCGGACATTTGTTGTTGGAAATTCCAATCGTCTGTACGCGGCATTAGGCTTTATATCAATGCCAGGACAAGGTCATATAGAGCCCAAAACATGGCAAACTGTTCCCTCCCCCTCCAAGAAGTATGAGCATTAGGTGTCAGCAAAAATCCTCCATAAAATTGAGCAGCGATCTGCATGCTTACCCCCTAAGCATAAATCCCCTCTCCTCCCAGTACAAATCCACCCCCCTGCTGAAATCCCCCCCTCCTAGAACAAATCTGTGCATCCCCCAAATCCAGCAGAAATCCCTCCCAGCACAGGTCCTCTACCCCTCAAATCCCCCCTCCCAACACAAATCCCCCCCCACACACACACAATTCCAACCTCCTAGCACATATCTCCTCCCCAAATTTCTCTTCCTAGCACAAATATCCCCCCAATCATCCCTACTAGCATAACCCCCCTCCCCCCTCTACCATATCATCTCTTCTAGCACAAACCCTCCAATTCCCCCCTTCTAGCACAAATCCTCCTCCCCCATTCCCCCTCCCAAAACAAATCCCCCTAAATCACCACACCTAACACATTTCCCCTTCTAGAACAATTCTTATCCCTTCCTGCCCCCAAATTCTCCCTCCCCACACAAATCCCCTCCTCCCCAATCTCTGTGCCCGCCCCTCCTGCCCACCCCTTGTCCCGGCCCTGCTACATGTACACCCTGCCTACATTTACTGTGACCGCGGAAAAACGCAAAGCCTGGCAAAATCTCTGCAAAATCTCGATTCTTGCCGTCTTTTGCGTTTTCCCACGGCCGGCAGCCAAAATGTTCTTATCCTGAATGTGACATTTCCACGTTCAAGAGAGGGAGGTTAAAGCTCACCTAGCGGCGGCAGCTCCTAAACTCTGCTAACAGCCTATGTGTACAAAAAAATGTCAAAAGCTCCTTAACTCAAGTTTAGGAGCTGCTAGTGTACATGAAGCCTGCTGCAGAGAAGGACTCTTGCTCCCTGTGTTGAAGCAGTGGTCTCCCTGCAGAGCTCTAACATACCCTTGGCTGAGTCAGTGCTAGAGCACTGGGAATTACTGATTACAGAGCCATGTCACTTAAAAAAAAGGCTTTACTCTACCATTGTTCAAAGAAATCCTTGCAGTCAGCCATAACACCAGTGGCGGCCCGTGGGGGTGCATGGGCGCCGCCCCCCCTTCAGGCAGTCACAAAAAAACCCCAAAAAAAACATTTTTAAAACTTGCCCTTTAAAAAAAAAAAATACAAAAAAAGGTCCTTAAGTGCACTGTGTTCGGACGCCGGAGACAGTGCACTATGGAAAGTGCCACGTCTATGCAATCACGAGATTGCAGACACGGCGCTTCATTTGCAGGCTTTTGTCCTGCCTTGCGGCGCTTTCCGAGGCGCTGAGTAGCTTCCGCCTGGCACTCGTAGTATCTATTACTACGGCCGGGCGGTTTGATTGACATCTGAGTTAAATGTCACTTCCTGACTCCTCTCTCCCATTGCACCCGAGAGAGAGAAAACCGAAAGTATGATGAGCGGACTCCTCCATCGCTGCTGTCAGTGGAAGGAGACACCGCAGGAGAGGACAACACAGCAAGGTAAGTACCGCTGTGCTCCCGCGGGGAAGGGGGGAGGGGGGTTTGATGTGACACAGACTGCATTTAATGGGACACAGGCTGCATTTTATGTGACACAGGCTGCATTTAATGGGACGCAGGCTGCATTTTATGTGACACAGGCTGCATTTTATGTGACACAGGCTGCATTTGATGGTACGCCGGCTGCATTTGATGGGACGCCGGCTGCATTTGATGGGACACAGGCTTCATGTAAGGAGGGACTCCGCTGGGGGCACCTGATGTAAGGGCGGACTCCGCTGGGAACACTTGATGGCATCTGATGGCAGGTGACATGGCTAGTGACACGCTCAGGGCTCCCACTGATTCTGCATTATGGTGAGTTGAATGATTTCATTTTATATTACAATGTGATAATAGAAATAATGCGCTTAAATCATCATGACACCATAACAACCATGGTGCCGGGATGATTGAAGTGCTAACACCAGATGTTTGGAGTATCTTTATCTGCTGATTGTTAAACTTTCCAAAATACATATATTTCTATTGTTGTGTAGGATCTGGGCCTTCTGTCCCTCCATCCCTCTCTCCTCTCCTCTCCCTCCATTCCTCGTTCATCTCAGACGTTAACCACACCACCTTAGAGCCACGCCCACTATTTTGCTGAAACCACGCCCATTTTCACCAAGGGGTCAAAAAGGAAGGGCGGGGTCTGGCGCCCCCCCATCCTAAAACTTCACCAGCCGCCACTGCAAGACAACTCCTGTGAAACAACTAAAAGATAAAAAATATATTTTTAAAAAGTAGGCATGCTGTGTAAATTAGAATGTGAATGAGAACACAAAACAAATACACAGGGGTTGATTTACTAAAGGAAAATAGACTGTGCACTTTACAAAGTGCAGTTGCACTCTGCAGGGGCAGTTGCTCCAGAGCCTAATAAATGAGGTAAAGCTTCATTTGCAAAGAGTACCCAATCATGTGCAAGGAAAATAAAAGAAAAACAGCTTTTTTGCTTGCACATGATTTGATGATGAAAGTCAGCACTTCTGCTCATTTACTAAGCTCTGGAGCAACTGCACTTTGAAAAGTGCACAGTCTATTTGCCTAGGAAATCAACCCCATAGTGGGGTTTTCTCAAATTGGATTGCAAAAGTGGAAATATTCTTTAAGGGAGACTATAACACCTAAAAGATATAATGTTCAGAACCAAAATGATCTGGGATCTTTAATTTAAAACTCCTTGGCGCCGACCATATCCACATATGCGGCCTTGGCTTTAAGGGGTTATACCGGTTATCACTCTGATACCGTTTTTTAGAGCGGGCGGTTGGCTCTTTAGGGTTAACAACCAATGCGGCTGTTATCCCGACGAAGCAGGAGGGGACTCCCCCCCCCCCCTCCTGCCGCTCTTCCTGGGCCTCCCGTCTCACCGGGAGACCCGAGCCACAATCCAACACTTCTGCCGGCTAGAGTGAGACTGGAAGGAAGCCAGAAGCGGCTTTGATCGAGTCTCCTATGTGTAAACACGGAAGCGATGTCCCAACTTCACTTCCAGTTTACTCGGCTGCCAATGGCCAATGTGACCGCCGTGGCCAATCACAACAGGTCACATGACAGTTAAACACAATGGATGGCTTCCTTTCATGCCATCCATTGTGTACAATTGTGTGGCTAGCTGTGATTGGTCAAAATGATCACATGGTACAGACAATCACAACTTATCTGTACCATGTGATTAGTTTTGACCAACCACAGCTAATCAGAACAAAAAAACTGAATGATTCAGTTTAATTCAGTAAAATGCTTGCTTATAACAAGCATTTTACTGAATTTTGTTTACTTTACTTTACTATAAGTAAACAAAATGTGTAAAAAAAAAATAAATAAATAAATAAATCCTGATCACTTCCCCAGAGTAGTACAATGCTACTATGGTAACATTATATTGCTCTGGTCAGAGTGTGTAAAAAAAAAAAAAAAAAATCATAAAAAAAAAAACCACGAAAATAAATGAAATATTTTTTTTTTTTTTTTAACATTTAAAATTTTTTTTTGTACTGTCACCAGTCAGTGTCCCTGATCACCACCACATCAGTTGTATGATGATGCTGTACTGCACTGGTGAAAGTATGTTAAAAAAAAATAAATAGAATATTTTTTTTTTTTTTTTTTTATTTCTTCATTTTCCAAAAAATTATTACAAAAAATTGAAACTTCCAAAAACCTGCCATGCCTCTTACTAAATACATTGGACGGTCTACTTTCCAAAAAGTCATTTGGGGGGTATTTCTACTGTCCCAGCATTTTAGGGCCTTAAGAAATGAGACAGGCCGTCAGTACATTAGGACTGATCAACATTGTTAGATATATCCTATAGTTTGTAGACTCTAACTTTCCTACATACTAAATATACACTGATTCGGGTTATTTTCACCAAAGAAATGTACTGTAACAGAATACATTTTTGGCTAAATTTATGAAGAACAATTATATATTTGCAAACATAAACAAAGAAAAACAAGTTTGTTTTTTTTTGTCAAAAATTTTCAGGCTTTTTTTGTTTATTTTGCAAAAATGAAAAACCCAGTGGGGATTAATAACCACCAAAAGAAAGCTCTAATTGTGTGGACAAAAAACTCAGCTTGGGTACAGTGTTGCATTACCGCACAATTGTCATTCTAAATGCGACAGCACCGAAAGCTGAAAATTGGTCTGGGTAGGAGGGAGTTAAACATGCCCGCTATTGAAGTGGGTATTTTTAAAGAAAAAAATACATTTACTACCACCTTAACAAGTTTTATGTTAGGTATTCATTGCTGTCCGTGTCCACACTGGGGGATAGGAATGGGCTTGGGCATGTTCTGGATCCTAGTCCCAACCCACCTGCTCAATCCTGCCAGGAAGCAGACACCGCAGCTGCACAGGTTAGCGGTGTACAGTGTCGGCTTCCTGGCCGGATCGAGCAGGTAGGTTGAGACTAGGATCCCGAACGTGCCCAAGCCCATCTCTACTGGGGAATAACGATGGGCTCGGGCGTGTTCGGTTTGAACCTGCCAGGAATCCGGCACTGCATGCGGCCAATCATAGGCAGCCTGTGTATGTGCAGCTACAGGTCAGGAAATGCCTCACTGCCTATGATTGGCGGCGTGCAGTGACAACTTCCTGGCTAGTTCAATCCGCCCATCATTACTGGGGAAGCTCGTCCTCCATATTTATCACAGTGATCATTGTCCAAATTGTACAAATATTATTGGAACAAGAATAGAGGGGGAATCATCTATGCCGACGAGAACAGTTCTTCACTTTCAGGAAATTTACTATCACTTTGAGTTTATGTCTTTGCATTATACAAGAATAGAAATGCGTTATGTTTGTGGAGCTGTTAAAAAAATAAATAAATCTGTGTGTATAATAAAGAAATTAAAAAAAAAAAAATGTATTGGGGGGAAAAAAAATTCTATACTAGATGGAGCAGTTACAATTCCCAACCCTTGATATGATCAGACACTCATTCACTTGCTAATTAATACAAATCGTCTGTTGAAAATGCTAATTACGTGGAGCATGCTCTCTCCATTCTAATTATGTACACAAGGGACAATGACCCGAGTTTTTTATCCATCCGGCGCAGGTTCTCAGCCATGCTGGTTATCTCTCTGTGGAGTAATTAAACACCTAGCACAGCTGTTTCCTGCAAGAGGTCTGCTGACACCCGCTCTATGTACGGCGTGTCCTTCACTTTGCTTTTCACTCTTTCTTCTGTATTTTTAGGTTCTAGATTTAGGGCAACCTCATCACTGAACTAAGTTTAAACTAACTAAAGCCTCCATGTGAAATTTAGGAAAAATGGTTTATTCAAGAAAAGCTCTGACATGTGCAGGTGATGATGGGCAAAGGGAAGTGACCTTCGGCAACAATTAGTCTCTTTGCTGACTTGACTATAGAAAACTGAGATCAACCTTACAGCTCATTACTTATATACAAGTAGGGATGATCCCGATGTTCGAGTCGAACGTAAACGCGACAAAATGGACGTTTTAAATGTGGGTTACTATCTGTCAAGTTAAATCGTTCAGGAGAGGTTGTAAAAACGTCCCGTGTACATTAAGCCTTAATGATGCTCTTTTTTATGATAACTGGGATACTTTATACATAGAACCAGTGTGAGTTTTATTCTTTTAGTCTAGGTTCACGTCTATGTGGGCTGCGCTTGATGCGTTTTTCAGGTGTGTTTTTGAACATTATTTTTTAATGCATTCCTGTTGCGTTTTTGATGCGTTTTTGCTTTTTTTTCACTTTAATACATTCTTTATAGCTGGTTGCTATGGAGCAGGCTGGAAAGTCGGCCGCCCCGATCTAACAACTGGTGAGTCATCAGCTGTCAGCGGGTTTACCCGCTAAAAGCTTAATGTGAAAAAAAGGCGTGGGATGCCCCCCTTAATGCATACCAGGCCCTTTGTGTCTGGTATGGATTTTAAGGGGAAACCCCACGCCAATTTTTTTTTTCTGTAATTTCGTGGGTTCCCCCAAAATCCATACCAGACCCTTATCCCAGCATACAGCCCAGCAGGTTAGGAAAGGAAGGGGACTAGTGAGCGCTCCCCCAAACCATACCAGGCTACATGCCCTCAACATGGGGTGTGCTTTGGGGTGGGGGGGGCAGAACCCTGTCCTCATGTTACTGGGGACAAGGGACTCCTCCCCACAACCCTGGGCTGTGGTTGTGGGGGTCTGCAAGCAGGGGGCTTATCGGAATCTAGCAGCCCCCTGTAAAAAGGGGGCCCCCAGATGTGATTGAGTATGGTACCCCTACCCATTTACCAAAAAAGTATAAACAGTAAATAAAGAAAGTACGCAAATTTTTGGCAATTCCTTTATATAAAAATAAAAAACAATGTCCCCAATATAGATCTGACGCCTGCTGCCACCACCTGACCCGAAAAAAGAAAAACAAAAAAAGCTCAGCTCCTAATAAACGCTCCCATGATCTGCCTGGCCCGCCGTGTGACATTTCTTAATCAGCTATGGAGCGGGGCCACCTGGAGACGTCACTTGGTGGCACCTCTCCCTTGTGATGTCGGTAGCCAAGCATGCACCAGTTGATGACATCACAGGGGGCAGTGCCACCAGGTGACATCGCCGAGTGGCTCCGCTCCATAGCTATTTAGTAAATGTTATGCGGCGGGCCAGGCAAACCGCAGGAATGTTTGTCAGGAGCGGAGCTTTTTTGTTTTTTTTTCTTTTTTTGTGTCCGGCGGTGGTGGCGGGCATTAGATCTACATTGAGGGACATCGTTTTTTATTTATTCAAATGGGAATGACCATAAATAGCATCGGTGATAATGTGAATCATTGCTGTAATACTTTTGCTATATACATTTATTTTATTTTTTTAATTCAACTATGGCTATGCATTTATGTATTACTGCCCAAGAGTTTCCTTATACTGGAAGACTATTTCCTTCCTTATCCAAAATGATAACACATTTTGAGCTATTTCCAGAAATAATCGTATTCCATTTAGATGATACAGAAGTACAAAATTTTCATGAACGTTACAGTTACTGGTAACAGCAGAAATAATTGCCCTTCTTTAACAGAAGAAAAAATATACATTTTCTATTAAAATGTGGATTCAGGAAGTTGATTGTTTCTGAAAGATATGATGAAATAAAATGACTTCAAATAATACATTTAATTCCTTTATTAATATTTGTTAGATTATTAAGTTTATTGGCCTGAGGTGCAATGATAAATGTCAGTTTGCATTACACACGAATGTCAAAATTCAAACAATTTTAACCCTGTTTAGTGAGTTTAACCACTTCAGCCCCGGAAGGATTTGCCCCCTTCTTGACCATACCAAAACATCAATTGCAGCCTCACTGTGCCCCATAAAATGCAGCCACTGTACCCCATTAAATGCAGCTACTGTGCCCATCATTAGCAGCCTCTGTGCCCATCATATGCAGCCTATGCCCATCATATGCAGCTTCTGTGCCCATCATATGCAGCCCCTATGCTCATCATATGCCTCCTCTGTGCCCATCATATGCAGCCTATGCCCATCATATGCCTCCTCTGTGCCCATCATACAGCCTCTGTGCCAATCATACAGCCTCTGTGCCGATCATATGCAGCCTCTGTGCCGATCATATGCAGCCTCTGGGCCGATCATATGCAGCCTCTGGGCCGATCATATGCAGCCTCTGTGCCCATCATATGCAGCCTCTGTGCCCATCATACAGCCTCTGTGCCCATCATATGCAGCCTCTGTGCCCATCATATGCAGCCTCTGTGTCCACCATACACATGACACATGACAGTTAAACACAATGGATGGCTTCCTTTCATGCTATCCATTGTGTGGCTAGCTGTGATTGGTCAAAATGATCACATGGTACAGACAATCACAACTTATCTGTACCATGTATCTGTAAAAAAAATCGTCAAAAAAAAACCACGAAAATAAATGAAATAATTATTATTTCTTTTTTAACATTTAAAATTTTTTTTTTGTACTGTCACCAGTCAGTGTCCCTGATCACCACCACACCAGTTATATAGCCACTGTGCCCATTATATGCAGCCTGTGTGTCAATCATGCAGCGTCTGTGCCAATCATACAGCCACTGTTCCCATCATATGCAGCCGCTGTGGCAATCATACAGCCACTGTGCCCATCATATACAGCCTCTGTGCCAATCATACAGCCACTGTGCCCATCATATGCAGCCTCTGTGCCAATCGAACAGCCTCTGTGCCCATCATATGCAGCCTCTGTGCCAATCGAACAGCCTCTGTGCCCTTCATATGCAGCTTTTGTGCCCATCATATGCAGCCCCTGTGCTCATCATATGCCTCCTCTGTGCCCATCATATGCAGCTTCTGTGCCCATCATATGCAGCTTCTGTGCCCATCATATGCCTACTCTGTGCCCATCATATGTAGCCTGTGCCCATCATATGTAGCCTGTGCCCATCATACAGCCTCTGTGCCAATCATACAGCCTCTGGGCCGATCATATGCAGCCTCTGGGACGATCATATGCAGCCTCTGTGCCCATCATACAGCCTCTGTGCCCATCATATGCAGCCTCTGTGTCCACCATACAGCCACTGTGCCCATTATATGCAGCCTCTGTGCCAATCATGCAGCCACTGTGCCCATCATATGCAGCCTCTGTGCCAATCATACAGCCACTGTTCCCATCATATGCAGCCGCTGTGGCAATCATACAGCCACTGTGCCCATCATATACAGCCTCTGTGCCAATCATACAGCCACTGTGCCCATCATTTACAGCCTCTGTGCCAATCGAACAGCCTCTGTGCCCTTCATATGCAGCCTGTGCCCATATGTGCTGGGGGCGTTTGGGGGGGGGTGCGCTTTGTGAGAGAAGAGGGCCAGTGCAAGGGGGAGGGGTGGGGGTAGGATATGTGCTGGAGGGGTGCTTTGGGAAGGAAGAGAGAGAGTGCTATGAGGGGTTGTCAGATTTCAAATCCAATCCCCTCCAGCACATATCCTCCTAACCCCTCGACTGATTTTCTACCTTGTCCTCCTTTCCAGCCACTCTCTCCCCCTCCCTCCTCCATCTAATAATAACTTTCTACAGACCTATTATCAGCACATCCCTGCTCCACCCTCTTCCTCATGTGTGTACAGAACGTAGAAGGAGGAGGAGGGGAGAAGCTTTGATACACTGACGCTCTGCTGAACCAAGCTGTCAGGGAGAGGGGAGACTTGTCACTCTCTGTGCAGTCCATGTGAATGATGTGTCCAGGTCTGGGGAAAAAGTAAACCCGAACACATCATTCAAAAACCGAACTGTCCCAGAGAAAACCGTACAGGTGGCAACTTTCACCCAGTTCTCCTCTGAATCATTCAGATATTCATTAGCAAACTTCAGACAGGCCTGTACATGTGCTTTCTTGAGCAGGGGGTTCTTGCGGGAACTGAAGCATTTCAGTCCTTCACAGTGTAGTGTATTACCAATTGTTTTCTTGGTGACTATGGTCCCAGCTGCCTTGAGATCATTGACAAGATTCTCCTGTGTAGTTCTGGGCTGATCCCTCACCGTTCTCATGATCATTAAAACTCCACGCGGTGAGACCTTGCATGGAGCCCCAGACTGATTGACAGTTATTTTGTGTTTCTTCCATTTGCGAATAATCGTACCAGCTATTGTCACCCTCTCACCAAGCTGCTTAGCAATAGTCTTGTAGCCCAATTCAGCCTTGTGTAGGTCTACAATCTTGTCCCTGACATCCTTGGACAGCTCTTTGGTCTTGGCCATGGTGGAGAGATTGGAATCTGATTGCTTCTGTGGACAAGGTGTCTTTTTTTACAGGTAACAAGCTGAGATTAGGAGCACTCCCTTTAACGGATCCCTTTCCTAATCTCAGCTCGTTATCTGTATAGAAGTCACCTGGGAGCCAGAAATCTTGCTGATTGATAGGGGATCAAATACGTATTTCACTCATTAAAATGCAAATACATTTATTACTTTTTTGAAATGCATTTTTCTGGATATTTTTGTTGTTTTTCTGTCTCCCACTGTTAAAAAAAACCTACCATTAAAATGTTTATACTGATCATTTCTTTGTCATTGGGCAAATGTACAAAATCAGCAGGGGATCAAATATTTTTTTCCTTCACTGTATATCATGCCTGAAAATGACACAGCAACTGTTTGTAGATATACCCAGGTGTTTAATTAAAATCAAAGCTTAATTTGTACACTTCTTTTTTATGATGATATATTATACATTGTATAACGGACCTGGAAAAGTCGATGCCTGGATCTAAATAGCATATATATATATTGACTAATACCAGGAATCAATGTGGTTGTTAGCCCAGCTGTGGGCAGGAAAACAAGTTCACTGATTAATATAGAAATCAACACTCTGCCATATAATAGTTAAAATTGCCGTGAAATTTTATGATACACTATAACAAACAACAAAAATGTAATGCTTTACACATTATTTTTTTTTTTAGTTTTTAATGTCTCAATGTGCATCAAAAAATCTGTTGCTGACCAATATACAGTAAAAAAAAAAAAAAAAAAAAAATATATATATATATATATATATATATATATATAACCGTTATATGCTAACCGTTGTGCAGCACTTCACAAAATAAAGCGAGACAGTACATTCACAATACAGTTCCATACAAGAGATGTATAGTAGGATAGATAATTAATATTTAGATATTATAATGATGATGTAAGTACTCTTCCGCAGCAACCCAATTCTTCCAGAGAGATGCACTTTATTGACTTCCAACACAGAACAAGGTCCAAAGTCCACAGATGACAAAAAATCTGACAGAGTATATAATTCAGAGTCCCATTTTTTCCTAGGTCTGCGCCTTCATAGTCATACACAGACAAGACTATCTGAACTATAGACTGAACACCATGTTATATTCACTAGACATTGAATGGCTGAGCAATTTGATTGGCTGTCTCCATTTAGGCCTTTGATATACTTTAGTCTTTCAGACAGACAACAACCCCCAGCCGTGAACAGCTGCAGTCATAAACCGCCCCAATTTTCACTCCCGCATATCAACATCAACAAGTCCCCTTAGCTATGTGAAATTAGATTAGATTAACAGATACCACCTGAATACCCTTTTGAAATGTTCAATTAGGTTAACAGGCCATACCTCACACCTAGTTAGACTTGCATAAGATTAACACATCAAAGGTTCTTCAGCTGTCCCCTTGCTATGTTAAAATCCAGTTGACTTGGACAATTCAACTGAATTTCTGGTCAACATGGCACTCCAATACAACATTATACATAAATCGGCCAACATATTACAACAGTTAGGCCCTGCTCGGGAGAGGCTCTGCCGGGGCTTAGGGCAGGCTCATGTGGAGCTCAGAGGTGAGCACTAGTGAGACGGCTGTGCCGGGGGGCTGCCTGCCTTAGTATTCATCGCAGACACGGAGAGAGGGAAAGACTCTGCTGCCATGTTTACCCAGAGGTCACAGCAGTTTGGCACTGTCAGGTCCTGAGTTGCTCACTGCTGACATCACCAGACCTGTGAGAGATCATCATTCCTGGGTCCTGAGTAGCCACAGACATCATCAGTTTAATGGGAGGTTGTCATCGCCGAATCCTGGCTCCAGCAGGGGCGGATCCAGGGGGGGCAACGGGGCAATTGTCACCCCCGAGAAATTTGTTGCAGGCCGGGCGGGTGAGAGAGCGGGCGGATGAGGGAGCGGGCGGCTCCCCGAGCAGATGAGGGAGCAGGCGGCTCACCGAGCAGATGAGAGAGCGGGCGTCTCTGCGAGAGGACCGGGCGGCTCGGTTTGTGGGCGGGCGTGTGGCTCAGTGTGTGGGCGGGTGAGAGCAGGCTAGGTGTGAGTGGGCGGCTGGCCAATCAGCGAGCTGGCATACAGGGGAGCGGAGAGATGACATCATCTCTCACGGCCCCACATCCCTGCAGCAACTTCTGCCCTCACTGTTCAGGCAGTGTGAGCAGCGGAGAGATTACATTATCTCTCTGCTGCCTGATTTGGGACAAAGAAGCAAGAGGCAAGCAAAAAGCCACCTTAGCAGCTACGTGCCAATCCGCAAGGTGTGTCAGGTGACGTGGCAAGTGACAATCCTCAATGTGTGGCAAGTGACAATCCGCATCTGGTGGCAGGTGACGTGACAATCTGCAATGTGTGGCAGGTGACGTGCAAGTGACAGTGTGCAAGGTGTGGCAGGTGACGTGGCAAGTAACAATCCGCATCTGGTGGCAGGTGACGTGGCAAGTAACAATCCGCATCTGGTGGCAGGTGACGTGGCAAGTGACAATCCGCAACATATGGCAGGTGACAATCTGCATCTGGTGGCAGGCAAGTGACAATCCGCAATGTGTGGCAGGTGACGTGGCAAGTGACAATCCGCATCTGGTGGCAGGTGACGTGGCAAGTGACAATCTGCAACAAGTGGCAGGTGACGTGGCAAGGGACAATCCGCAACATGTGGCAGGTGACAATCCGCATCTGGTGGCAGGCAAGTGACAATCTGCATCTCCAATGCACTGGCCAGCGGTGTTGGAGCGATTGATGGATATTTAATTCCCAATACCACCCCTTAGTTAGGAGCTCCCTGTTTTTGTAGTTAATGGGCAGATACAGTTAATCTTCCAGTTGTTTATGGTGCTGTTACTGTTTACTATTATTGCTGTTCTGTATTTTTTATTTTTTTTTGCCTATTGGGAATATTCCCCCAAAACAAATACTCCTTATCTAGCCAGAGGGTGTGACATTGCCATGAAAGTTGTTAGCATCTGGAATCAGGGGACCCCAGGGGGTCAGAAGATACTCTCAACATTAACATCTTCCTGCCATAACTACTGTTGCTGTTCCTATCTATTTGGATGTTTTGGGTGTTTCCACTAACTTTTGTGTTTAATTCCTTCATTTGGATTGCCTCTAATAACTATTGAAAATTGAAAGCGGAGTGCCTTTCTAAGGGACCACAGCAGGTGGACCCAGGAACTCAGAGCAGAGATCTCACTAAGAGGGGCCACAGCAGGTGGACCCAGGAACTCAGAGCAGAGATCTCACTAAGAGGGGCCACAGCAGGTGGACCCAGGAACTCAGAGCAGAGATCTCACTAAGAGGGGCCACAGCAGGTGGACCCAGGAACTCAGAGCAGAGAACTCACTAAGAGGGGCCACAGCAGGTGGACCAAGGAACTCAGAGCAGAGATATCACTAAGAGGGGCCACAGCAGGTGGACCCAGGAACTCAGAGCAGAGATCTCACTAAGAGGGGCCACAGCAGGTGGACCCAGGAACTCAGAGCAGAGATCTCACTAAGAGGGGCCACAGCAGGTGGACCCAGGAACTCAGCAGAGATCTCACCAAGAAGGACCACAGCAGGTAGACCAAGGAACTCAGAGTGGAGATCTCACCAAGAAGACCAAAGCAGGTGGACCCAGAAACTCAGAACGGAGATCTCACCAAGAGATTCCCAGAGACACTGAATAAACTGTCAGGTGGCCTAACATCCTACTTCGATCTAAACCTGAAATATTGGTTTTCAGTGCAATGACCCCTCAAAGAACAGAAAATTAAGGGTAGTCGTAAACAGGACATATTCTAAATAGAACAAGGTTTGCAGTTTTGTTCCACAAGGATTAATCTTTTTATAACTTATCTGATGGATGGAATAATAATTAATGTAACAGTTTTTTTTGCTGATGACACAAAATTATGAAGAATTAAAACTGGGCAGGAGAATAACACATCGAAACAAAATGGCAACATGGGCGGTTAAGTAGCAGATGAGATTTAATGTTGATAAATTTGAGGCTCTGTAACTAGTCTACGCTAATGGCATTGACCTCTGTATGCTGAATAGAAGATGGCTGGGAAAGACAAACCTATAGAAGGACTTGGCAATAATGATTAACGGTAAGCTAAACCTTGCTTGCTATCAAGCAGAAAATGTAATGGCAAATAAAATCTTGATATGTATACTAGAAGAGATATACATTAGAAAGTGTAACAATGACCTTATAAATATATCACCTGTGAAATTTACATGGCGTTTCAGGTACTGCAATGTAAGAAAGATGTTTTGAAAGGCTACAAATGTGGATACATACGCTAGGGCTGGCCATAGACGGCCTGAACATCAGGCAATTCATCAGGAATTGGCTAAATTCAAACTCATGGGTGGCCCTTCTTCAGGAATTGGCTAAAATCAAAGCCATGAGTGGCCCTCAGAGATGAAACAATCTTGTAGATCCTGGTGCCTGGTCAGTTCTTAGTTCACAAACATCTGACACACAGATCAAAAAATATATTGTAAAATATTCTCCATGTGTTGCAGTCATAATAGCATGCAGTTAATGTGTACAAATGTGTTTATCCCAAACCAAAAGTCTAAATTACAAATACGGTAATAAGAAATGGTAATAAGGGAAAAAAGCAAAATTGCAAAAAGTTTATTGCTGCACACAACACTAAAAACAGGATGAATACCCCCAGACCAAAATCACCACAACAGTGTAATTAAAATAATGACAACGTTGTCAACCCCCTTTAAATGTCACCCATGGATCCATATGCTATAGTTGTATGTGGATCCATGTGTCACATTTACAGGGATTTGAGGGTGTCCATCCTGTTTTTAGTATTGTGTGCTTCACTAAACGTTTTGTAATTCTGTATTTATCCCTCATTACCATTTCTTGTTATTTTTCTTATCCGACTCAGATCAGCTCCCTGCTACAACCCTATCACTTTGTGGCTGGCTATAGAGTTACAATGTTATCGTCTGAAGGGGGATAAGAGACTGAGGAAATGCTTCCTACTACTTGCAGCAGACTGATAATATCATTCACCCAGATTGCAGCTGTCAGTCTAGGCATAATCATTTAAAATTATACTAAAGTTTCATTTTTCTTTTCTTTTAAAATAACAAACATGTTATACTTACCTGCCCTGTGCAGTGGTTTTACACAGAGCAGTCCAGATCCTCCTCTTCTTGGGTTCCTCTTCAGTGCTCCTGGCCCCTCCTGCCGAGTGCCCCTACAGCAAGCAGCTTGCTATGGGGGCACCTGAGCCGAGCCACAGCTCCGTGTGTCCATTCAGACATGGAGCTGTGGTTTGGCCCCGCCCCCTCTCTCTCCTGAGACAATGCTCGGAAACAATTTGACGCATGCTTGGAAGCATTGAACTTCATTTTCTTGGCTCGTCGTAGTGTTGTACGTCACTGCGTTCTTGGCGGTCAAAAGTTCCGAGAACTTTTGTGTGACCGTGTGTATGCAAGGCAAGCTTGAGCGGAATTCCGTCGGAAAAACCATCCAAGTTTTTTCTGACGGAAATTCTGATCGTGTGTACGGGGCATTTGTCACTTCTGTCAAGTTTTCCTGACCCAAAGAGAAAAATGGTGACGGGGGAAGGATCTCCAGCTGATTGACAACCTCCGTTCTGTTCCTGTGTCAGCTCTCAGAGCTCTTCTCATTGATGTAACTTCAGATCTCCACCCCCTGCTTTTCAGAGCTGAGAGATCCTGTGTAAATTCTGCACTTGGAATTGCTGTAGGGGAAAGAAGACTTTAGATAAACAGGCACAACTTATGTAGGGGGATTTGTTTCATCTCTGTGTATCACATGAGACCAGCCACTTCACTGGGTATATGTACGGGTTTACAACCACTTTAACTAGAGCCCACAAACTGCTTTTTAAGCCCCTTTCACACATGCGGACCATTAAGGTCCGCCTGTCAGTTTTTAAGGCGGACCTGAACGGACGCTCCATGCAGGTCGATGGAGCGACGGATGTCATCGGTGACATGTCCGCTGACATGCGCTATATTCAGACGGATGGAAACCCTATTTTCCATCCGCCTGGTCGGATCCGATCGGATGAAAACAGACAAGCGGATACGTTTTCATCCGATCTCCCCATAGAGGAGAGCGGAGATCTGAGAGGTCCGTCTTTGCATAGTGAGCAGAGATGGACCTGTCATCCGCCGGCTCAGCGGAATCAATGGATCGATCCCCCGCTGAGCAAACGGAGTCCGTCAAAACGGACATTCATGTGTGAAAGGGGCCTAAATGATAAAAGGCCCAGCCTTATAAAAAAAAAAAAAAACTGTACTGTTGCCATACATATGGTAGGAATTTATTCCTGCAGGAAATTTAATGATAGGTCCGAATTAAAATGTAAAATACCCTAGCACGGGAGATAACAATGGCAAAATCAATAATGATATGATAAAAAGGTTTGGATGATTTTCTCACAACTAATGGCAGCCAAAATGGTAATCACTGTGGATAGTATGGAAATCTGATCACCCCGGGCATTAATCTGAGAGACTGACATCTATCGGTTCAGAGCCCTCTGTATTGTATGTGATGTATAAAAATGGAAAACCCACATTAGAAAGACATGTGCTTTATGATTTCCGTGTTTGTTATTCTCTTCTGTTCTGCAGGCTGGAACCCCACAGAATCACCCATTGCTAGGAATCTGTTCTAATGTATCACAAGAAAAATGAGATTATTATGCATTTTATGTCACTCTTCAAAGCAGTTCTTTTGGCATAACGCGTTTGTGTTTTTTTTTTTTTTTTTTTATAGAATTTTTTTCTTTTTTTTATTTATTTTTTATTTATTTTTTTACAGACCGTTTCTAGAATAATTTTTACATTCACTGAGACAACTGAATGCTTTGAGATTGACTGTTGCATTCAGGACGGATTTTTTTTTTTAGATAGATGTAAGATTCTTCCATTAGGCTTCCTTCACATGGGTAAATGCGTATTTTCTGCCTGAAACACAGGTTCCTGCTGGTGGAATTAGCAGAACATCCATGAAAACACATGAACTTTAATTGCATCCCAGTCTTAAGCTGGCCATACACCATACAATTTTCTTATTCAATTTCCTTTGGATTTACCTTCAACTATGTAGTGCAAGGGCCTGCCTGATTGCATTCAAATTGAAAGTTTTTAGGTTTGACCTCATATTATATGGTTTTGGTAAATCTAAAGGAAAGTTGTACAAGAAAAATGTTTAATGTATGGCCAGCTTTAGTCCGTAGGGTTCAATATTGAGTTGGCCCACCCTTTGCAGCTATAACAGCTTCAACTCTTCTGGGAAGGATGTCCACAAGGTTTAGGAGTCTGTTTATGGGAATGCTTGACCATTCTTCCAGAAGTGCATTTGTGAGGTCAGGCTGATGAGATGTTGGATGAGAACGCCTGACAGTCTCTGCTCGAATTCATCCCAAAGGTGTTCTATCGGGTTGAGGTCAGGCCAGTCAAGTTCCTCCACCCCAATCCATGTCTTTATAGACCTTGCTTTGTGCACTGGTCCAAATCATTTGGTGGAGAGGGGATTATGGTGTGGGGTTGTTTTTTGGGGGGTGGGGCTTGGCCCCTTAGTTCCAGTGAAGGGAACTCTTATGCCGCGTACACACGGTCGGACTTTTCGTCTACAAAAGTCCAACGGACGCTGACGGACTAAAGCTGGCTGGTAATCCGATCGTGTGTGGGCTGCTTCGGACTTTCAACGTACTTTTTTAGCCTCAAATCCGACGTACTTTAGATTTGAAACATGCTTCAAATCTTTACGTCGTAACTACGACGGACCCCGAAGTCCGCTCGTCTGTATGCTAGTCCTACGGACAAAAAAACGACGCATGCTCATAAGCAAAAACTAAACGGAAGCACTCGGTCTAGTAAAACTAGTGTTCGTATTGTAGGTAGCACATTCATCACGCTGCAAAATCTGTGATCGTTGAATGCAGCGCATTTTATTTCTTCTTTACGAATGCTCTAAAGAACGAAGGTGTTTTGCTGTTCATAATCAGAGTTCTCCCAAACTGATTTCTGAATTCTTTTTCTCTTTGATCTCATGAATGATATAGTATGCTTTTTATAAACAATGTTTCCATACTAATAATACTTTTTCCCTTTTTTTTTTTTTTTTTTTTAGGTTTGTAAAGTTACCACAAAGAACCCATTATTCTTTTTTTTTTTTTTTCTAGTGATTATTTTTTAATTTTTAGATAAAGTTAACCCAAAGCACCGTTTTTGTTTATGTATATATTTTTTTTTCAAGACTTACCACTTGAACATTCTTAACATTAGTAATGTATTTTTGGTGTGTTTTTTTAAAACTCAATGAGATTGTTGTCCCTTGTTAATTTAACATTGTGTGTAAAATCAATGATTTAAAAGAAAACACATAAAAGTCTTTTGCTAAACTCAAAAAAGATCCATTTATTCATGGTCAAAATAAAATAAAGAGGAAGTCAACGCTGGAAAAAGTCGGTGTACAAGAAAATTGGGATCTTGAGGAGTCCATATAAGAGGGAGCACAATCTGGTCCAAGAATCCCAGAGATCAACAGCACCAGCAGATGATCTAGATGTCCCCAGACTGTGGTACTACAACAGCCTGCGTCTTCTGTCAGACCAGACTGAACCCAGGTCATCACTTTCTTCTCTTCCCTGCAGCCTTTCCTCCACGCTGCCCTGCAGCCTTCCCTGCAGCCTTCCCTGCAGCCTTCCCTGCAGCCTTCCCT